>OU452225.1:4602324-5128751 GCA_911728455.2 Marthasterias glacialis | reverse complement strand
ACTTCGGCCCGCCATAGTTTTCGGTTTGAAACATATTCAAAAAGGAGTCAACATGATTCTTGTAAATATTAGCACGGAGCAAAAAACTGATTTATTGCTTCATGATAACCACAAGTCGGGCATGGGCAAAGATTATTTACCAAACAGTACATAGCAAATGATTTGATTGAGCTTGGATTTCTTCGGTGATAACATCAGTGAGCACAATGTGTAGGCCTACTATACATGACACTGCGTTGTTTATTACATGTCCATTTCGATTACAAAAGCTACCGAGCGACCAAATTGGCCTAGATACTCTCAGTTCACAATTTCACCACAGTACACGCATACGTACTGTACATGTACACGTACACGTACACGTACATAGTGGTACATGATGTGTGTGTGTGTGTGTGTGCCCTTACACTCACCAACTTACGGGGCACTTTACACAATGGTACAATGCTACCCCACAAGGTTTTCTTTGTTCTAGTGCTACCCCACAAGGGAATTCTTAAGAAAAGGGACAAAGAAAAGTTGAACAATGAAGTACCCCGCAACTGGCCATGTGTAAGGGTGTGCTCGAATTCGCTCCCTTGTGTGTGTGTGTGGGCTTACACATCGGCACTTGTGGGGTCCTGACAACAAAAGAACAATGGACCCCACAAGGTAAATTCAATAGGAACAAAAGGACCCCACAAGGGAATTCTTTAGAAAAGGGACAATAAGTTGAACAATGAAGTACCCCACGACTGGCCATGTGTAAGGATGTGTGTGTGTGCGTGTGTGTGTGTAGCTTACTCCATCCATCACGTCTGCTTGCGGTCAGTCGGCTCTGCTGCATATATTATTATCATAATGTTATGGGACCTGCCAAGCCACAGTGAAGAGTTCGTGACCCCGTTTCGGGTTACACGAAGCCGAGCCACGGCTGGCACACGGACCGCCGGGCGCGATTTTTTTTTTCCGTACCACACGCTCAATATTATGGAGCTACAGCGAAGCGTCCCGATTGGTCAGTTACAAAATGCATTATGCATGTTAGGTCGCAGGCTGTTTCACATGAAAGTTGTGTGTGATCGGCGTAAAGTACAGACCCTCCTCGTGCTCTGTAATGTACTATGTAGGGAATACTTAGCAGCAAGTTCAGCATGGTGTTTGTTCCAGACGCCGCAAGAATAACCAAGGTCACTTTTATCTGAGATACGTGTTAAGTGTATGTGGGGTCCTTTTCTACGGTATTTTAAGTTACCTGCTGATGTGCACTGGTGGCCAACAGGGGAGTTTCTGGTCAGTAATGTGGGGGACCTTGATGTGGTAGCCTAAGAATGTGTGTACTAAGAAATGGGATTGTGGAGAGCCTTAAATGAAAGGGTATTATGGGCCACCTGTTTTTCGGTACTTCACGGGTGTAGAACAAAGCTTAGATGAAGGAAATACATGGAGTTCGAACGGCCCGCTGAACCCCCGTGGGGTATTTACAAGCCAATTAGCGACTTGGCTGACCAGTGGAAAAGGCATGGAGACCTCCTGCCGCGCGGCAGATTTACGACCGCGATAACATCCTGTGTGCACGGCCCTAGCTGCCGAAAATGACCCTTACTGGAGCAAAGAAAAGTTCGCGCACGCAAGAGTGTTGAGAAGCTACTACGAACGGACAAATGCAGAACGCATGCGCAGTACCCCTCTAGCTGTACCAGCTGTGCGTGCTTTGTTCCGTTCGATGCGTCTAGTAATTTCCAATCTTCTCGAGTTTTTCCTGTTAAAATCCGACTTTCCGAAGGTAAGATATGGAATCTTCTGTCAGATGAAGGACTAATAATTAAGAATAAATATGATATATATTTTTTATGATTTTAGTGGTTTTCCAGTGATCGGCAGTGCTCAGAAAGGCGGGGGTTGTCGAGTTTAGAAATTTCCACGTCCATTCGTGTATGTGTTTTAGCTGACCAGAGTGTTCCAGATTCGTTTTTTTGACGATTTAAAATCGCACTTTGAAAAGAAAATCTTGATTTTTCAGCTGGATTTGCCACAATGAATGGTTTTAAGGAAAACTTAAAGCGTCTTTTAGGAAATACTTTGTCAAATTTAGGCATTGAAAAATCTGAATAAAATAGGGCATTTTTGCAATACTAACGACACGTCATGGACGTTAGTAAACACAAAAGCCAGTTGATTTTGAAACATGAACTGTGATTTACGATATGAATGAACAAAAATATGTTTTACTTAGAAAATAAATAAAATGTATCCGAAATTTCGAAAATGATTGATTTAATTTAAACTTTCGCCTTTGAACTCTCACCTTAATAAATGTAGAATGAAATAAATACTTTTTTAAATGTTAAATGTAATTTTAAATGAAAAAATATAAAAGTAATAGAATGACTTGAACAAATAGTAATCCCAAATACATTGTTCATGTTGACAGGAATGATTGCAAAATGCAGAACCATGGTGACTGCCTGAGACATATCTGCAGACTATGTGGAGTGGACAGGGCTATCGAGGAAGGCTATCGTCGACCCATCATAAAGGAGACTCTGTCATCTCATATTGAGGCTGCATTTGCCATCAATGTAGAAGAGGATGTGCAGGATGTGCATCCACCATTCGTGTGTAAGCTGTGTGAGGGAAAGTTAAAGAGATGGTGGGTAAAAGTGAAGAGGAGGAAGATGAAGGCCTCTTGTAACATCGATGTTGTTACATTTCATGAGGGAGTCTGTGTAAAGTGTCAGGGCAATGAGAGCGATGTGGGCATCCCAGCAAGTAAATTGGCGGCGTGGGAAGATGATGCAAGAGGTCGTGGGCTTGTCACCTGGCGTGGATCTGGTTGTCTACAAGTAATGAGAATGAGTGTGCAGACAAGGCGCCCAGAGCTTTACTTTACTATTTTTGAAGATAGTACTTGGCAAGTTGTTGTGCGTGATGTCATGCAGAAAGGTGGAAAGAGTTCACTTTGGTGTGATGTGCCGGAAAAGCTGGGATCTGAAGATGTGGCACACATTCTTCAAAAAATTGTCACATCATTCATCTGCATTGGTAATGAAGATTTTGATGAGTTGGTGGAGTCTGAGAAAGGAGAGAAGGGTCAGATGCCAGTCATAATTACAAAACATGATCTCTACTTGGATGGCACGATCCGCCATATCAAGTGCAAGCTTCTCCTTCAAACACAAGGCCGATGTCCGATTTGTAGAGTTCATCGTAGTGATCTGATGGCTAAGATAAGTAAGCAGCGGACAAGGGTAAATCCGCATGTGTCTCCTTCTTCCTCAGTGCCAAATAAGTGCCTCACAGCTACACAGCTGCAGGAGAAGGTGACACTGCTGCAGACAGAAAGAAGAAGTTTAAAGCGGAGAGGAGTTTTCCTTCAAGAGAAAGTGTCCTCTATGGTTCAACGGGAAAGTGTTGTAGTTGATGGTCTGCAACATGAAGAGCTAAAGTCAGCGATGATTGAAGCCAATGATGAAGTCAGCGACATCCTTGGAAAGGACTCCCCTGCACGCCTTCTGTGGGATCAGCAGAGAGAGTCTACTCTGAAGGGCAAACAGATGCGCTGGCATCCTGCCATCATCCGATGGTGCATTGCCCTTCAGAGTAAATCAGCTTCAGCGTACAACCTTATGCGTCAATCCAATTTCATCAGGCTACCCCATCCATCCACTCTCCATCCATACACGCACTTTGCAGATCCCACCACTGGTTTCAGTGCAGCAATGCTTGAACGAGTGGTGGCGGACCACAACATATTAACATGTCCGGAGCATGAAAGAAACGTCTCACTTCTCTTCGATGAGATGAAGATAAAGTCAGGGCTTGTTTTTTCTGTGAGGTCAGGCAAGGTTGTTGGTTTTACCGATGTAGGCAGCATCGCCAATGAAGTCTGCGACTTTGAGCGGCGCTGTAGAGGTGAGACACAGCCAACAGCAACACACGTCCTTGTGTTAATGGTCCGGGGAATATTCAGTCATCTTCATGCTGCAATTGCCTACTACCCAACTGTTGGAGTCACATGTGACCAGCTTTATCCTTTGATGTGGGAGGCAGTTTTCTTCCTAGAAGTTGCTGGCTTCACAGTGCGAGCTTTCGTTGCCGATGGGGCATCCGCTAATAGGAAATTTTATCGCGTCCATGAAGAAGATGAGATTATTAAAACGGATCAGCCACTTCACTGTTGTACCAGCCCACATGACCCAACCAGATCCAGGAGTATTTACTTCATATGTGATGTTCCTCACCTCATTAAAACCACCCGCAATAACTTGGAGAATTCAGGTTATCACAATAAGACCAAGGCAATGATCGTAAGTTAACATTGGAAAATTATGTTTATAACTTTTACAAGCATATAGTTTGTGCATTTCAATTTGGTTATTATAAATTGATAACTTTATTCTTGTTGCACTCTATTCATTGCATGGTTAAAAAAACAAAATTTTGCACTGAGGTCTGGTGATGGTGCTTTAAATTTTGCTTTATAAAAAAAAAGGATACATATTATCTACATATAGTTTGGTTTTAGTTATTCTTTTTGGATGGTGCTCTAAAAATGGACTGACAGTTCTTTTTCAGTGAATTTGATTACAGTACATGTATAAATAATTCTTTCCCTTAATATTCGTCCGCAGTTCAACAAACAGACCATCTCTTGGACGCACATACTTCAGCTGTATGAGTGGGATGCTGGCCTCGACCGGCAGTCAGTTGGTTTGCGACGTCTTCATAGAATCACCCATGAACATCTACATCTTACCCCAGCGTTGAGAATGCGTGTATACTTGGCCGCACAGGTAAGAGTGTTTTGGTAAATCGTTTGGCAGTTTCTCCAACCAGTGTGGGGTTGGTTTTAAAGAGAGCACCATGGTTACTTTAAAGAAAAATCACCACCCATGTTAAAACTGAATTGATATTATAATTTGTTTTTGATTTACCCATACACCGATGTGTGGTAAGTACTGTATACTCAGTACTTCCCCCGAGTCCTGTGGAAAAAAAAACAGGCGTACTCGGGTGGAATTCGAACCCACAACCTTTGCATCTCTAGTGCAATGTCTTACCATCTAGATGAGTATACAGTACTTACCACACATCGGTGTATGGGTAAATCAAAAACAAATTATATTCTTTATCCCCGATGCAAATTTAACACCTAATGAATTTATGTTGTTCATCCCTTATTTACAACTCATTTAGATGGTTCAATTTTTTGTTTTTGAATAGTTGAACCATACATCTTTAAATGGTCAATCTAAAGCATTTTCTTTCTTTTTTACTTGTACTTTGTTATATCCAGATTTTGAGTAGCACTGTCGCCAATGCGCTTGAATCACAGGGGAAGCCGGGCACAGAATCCTTGGTGAAATTCATCCGTTTGTTCGACCAGTTTTTTGACTGCCTCAATGTCTCAAATCCTCACAAAGGCACACGTCTGAAGAAACCTGCACTGGCACCATACACAAGTGTTGACGACTGGCGCTTTGAGGTATGATAGGAAAGAACACAATTATACTGTGTCACAGTTTGAAAAAGTTCCTTTTAAAAGAACATCAATTATATGGAAATACTCACAAAGCACCCACCATTGATTAAAAAAAGGAATGAAATGTTCATGATACTGAATCTGAAATTTGGGAAATCTTATTTTAAACCATATTTAGTGGCTGTTGAAAGACTTCCTCGGCTTCTTCAAGGAATGGGATGCTGAAGTTCAAGCACAAGATGGGGATAAACCTGTCAAGAAGAAGATGCTTTTGAGCCGAGAAACCATAGAAGGCATCAATATCACAGGTACATGTAAATATCAGTATCATTTGTCATTTGTCATCCAACTTTTTTTGAAGAATACAAAAACAATACATGTACAAGTGACAATAATGGATTTATTTTATTTTTTTCCTATTTTCCCAGTGCACTCGTTCGTTGAATTGGCAAAGGTTTTGCTTCAACTCCCTGGTGTGACCTATCTACTCAGCGAAAAGTTCAACCAGGACCCCTTGGAGGAATACTTCAGTAAGCAGCGAGGCGCAGGGGGGTGCAATGAAAACCCAACAGTCGAACAATTTGGCCACAACATGCTCGCCTTTCAGGTAGCTTCTAACTGTGTAAAGTCTTCCAAACGAGGAAATTGTAGATTGCAGGATAGGCAGGGAGATGATGTTGCTCTTCTTGATGATACACCTCTACCTCGTCGAAAGTAATGAGCATCATGTTTAGATGCACTCACAGGTGTATTCATAACAATTGAGTTATACAGCATAGAATCCAGATACTGTAAATGTGTATCTATTACAAATGTCTAAATGATTTAAAATACAATGTATACAAAATTTGGTGGGGGAGGTTTGGTGGGATACTAATCAAACTTTCAAAAAAAGAAATAACAGATTTCAGAAAGAACGAAATAACATCAGTTAATAGTTGTGTGACGCTTGCGAAAAAGTACATCGTGACAACAATGTTCCATTTCTGAAAACGAAGATGAAAGCTTTTTATTGGTCTTCATCAAGAACAAGAATGACAATGATAATAAACAATTAATTATTTAAGTACAAAATTATAATTAGTTAGATACATTTCCAGTCGTTCGCAACAAAACTCTTGACAGCTTCCACCATGTTGAATTGTCCTCCAGATGAAAACTGAGATGAAACTATCCAAATTCTTTTATTTTTTCTATTTGAAAGTGATGGAAGCATCAATTAAAATCTGCAAATTAATAAGTACATGTTACACACTATGGAAAAAATTGTTGTAACAAAATCGAAGCAGCAAAAACTTGAAATTTTTGAAGGGTGAATTGTAAGTCGAAGGAAATGTAACAATTTAAACATTAACTTAATATATGTACACATGCCACATATTAGGTTTTGTGACCTGCTCCCACAAAATGAGAAAAATTCTGCATTTTCAAAACTATAGCTCTTCAAAAATCGGTGGAGAAAGAGTTTTTCAGCCATATCCAACACTTGGGGTTGCAATTATCACCAAAATTTGTTGAAGCTTGAGAAAGTCACACATTCCAATATGTTCATGTGTTAATTGAATTTGTAAAGCCATACCTGCTCACATTGTTTTGGGCCTTTATTCTAATTTTTGGGGATTAGGTCACATTGAAATAGATTGAAGTAAAAAGACTTTAACGTTAAGTAATTCATTCCTTTTGAAGATCTTTACGAAGTGCCTTTTCGGCTTTTTTGGAAACATTACCACCTGTTGCCTTCTTTAGATTTAAATACACATTTACAAAGGCTTTTGTTCTAATTTTGACCCACTTCTTTATGGTCAAATCAAGCAGTTTTGTTGAGTTACTTCCCGTTATTTTGCCTTGTGTCAAAGTGCACCAGTAGTTTTGAATTCGAGTATCTGTAATTATCCTATCAATTAAAATGCTTTGTACGTTGACTCCAGGGAATTTATCCAAATTGTCTGTTGTTAAAAAGGCCCTTGTCACACTTTCCATACTACGAAAAAGTAAATATACCGTATCAGACACACGAAACAACCCCCCTCTGTTTTGAACATCAATCCATTGATTGGTGTACTCTAAAAAGGTCTTGGCTGTGTTCGACGAACACACTTGCCATGTTCGCAAAAATTTACAAAAAATTACAGCTGTTGCATTTTTAAGTTTGTTATACCGTTTGTTTAATGAGTAAGGAATGTAGCCTGCCACATAACGGATAACCTGTTCTTCATCCTTTGATATAGGTTTAATTTCTGATATTTTATTTTTTTCTGGCAGATCAGTAGCATTTCTGTCATGCATAATAAGGTGTATAACAGACTGTAACAAATACTGATAAACCATGAGCACATGTTGTCCATTGTCGCTAAAATTCAAAGAGGTTAAAAACTCATTCCATTTATTTTGACTACTAAGTTTATATTTATGAAATGTTCTCCACACCACTTCATTTCCTTCTGGTCGGAGGTTTTTGGAGTCACCTGCTGTGACAATGAGCCAAAGGGCACCAACTGTTGCAATGCAAAAGTCATTAAATTGTTGCGAGTCCCCTCCCTCAGTTAACATGATCAGTCTCGTGACCAACTCCATCATGCTGATTGCGAGGGGGTAGTTGCCAAGCAATATGGGGTGTTCCTTCATCCGTGCAAAACTCTGGCGAAAGTATCCTGTTGCTTTCTGGCAGGCATCTTTCTTCGCAAATTTGGCGGTAGGGCGTTTATTCTCTGAAACAAATAAAGAAAAAGGAGAATAATAGTTATAAACAAATAAGCTTTATCTAAATGAAAGGATTTTTGAAAGTTATAACTCTCACAAGTAAACCTATGAAAATACAAATAGGGGCACTCTTCAAGGATACATTGTACATTGTTATATTAAATTTCAAACTCTAAATCATTGTGAGAGGAAAAAAAATGGATGCATATGGCAGAAAACTGTGGGTCACTTCATGGTGACTGATATAACTTGCTTGAGATATATTAATACACAATTAAATTAAGAACTGTTACATAAAAGGAGGAATTAAGTTGTTGCCTGTAAATAAGTCACAATTTCAATTGTCTTGATTCATAAAGTACAATGTATTTGTGTTTCCTATTTTACCTGTCTTGACGGTTTTCTTTGTTGTTCCTTTTGATCTTGCCGATTCCTTGGTCGCAGAGTTCTTAGTGGTTGACTTAGCCGTTTTCTTCTGGGGCTGGGGCTTGTTTTGGTCTGTACCATCATTTACTGGGTCAGTTGTTGCATGGGTCATTGCAGTTGCAGATGGGAACACTGTTAAAAAAAAAATTCACAATTTTTTTTTCAAAATTCACAACAAATCCAGTTTGCCGCATTGAATTTATGTATGTCCACAAAATGTCAACAGTTTTTAAAAAGCCAGACTAATCCTTTAAATAAAATGTGTTTAAAGATCATTTTGGAAAGGAACAAAATAAAAACAAATATACCTGTAGAACCACTTGATCCAGATGATGATGCTGCTGGACGACAACGTTCACAAACCCAAGAATTTTCGGGAATTGTGTCGGCATGAAGTCCGGCACATTCGTAATGCCACCAGATGACCGTACAAAACTCGTCGTCACACAAGATCATCTCCGTTGTTGATGGCTTTCCACACACGCAATACTGGCGGTCATCATCTTCTGAATTGTCACCACTATCTGGCAATTCATCATGTTCATTTGGGCTCAGATCTTCTTCGGAAAAATCACTAAAATCGCTCAAATCTGACCCAGTCACGAAGTCTTCTTTTCCATACGACGCCATCTTGTTGCAAGAGCCACGCTACAACAAGCCGTTTGCGCACGCGCGATTAGCAAGACATTACGTCATCGTCTCAGACATCGTCTTGCGGGCCAGCTCGCCCGCGCTAATTAGATTACCGAAAGTGCCAGTGGATGTTTACCAACCACTGTTTTTACGACCGCGGCAGCCTGGGTTACCCTTTTGATGTAGGGCTCGTTCGAACTCCATGTATTTCCTTCCTCCATGATAAACGTTAGAGTTGATTACCTTTCCACTGTTTATGTTTCTCCTAAAACTGTTCACACACTTAGCCTCTTGTGTAATCTTTGAGTATGTTGTTGGTCACCCCTTGTAGTAATAATTGGCTTCAGACAGCAGCCTATAGCACTGCAAGGGGCATCATCAGCTTTTGGTTGTGCTCTCCCATTATTTTGGTAGTTTAATTGCCTGGTTTGAACGAGTTATTACTGCTATGGACTCGGTCTTTAAAGCTATTTTGATCTCAATCTGCAACTTTCTTGGGTACTGTGTTTTGGTATTGGGTTAGCTTTTACTGTGATTTGTTTGTGTTTTATTTATTTTCTTTTAAGCTGTGTTTCATTAACTTTCTTTGCTTTTGGTCACTTTTGATCAATAAAGTGTTTTTATGTCAGTGTTTTTTTGTTTGTTTTGCTGTTAAAGAAACCTACAATCGCGAGTCACTGTCCCACTTTATGGATTTCCTTGTGTCTTGACCCTTTATTAGTTCATGAACATGGCACGTACAAACACTTATGCTGTGCTTATTTACGCGTCGTAGCACATAAAACGAACTCTTGTGACCTAACATGCATAATACATTAGCAAACGACCAATCGGGACGCCTCGCTGTGACTCCCTATTCAGCGTGTGGTACGGGAAAAAAAATCGCCCCCCGGGCTGGCCGAACGAACCAATTTCAAACGGCCCATATTGGTATTTTTAAGATAACGACCACAGGAGGGCGGTAGTACTTTTTCAATTAACTACAATATGAAATGTCGAAACTATTTACTAACTGTTCTCCGGCGTGAAATAACCGTTCTAGTTTGTCGCCGAAATCTCAAAAACGCTACTACCTTTTGAACTGAAACTTTCACAGGTTAGTTTTATGGTATATATCTACAATTATATTGGTTTGAAACAAACAGTAGGCTCAAATTACCAAACGTATGCAATGCCGTTAATTTTCCTTGGCTGTAGGTTCGTACCCGGAAATAGTTGCAATCATTTATACAGTGAACGTGCATCCACTCAGAAAAACCCAAGGACATCTTGCCAGCTGGTGTAGTAATGGACTAACACACTGTCCACCTCTTATCTGTTTTGTCGGTGCCAAAGCTTGTCAACAGATTACAGTGCGCAGATTACATGCCTTCTTGTTGTGGAGTTTCAATATTACGCAATATCCTGATTCCCGTGAATGTCCGACATGTTGTGCGAAGCGACCAGATAGTGTGGGTCTTTCATGAGAGTTTGTCGAAACCGTGCTTGAGTGTGGAGACTGCTCGCAGGCTGAATGGGTTGGGGTGCTCGACCTGTACCCCTCCCCCGTTGGACCATAATTGTTGCTTTATTTTATTAGTAAAACTAAGCAATATCTGAACTACCATGTTACTGAACATATTATCGCTATGATGGGCATATTGCAGGTTTGCCCCATTCTACACTTGCATTCTAAACAGCGGGTTTACAAAACTGCGCTGCTAGAATGCTCACGGGCTCGCGAAAGTTTAATCATATCACCCCTAATCACAAAAAACTTCATTGGCTTCCAGTAAAATACAGGATTATGTATAAACTGTGCATGTTAGTTTTTAAAAGTACAAATGGTTTAACCCCACTCATCTGTGTGAATTACTATGTAGACCTACCACTAATTCAATGTTAGGTCCACTCGTTCCTCATCTGATAAAACTAAGTTGCAAGGTTTACACAAGAGTTTAGCTCAGCTGGGTATATGGCTTTCTCTGCCATTGTCCCCAGCATATGGAACCAGCTCGATGTCAAATTCTCATCATTTCTAAGTCCGGGCTTAAAACACATTTTCCCCTGAAAGGCTTTCTGCAAAAGCCCAATTGCGCGACCCGCGTCACGTGACCTATTGTGGGTCAAAACAATGTAAACAAACAGGACGTCCTCCATATAGGAAAGTGCGGTATGATGATTGTTGCTTTTTTTTCGCTCGAGGCTTTTCTTTCTCGAAATCTGTGAACAATATTCCAGAGTTTGTACCAAAGACCTGGCTGAATAAAGCCAGTAAGCAAAGATCCAGCAAGTCTTGGAAAATGTACAAGTAACATTAATGTGCACAGACGACCGCGATCACACACTTTTCAACACAAGAATTTCATGTGCTTTCGTGTTGAATTATTTGGTTTTTCCAGTTATTAGGTCTACCAAATATGTACCAAAGTGGTAAGTCAGGTAAGAGATGACGCTTTGGATCCAGAATTGCAATGTAAACAAATGGTATGCAAACATTGTACATGATCGTTACACTGCACTTCCTGAGTGCTCCAAAACGTCATCACTTTATAATACCAACATGATTGAACAGGACACCAATCTGGTCTTGTGTTTGTATGCAAGTGTATTGGATCCTATGTAATGGGGGAATCCCCTCCCCACATGGTCCTCACCCCCTCCACGTTTTGACGACGGTGCAGCCCTTTGACTATCTCGTAAAAAGAGATAGACAAATAAAAGCACTATTTTGGTACGCCATGATAGTGATTTACGTTTCTTAATTACATAATCCACCCTCTAGCATAATGCGATGACGTAGCTTTATTCACGAATGCATATAATATGTGAAAATAATAGTAATTAAAACAAAATTGTTCAATGATTACTTTAAGATTTCAATCCTGAACTATCCTCCAAAAGACTGAATTGATAATCGGTTTAAAAACACTGCTCACTCATCGCCACTTTTTTTGTGGGATTAGTGTCAAGGACCCAGACTCCGACTTGAGTCACGCCGACGAAAAGACTTGGACTTTAACTCGGACACGATTATATGACTTGGATTTGCGACTCACAGACTACTTTTCATTACAATATTACTTTATCATTCAATCACTAAAGGTATTTTAAACTATTTTGTGCTTCGATCGCCATTGCAAATATGAACGGTCTACCGCAAGTATACTTTCGAAGTTCACTACACAGAACAAAACAGTTGTTTTATCTAAAAATTTGCGAATTGGTTTTCGTAACCAAAGGTGTTCCATTATCTAAACTAACTGAGCAATATTTCAAACACATTAGTGTATAAGACTACATGAGTTGGACTTGGACTCGGACTCGATCCAGTGATCTTATATAAAGAAAACTTAAATCAATTTTGATGTGAACAAAGAAAAACAACTAGGGCGGGATTTGAACCTGCCACCACTGCCTATGCGTACTGACGCTCTACCAACTGAGCTATTCAGCCATAATGTTGAGTTCTTCCTATTTTGTCAATAGTTCGAGGGTGCCTGTCTGACGGCATTCAACCGGATACTGCCGTGTAGAAACGCACAAATCTAACGTCTTTTTTTTACTGGTTGAATATCTTTGCAAGGGAATTTTTTTTCCCAGTTTGCCCATGATGACTGCACCAATCTTCTTGACGTAAAACTGAATCAACGCCAACTTCGCCTGGCGTCAATGACTATTTGAAACGCTTTGTCAAAAATTCGGCTTAACCTGAACTGGTTTGCTCGTTTCTACCAACGATAAAGCACTGGGGATTACTAACACCATGTCGGTCTTGTCACATAAAGATACCAAGAGAATCAATTTAACACCCCAATTTTTAAAGTGTACAACACAATTTCAAACCAATCGGCTCATCATTCTCTGATGCTCCCGAACGGTATGGTGTTGCATTGAGAACGTTGAAGGATTCGTCAGAAATGCCGAAACTTCTTTGAAAGGCACTCTCTAACCTTTTAACAAGTCTATTTTGCTACAAATGCTGAAGTGCCTCTTTGGTCAACGCATGCAGTCTTCCAACTTAGGAGCTGGATGCGAATAATAATGATTTACGCAGCTCTTAGCGCTTTATCACACTTGAGGGCATCTCATAGCGCTCAATGTTTTTTCTACAAGGCTTGCGAAGCTATGTTTGAATTATAAAACCTTATTATTAAATACATAACACCATGTAAGGGTTTACAAGGTGCTGTGGTGAAAACTGCAGCCACACGTGTCAGAAACACCAGGGAGAACCCCTTCTCTTAGATGTAAGCTGTGAGATTCTTTTACGCGCGTTACATAATTTAACACGGGGCCTACACACAACACACGGGACCTATGGCTTTACGTCCCATCCGAAGGACGCAGTAATACTGGTTAAGTGTCTTATACTTTAGAACATAAGTGTCAATACTGGGATTCGAACCCACACTCTGCTGATCAGAAAAACCATAGCTTGAGTCCAGAGCGTTTGTGCGTTCGGCCACGACACGCGATCAACAGTCTTTATCTGCGTCTGACTCCGTCTTGCCAAGATGCCATGTAACCGGAATCTAATGATCATTTATTCTGAAAATATCGTCATGGTAACACGGAGAAACAACAACTTGATGGACAACACGCCATTCTTCATCAGCTGGTGTCCAGTTAAATAGTAAGCCTTTATTTCTTCATCAACCAGCCAAACTTGACGTGTGACGCGGTAGCATTCCGCGACCCTCTTAGACTATTCTTCGGAATACGCCGTCTTGGCGAGCTTCCTCAAAACTGGGTCGGCTTGCCGCCTCTCTTTATCAAACTAAGTATCTCAGAAAGTTTACACTCCCTCATTTCCCGACAGATCTCCGCCAGTAAAACACCAGACACCGTGACCCTCAATATCTATTTAATAGATCTTATTTAATACCACGCATACTGGGTAGATTTCTTGAAATTCCTTCCCAAAATGTTAATTTCTGGTACATTTTTAAAGGTTTTTTTTACCAAAGACACTTTATCTCCCGCCATTATGTCATTCGTTTTGCCTCTGCTTGGTTGGGTGTGCAATCTCTGGGCACATTCTCTCTTTGGGGTCTTTTCGGCATGTCCTCCTGTTTTTCAAGTAATTTTCATCCATCACTCTGTGTAGTGTGTTTGTAAATCCCATATACGTTGGGGCCCTCGGATGGCTTGGCTTTGTATCGCCTATAGGCATACCATGGTTGGATTTGAATTTCTGTTGGTCCAAGCTACAGTTAGGCCCAATTGGGCTACGGTTTTGTCCGGCCTACATTTTGTGTCTCCGACTACATTTTTAGGGGACGCATAACGACACATACTGCTTAAAGTTTAAAGTATAACATTTTAAGGACGTGGGTTCGAATCCCGGTTTGCATCCCGGTCATGACACGTGTCCTTGAGCAAGACACTTATTACCATTGCTTCAAATATTAGGGGGAGATGCAGATATGTTTGTCTCGCAACGGATTAATTTACCCCCCTCCCTGTTCTTAGCTGTGCTGAGACTTATATATCTCATATTTTATAAATCTCACCAATTGGGGCAGGTTTCTATCCCGTCAAATAAGTAGCCCAAACCTCGAGTGGTCTTTAGGCCTTGTGATGGGCGAATTGCATGAAAAAAAGGTCTTTATAGTTTAGTATCGATTAATTTGCACACTAGTTCTGATTCTCCAAGGACACAACTTGAGGAAACAACTTGTGTGATATCCTTTACAATACTCAACTCATTAAAAAATTTTGTTTATTCAAAAAAAGTGGATGTAGTAATATGGAACTATTTTATTTCGCTCTTGCGTTAGGTCTATTATCATTAGCCATTGTTTAAAAAAAAATGACTGTTGCGAATTGCATTCTTGAATAAATTTCCCGAGGTCAATGTTATATTGATAGATTGAATCCATTGTGCCTCTGTGCTCGTGTCAAGAAATTGAAGGAACGTCTTTCGACTTCTTCCTGGTACACGATGGACTGAGTTCGGCGGGAGTTTTCTGCAGAAATCACAACTCCTTCGGCATTGAGCTTCTGTCAGTTATAGCTGATCGGTGGAGCCCCCGGGGCTGGCAACATGGCGAATTTTTTCTTCAACTTCCTTGTTGCTTTGTTCTGTGCCGGACTGGGACTCTGGAGATTCGAAGGTAAGTAAAACTGTAAGGATCCAATTCTTCAAACTCAAAAGTTTATTCATTGTGTTAAACTCATTGTTGCTATGTATAGTTAAATATGTATTTTTAACGAAAAGTTGCATTTTTGTGATGATTGGACAAACGTTCCACGTTTGCGAGATTTTCTTTTTATGGCTTTATAGCAAATCAATCTATGGATATACCTGTGTGTTACTCTCTAAATGTAAAAAAAAAAAAAAAAAAAAAAAGAGAAATCATTCGTTTTGTCCGCTATACCACTCTTTCAAAGATCCATAATTATGGTGGACAACTCTTTTTAAAGTGAAAGACATGTATTTTCAACTTGAATTATAGTGAAGTTAGATCCAATTTCAATCAAAAATCTCAAAAGAGCCGAAATGACACCACTCGGAAGGGAGAGTGAATTGTTTTATTATTTTACATTTAGAGAGTACGCACCATGTCCGAAATGGTCCCATAGTGTCCGACGAAGAAATGTTGAACCACTGTGTCCGACAAATCATTATGTCGGATCGATTGTGTCCGACAACCATTATGTCCGACCCATAATGTCCGCGGACACAGCGAATCAGACACAATGGTTCAAAATATATTTTTACAAATATAGTTTCTTCATCTTGGTTGGCCAAAACTCGGGCTGCGACGTTGCAAAAGGAAGGTCCATAGAAAGGGGTGAGGCCGCAGTTGGCGTTTTACAATATAGTGCGCCCTCAACAGTTTTACCCGGGAAGGGAAATGCTTCCATGCGGTTCCTTAAATAATGGTAGCACTTGCAGCTCAGCACCCGGACACTTTGGGACCTTGAAATGGCTGACAACAAATTGAAAAAGCATTTACTGGCCTCACCCAAAATAAAAAGGAAAATAACACACAAAAAACAAATGACGCAAACTGGGCAAACTATGCTTTTCAAGAGTGCAACTGTCAAATGTATAAAAAAAATAATAATAATAAAATAAAAAATTATAAAAACGAGTTATGACAAATTGTTATGATAATGTGACAAAACGTGTAATGACTATGTGACAAAACTTTTTATGATAGTGTAAATATACAAGTTATGATGAGGCAACTAAACATTATGTTATGTGTGGTGGTGGTGGTGGTGGTGGTGGTGGTGGTGTGGTGTAACAACACTACAATAAACTGGGGTGTTAAATTGATTCGCTTGGTATCTATAATACGACATGGTGTTAATGTTACCAACAAAGCTTGCAATGGGGATTACTAACACCGCGTCAGTATTATCGCATATTATGGAGAAACACCCCATACTTATTGGCAGAGTGCTATGATGGTGTCACAAAACGCGTTACTACATAATTTGTTAATGTTTTGGGACATAAAAGCCTCCTTAATTGACTTAAGGTGGGAAAATGAGTCTATTAATGCTCTTTAACCACTGAGGCCAAAGCTCCTTGTGATAGTGACGTAAAAGAATGAAATAAAGCAAACAAAAAAGTAATGAAATGGAGAGTAAGATTGTGATTCTGCCGTCGGTTCATCGGCACTCATTGAAGAACTTTACCCCGAGGGTACAGTAAAAGAAAAGGAAACACAGTGCGTGTCGTTTCGCACCGGCATGCTAGATCTTAGAATCACCCACCTTAAATTCTGACCGTACCTCGGGACTTGGGACTTGACCTGATGGACGTGACTCAAATGTGGGATTAGAGGACCCTCTAACAAGTATTGTTCTCTCAACAGTTAATTACTCTTCAGTTAATTTTAATTCCCTCGAATGTTATATTTTCAAATTTCTTTAGATTACTGCCGTTATACCGGAAACACGTTTCAGGTTTGCTTTTATGAAATGTCTTTCGTTTCCATGATGAATGATGACACTGTAAACATTCAAGCTGTATAAAGGCAAACGCACTGTCCAAAATGTTACCAACTATATAGCATACTACATGAACACATGATATTATTTCAATGATTTACAGTGCTGGTTTAATAATTAAGGAAGGAAATGATATGAGGATATGTTTCTTGAACGATTTTACACAGTGCTTGTTTAATAATTAAGGAAGGAAATGATATGATATGTTTCTTGCAGGATTTTACATAGTGTGATTTGACACTGCAGTGACCTGTCATGCAGTTTTAACTCACCTTTAAAATGTCTTAAATTTTGAACCCAATGGAAGATAGGAGTGGCAGCAGACTTACCAGATAGATTTTGTCATTGTTGACGTAGTATGAGCATGCTCACATTTCCGAGAACAATGCGTAGTGTGCCTGGTAAAAGGGTGGTAAAAGGGCGTAATGCCTTACGCCCTTTTACCGGGCACATTACAGTATTTCATCCCAGTCTTAAGGGCGTAAGCAATCAAATGGCCCCTGACATGAAAAATATGGTAGGCCTATCATTGTTACATTTTAGTTGCTATAGAATTAACCCAAAGACATGTTTTCCCGTTCCCATGCAGAATTGAACCTTCCTATGATAATTTTTGAATGGCCCAAAAAATGATAAAAATTTCCCGCTCAGTTTTCTTGAAACAAAATTCCACATGATTTTCTTACGCTCTTTTACCGGGACCTTGCCGTTATACGTCCTTTTACCGGAAACACGACGAATGGGTCTACCTAAGCCTGCTGCCATCTAGCGTTCTCAAAAGTCGCCCATTCCGAAATGAGGTTCTTCTTTTGTACTATTTAGAGGCTTGTATCTTAAAAAAAAAAATGAAATTGACCATGTTCTGCAAATTGTGCCACTGTACAGGTTAGTAAAAATGTCACCCGCTCTGTCAAAGTCTGGTAATGTCATCATGTTCTTCCTGTGTTGGAAGGACATAGACCTTTAGCAAAGTTTCAATGATTTATAAATATATTTAACTTATTTCGAGATTATAGGGGCCTATCCAATTCATTCAGCGATATCTCTGAATATTTCAAAGATATCTTTAAATCTTTCAAAGATATATACCTCTAACTATTTAGAGATATATCTAAATGTTGGTATCAACGATTGCTTTAAACACACCATAATTTGTATTATTGGTCACAACGATGTCTTTTCATAAAACATCTATTGCCAACATCGATGACTTGAAATTCGTTCGTTTGCAACTTTAGTTGCATTGAAAACATCATTGACCTGAGTGTGGGATGCTTCCTAATATGTTGTGAACCTCAACGGGATCGTAAGGGTGCACCCCACTAAATAAACTCCAATAGCTCACGGTGCAAAACGCTAAATATTCAAAAATACTTTAAAAAGAAATTTATTCATTGAGTCCTAAACTTCCACCCTCTGGTCAATTTGACATGGGTAGTCCCAAGGACCGTCGAGTTATTCTCCGTCCAAGTAAAACGCCCTAAACTTGTGTACACTTCAAAACGTCCGAGCATCAATCTTGAAAAATGGCCCTACACCTATGAGCAAAAAGAACCCTTTTTTCAGGGCCCAGGTCATCCAAAACACCTCAAGTTTACACTGTACCCCTTTTAATTGGTCCTCAGATCTTTCTGGTATGGAATATTAATTGAGGGCCTACAAAATATTCATGAGGCCGACGGACTGTTTTATCCCTATAGTGGGGTGCACCCGTAACCGGTTTAGAGATAATATCTCCATTTCGGTTACGGTTCCGTCGAATCACAAAAAAACATGCTCTGCACACCCAAGTCAACGATGTTGTCATCGAATGCGTTTCAAGTCACCGATGTCAAATCACTGGCGCTGCCAATTACTTTTATTGTCGTAAGTCATCATCGGTGCTGTTAATTGTATTTAAAGAAGCCCATGATACCAAGATTTTAACAAAATGTCAAGGCTATTGTTGCAAATGAAAAATACGCTTTAAATTATTTAGAGATAGTGTGACAAAATGGTCATCTGAGGGTGCAGGCGCGAATTATAAATAGATCGGGCAATTTGGGTCAGTAGCGGAGCTGATGCACAGCGCGTGCATGGCCCCTGGATCCCCAGGCGTCATATGTTGTTCTTGCAAGAAGAGTGAACCAAGGTGTAGGACGAATATGCAGAGGAAGAAATGAATGGCGAGTCCGGGAAAGGGGAGAGAAACAATTCAGTAGCAGCACTATAACCAACTTGTAAAGCGAAAGGGAGGGTAAGGCAAGGCGGGGGTCAAAGTACTTTACAAAAATTGCAGTGGAAAGCCGAAGGTGGGAGATTGGTTTGGTTGTAGGAGTAATTGGCGAGGGGAGGGGGAACAGTTCAAGTAGCAACATAGTCTTGGTTCAAGACTCTCCTGGTACTGATATTTCCGACGATCCATTACCACAAGAGGGCGCGCTCTCACCATAGACCGCTATCACCCCGAGTCCTGTGATAGCGGACTCGGGGTGATAGCGGTCTATGGTGAGAGCGCGCCCTCTTGTGGTAATGGATCGTCGGAAATATCAGTACCAGGAGGAGGAGATGGATAGTGGATGGGAAATATCAGTACCAGGAGAGTCTTGAACCAAGACTAGTAGCAACACCATAGCCGGTGTGGGTCACAGTGCACCACGAGAAAGGGAAGGGAAAACCAAGGTGTGTGTGTGTGTGGGGGGGGGGGGGGGGGTTGTGATTGCGTTTGAGAGAGGGTTGGGATATGAAAATAAGAAAATAGATAAGATGCCTGTTCTCTTTTCTGCACATGCTGTGAACCCATCCATTAAAGGAAAAAAGACACGGGGCTCAGCATGATATTATCACCAGCAAAAAACTATGTTCTTTTAAAGGAGTGCTTTCAGCTAAAGAAAAATAAAAAATAAAAAGTGTATGTATATTAAAACCATTGCCCGTAGACTGTCCAACAAAATGATCTTTATTTAAAACAGGATATAAACAGCCATGGAGGTGTTTTTTTCCCCAGACCACACCAGAGTTAAGAGACTTACACAAAAACACCCGCTGTTGCCCTTTCGTCTTCTTGTAGTGCCGGAAACAATTTCAAAATTCCCGGGAGTAACACTCACTCATCATATTGTGCAAGTCAAGAAAGTATTTGGGCAGAAGAGGATGCAGGCATCCTGTCCTCTTTTCTTACTTTCACACCCGGCCGGACCCTCTCTCAACCACAATCAACCTTCCCCCACACACACACCATGGTTTTCCCTTGCAGTTCTTGTGGTGCACTGTGACCCATGCCGGTTTGTGTTGCTGCTAAACTGTCCCCACCCCCACCCCCACCCCACCCCAAAAACTTAACGTATCGGGGTATTTTACATTCGCAAGAAATGTGCACTGGGTTTCAGGCAAATACATTTTATAGTGTTGATTCTTCTTTTTTATCGGTGATCTTTCTCATTTTGTCAAAATTATAGCAATCAAGGCCCGGGAATAAATAGTTCAGTTCACGTCTTTTGACTTATTATTCTACTTGAAGTGGCAGTTCGTTGTAGGCCTAAAGACAGGTTGAGTGAAAATATATCTACACTTTATTTACTGTTACATGTGCTTTCATAAAAATGTGCCAATCAGCTATTAATAAGCGTCATCTTTAATTATCAGTTAACCTGTTAATACCAATTTCTGTTCTAAAGTGGCTTTACCGAACCTGTTTCATTCTCATAAAAAAATCAAATAAATAAATGAATAAATGAATAAATTCTTTAAAAAATATGACGTTTGTGCTCAAAATGTAAATTGATGTGCTAAGTACCATGCTAATTAGTGTCAATGCTTAATCACAATTCTTTAAAAAGTCCCTTTATCTGACCTATTTTCATTCTTAAGTTAGAAATACTGTATCAGGTCACTTCGGAGAGGTATTTGTCGCAAAAATGACGTGTGTACACAAAATGTAAGTGAATACTAACTAATGTATAATTACCGTTCTTAAGTAACTTATCAAACCTATTTTCATTCTTAAGTTAGAAATACTGTTTCAGGTCACTCTGAAGAGATATTTGTCACAAAAATTATGTTTGTGCTCAAAATGTTAATTAAAGTTCTAAGTATTATGCTAATTAGTGTTTTGCTTAATTACCGTTCTTAAGTAACTTTATCAGACCTATTTTCATTCTTAAGTTAGAAATACTGTTTCAGGTCACTTTGAAGAGGAATTTGTCACAAAAATTACGTTTGTGCCCAAAATGTTAATTAAAGTGTTAATTAGCAGCTAATTAATGTGATTCTTAACTACCTTTGACAGACCATTTTGTGTTCTTAAGTAATTATTTGTTATCAGGGGGTCATTTGTAACACTTTAAGGCAAAAATGGCACTTGGGCGCAACATGTTAATTAAACGTGAAAATTTGAACATTTTAACGAGGTCACGTGACCCACAACAGACCTAGGTGCACTTAAGAATTGCTGTTCCAGCATCCCTCCACAACAGACAATGACTTGGTACTATCAAACCTTTTGTGCTTGAATTGTTAATGAAATCTCACCAGGATCTTAGTCTAAGTTTCATATACGAGTTGCAAGCAATAAAGTTGTGTTTTTGAAGGGTGACATGCTTAAAGGGGCTATTGGATTATGTGGGAATAATGTTTTAGTTGGAGTCAGTATAAATTATGCTTTATAAAGTTTACAAGCACTGTTTCATTTTTTTTTCATGCCACTTAAATAAAATCAGAAGATAGAATGCTAGAAAAGTTGGGGAGGGTGTTAAAAAATCGAAATTTTGCTAACAAAAATGTTGCTTATCCATTAGAAGTAAATCATAGGCCTGCAACTCACTCTTAAGAAAATGAAAAAGGTCCCAGATTCATAAAAGTATTCTTTTTTGTGTATTATTACTTCAAACTGAAGGAAAACCTCAAATTTCACTTTTCCGTTTTGGGGGGAAAATTACAATTTTTGATGCAGTACTGCCTAAAAAGGATACAATCCCCCAAACTTTTCTTACCAGATATGGAAAGACCAATTTTGGCTCTAATCAAATCCAAAAGGAAAATATTCTGAGACCCCTGGCAAGTTGACTTTTTGAGAGACAAAAATAAGGTAAAAATAACAATTTCGCAAGCTCTATAAACATACTTTAAGGCATGTTCTAAAAATAGCATAAGGGTGACATTTAAAAGATTTTTTTAAAAATCTGAAGTAAGGGCAAGGAAGATAATTTGTAATGATATAATTGGTTTTGTGACATAATGTTAAGTCCTTTCATTTAAAAGGGAAAAAAAATGTTTGGCCGAGGACAAAAAAATGAAGTATTTACGCGGACCCACTCTTAAGTAGGTTACCTAAAAGAGGAAAGAAAATCTGTTTATTGTTTGTTGAGATAACACAAACAATGCTGAAAAAAACAAGGACATGAAATTACGACAAGGATCTTCATGGATCATATTCCAACAAAAAAAATGAATTTGTGACCTTAAGATTTGGTCTACGCATTTATCGAGGGATTCTCTGAATTTACTTTCTTTGGTGTGGTTGTTTGGACACCGTAAATAATTATACATTCAAGTTTTCAATTTTAGTTTTAATTCCGATTTTCAGCTGTAAGTAATTTGTTTTTAAGGAAAATTAAGGGTATTAAACGAGGCTGCCATGCAGATAGGGGCCTGAAACCTGATAATAAAGTTCACTTGGAATGACTCATGCAGTAACAGCGCTGCTTCTGTTGAATAATAATGGCTGGTCAAAAGATTGGACATCCAGATATTCTCCTGCACATAAATGTGGATGGCAACGTGTTTCGCCAACAGTAATATTAATATTAGTAACGGAAGGAAAAGTGATGTGTATGGTTGAACCATAGAGAATTTGTGTTCCTTTCTCTAAATGGTTGAACTCAGGAATTGGAGAAAATGAAGAATTAACAACGCTCTACAGCAAGACCCTTCTCCACATTGGCATGTACAAGAACGACCTCTTTGCATTTTGCAATGTAAGCCGCTGTAACGCTTGCATGAGCAGTGAAATTGTACTTATTTACCAGATTCTTTTATTTTTTTCCATACAAAAGAATATCTGGGTTGGGGGCGCTGAACAATTAGTACGTTTCAATGTGTATTATAGATCTACTATCAAGTAAATAAACGAATGAATTTGCAGAATGCAAAGTCAGTTTTTAATTTTGTATCTTTCTGGTAATAAAACCAAGGGACCCTCAAAAATGACTTAGCACTGTGCCTGAGGATACCTGTGTCGAGAAGATGTTGAAGAAATATCACTTTTAGATGTGGGAGGAAAACCCCAAATAGGGAAAACCCACGCAATCTACTGAAAACCCAATCCACATGCACGGCTCCTGTCCGGGATTCGAACCGGGGTCCACATAGGTGAAATGCAAGGAAAGAAACCACTGAGCCAATCTGAAATCCCAGTAATGCTAAAAAACATTAATAATGATAAATCATCTTGCAGGTGAATTATGATTACCACTGAGCCAACCTGAAATCCCAGTAATGCTAAAAAACATTAATAATGATAAATCATCTTGCAGGTGAATTATGATTACCACTGAGCCAACCTGAAATCCCAGTAATGCTAAAAAACATTAATAATGATAAATCATCTTGCAGGTGAATTATGATTACCACTGAGCCAACCTGAAATCCCAGTAATGCTAAAAACATTAATAATGATAAAGAATTTATCTTGCAGGTGAATTATGATTATTTTTTAAAATTGAGCCCTTCACTGATTAACACAAACGATTCTAGAGAGACTTGTGTGAAGGTAATAAACCCCATGTCCATATCGTAATAGTCCTCTTCTTTATTTTGTAGGTGTGTTTGCCGTGGACGATTTCACTTGTGTAACTAAGCCAAGAGTCCCACTTAATGCGGAGGAGAGCTTCATTGCTGGATTATTTGTCAACTTTGGCGGAACTCTATCTATTGCTCGAACGCAATACACTTACACTACTGGAACTCTCAACCAAGATGACCGAAGCTTACCAGGCGGTAGCACTCTGGACCCCACGGCTGTGGACGGGGATGTTTCAGTCTCTATTCTACAGATGCCGGCATCTGGCGGGGTCTCAAGAATTGGTGTATATGCTTGCCAAGCAACATCAACTGGAGGTGTGTCAACTAGCATTGGCACCGTTATTATGAGCACTGAAGGTATAAAATACTGAATCTGGCAACTGAAATTAAAGTCTTTAAATTCACGTAAATAAAGAGAACATGTGGAATAACGTTTGTATAATATGACTGAATGAATGGCACATCGATGTTTGATTAGACTGCACAGTTAACTCGGTATCTTGGCAAATGTTTTGTGTTTATTTAATATTCGAAAAGTCCATAATATTGCCATCATGTAAGGGCGTCAGTTCAACTACATTATTGCTTTTGTTTGTCTCTTCAGCTGACTTTCTGCCAACTGCTATAAGCCAGACGGTAAACTCAGGGGATACGGTACGTCTAGCAGTGACTGCAACGGGCTCGCGGACAGATACTCGTTGGAGATTAGATAGCAGCGATCCTCCCTACACTGGATCCAGTAACAATCTGTATTATGATATCCAGGACGCTAGTAGCACACATGCTGGAACATACGAGGTTCATCCAGCTGCTGGTGCCCGCAGTGAAGGCAAACAGGCACTCATGAGGTTACTTGTCAGAGGTAAATCAGTAATAATGAAATCAATGAATACAAAGAAGAAGAGCATGTAAATGAAGGCATTGAAAAGCGAACATTTTTTGTTTTAAAAATTCCCTTTTTTCCCTATTGCAATGAACTCATGATAAAGGAAAAACATAACAATTAGCACATAGGCTACTCTGTTTATGTAATCTCCAACACAAAGCATGTTTATTAAAAAAACTCTAGAGGCCTATTCTAAAATAAACAATGCCCTTTCTCAGGTGGTATCGTTAACTGGGCATGAGCCATGGTTATTTATACAGCAGTAAACGGTTGCATCACTGCTGACTGGTGCCCCCTGAAAAAAGGTATTGGTAGACTAGGGAGACCACCAACATGTCATATTAGCTCGATTGGTAGAGCACCGGCACATAAACCCGGAGGTCGCAGGTTCAAAACCCACTCTGTTGTCATTTTTTTCTTTGTTCCCCAAGACTTGATTTATATTACCCCATCAGTTTCCCTTGTGGTACATATCATGGGTATATTACTTGATAACAAATAATATGATACTAGTGTATTAAAAAAACATCTGAAAAAAAAGTCTAGAGTTTGGGAGACAGAGAATGCAGGAAGTATCCATGCCTGTAGTCCTAACTCCTTGCATAACCTTTGAGTTATCATGTTCAATTTCTACACACAGAATGTGGGCGAGGTAGATGGAGTACGCCCTCTTGCAACAAAGATTGTCCAGTTTGTTTCAATGGCGGAGTTTGTGATGATGTGAGTGGCTTGTGTATTTGCCCGCCTGGATTCAGCGGCGATCTTTGTGAAATTGGTGAGTGTTTTCACATTGATCTTTTGTAAACAGAGTGTTGGGGTGATTTTACACGCATTGTTCAGTCTGACTTATTTGACTATATGGTTTTATAAGTTTTTTTCCCATGTTTTGATAGTAGCAGACGACAGAGAGAAGAGTGAAAGTGTAACGTTAGCCCCACTACACTGCACCAGTGTGGCAAAGTATTTTGATATCCAGCTGGTGTATCCTTATACACCTATCAGTTGTATGATGCACCCTATGACCCCCGGGGAGGGTACGTCAATTATCCGTCATGTCTCCCCCCAAAAAAGTGACCCAGGGGTGCGTCTACTCCTAGTCCTAGAACTATGAGGTTCGTTCCACTATCGTCGTGGAGACGATAGCGGAACGAACCTCAGTCATAGTTCTAGGACTAGGAGTAGGGTGCGTCAAATCCAATTGTGGTCCAAAACATGTCCCAGATGTGCGTCATTTGAAAAGCACACATTTTTGATACAAAGTATCACCACAAACAATTGTTTTGCCCCTCCCCAGCCCCCTTCCCGTCACAGGGTGCATCATACAACCGAGAGGTGTATTAGCCACACTCAGCTCCATCTCTCATGCAGCTTACTGCTTTCGGCGTTCGCATACCCCCTGTATGTGGTGTGTTCGTTTAAATCAAGTCGGTGTGAAGTTTCCAGTAGGAGGCTGTGCTGACTAGTATAATGCTTCAGATTCAGATTCAGAACTATGCTCCCTTAGGCCTACCTCTTAATCTTAGCTTCCTCCAGTGCTTTGCATATTGAAGTAACTAACCTTTTTAAAGGCAAATGATATTTTTCAATCATCAATTCAGTTGTATGAGGATCACGGCCATTTTTGAATACCCACAATGCCATCTCAAAATACGTCACTGGGAGCGAACACAGTTCATGTGCTGTTTTATGTACATGGCGAGTATGTGTATCACTCAACTCATACTCACTATTAAATATGTACATAAAACAGCAGTTGAACTGTATTCACACCCTCGCCACTGGGGTGGTGATGTATTATGAGATGGCATTGTGGGTATTGAAAAATGACAGCGATCCACACACAACTGTACTGATGAAGAGGAGTATTGAAAAACTACCATCAAACCCACCATCTCAAGAGAGAAATCCTTACGTTGTGACTTCTGATTTTCCTTACTAGAGTACAACCTCTTATTTGTCAGACTGTCCATGATTATCTATTTTAAAGTTTAAGTTTTAATTCTTGGTGATTGCAGTGCTTGGACCGAACCGCTTTGGCAAAGATGGCAGCCTCCGCTGTGATTCTGGTTTGTTGCCTGGTACTACTTCCTGTGAAGGAATGCTGTTTTGCTTACCAGATCCATTTGGATGCATCTGTGCTGCAGGGTACCAGGGAATCGATTGTAATACAGGTAATTATCATAAAGTATGATTGAAAAAAAAAACTTATTGAAACTCTTGTTGGAATTAAATGTGTACTACACGAACAGCTTTAACTTTATTTATTTCTATTTGGGGGTGAACAAACGGAAAATTGACTGGAGTGGGTTTTGAACCTGCCACCACCGGCTTAACGTACTGATGCTCTACCAACTGAGCTATCCAGCTCTAATGTTGGCAGTCTCCCTATTAGTCAATGTGTTTGTTCGGGGGTGCCAGTCAGAAGCCATTCAACCGGTTACTGCCGTGTAGCCAGGGATCACACCCAAGTTTACGATACACACCATCGAGCTATAGTATAGCTCTATGGCTACAACCTGGGAAGCAGCAGCACGGGGATTACCTTAAGGGAGATGCAACTTTGATGTGATCTCTTTATTTATTTCTTGTGAAAAAGAGGTTTAGTAGTTTACAGCAGGTATAGAGACTGAATTGTTGACAATATGTAAGTCTAGGCCTATTCCTTCAAATAGGTACTTTATTTCTAGACACTAATACTAAAAGCAAAGCAACTTTCCTTGACACAAACGGAAAACAGCACAAAGTTGTTTTTTGCATCATGAAAAGATTGCTTCTGTGTACAGTATAAGCCAGGCTTTATTCGTTTTTCTTAAAAGTAAAAGCTAACTGATGAAATCTTTTGAAAGAGGAGACTTAATCTTTGTATTTTGTTCTCCTATCCTTATTGCTAGAATGTGATGATGGAACATTTGGAGCAAACTGTGCACAGATGTGTCACTGCAGCGGTGGAGCTACTTGTGATAAAACAACAGGCCGGTGCCCAGGCAATAATTGCGCTCAAGGCTACAAGGGCATCAGCTGCCAAGGTAAACTGAAGAATAATACCCTATTGTATCTTAAAAACTTGGATATTGTAATTGATATACAGTGGGACCAGAACTACTTGTTTCATGATGGTTTGAACTTTGATTTTGAATTAGATGAATAAAAGACAAAGTACAGGGTTTTTCTTTTTGATTAGTTTCAACATAAGAGCCTTTTAGTAAAAAGTCATACCAATTAAATATTCCTCCAGAAAAATTAACATTTGAAGACCTCCAAAGTTACCATTGCTGTTTTGATTTCATCATTAAAAATATTAAGCATGCTAATGTTAATGTGCAAAACATCCTTGACCAAGAATGACTGTTTGAAGTTGTTTTTCTTAAAATGTGACCTCCACATTTGATTTGATGGTGAGTTTGAATTGAAAACTAATAGGTTGGAATAGATTTACTCCTACCAAAACCACTGACTCAATGATGTTAATTTCCTTGAACTAGTGTACATGTATAAGTCTGCTTTGATCCTGGTATGATTCCTGAATAGCTAAGAACTCAAGTTAACCAACTGTTGACATGATGTCCAGGAGTGCAATAAATGCCGTAAATAATTATCACAACTCTCTTTAGGACATTGTTTCTTTTGAACTTAAAAAATCTCTCAATATACACCTATGTCTTTATACTGTTCTTGACTTTAACTGTTGGGTATCAGGTCTATAGTATGCAGCATTTAGCGGCTGATTTCTCATCCTTGCATCACAACAGAAAATATGAACACAAGAGAGTCTTCCTTTTAAAATTTGAATAAAATTAAGCAATTTGCATAACAATTTGAGTTCTTAAGCTGTTGAAGTTGCAGATTGCTAAGCAATTGTGGAACTTTAAGACCAGTAGAAGACAAGCATTCTTAAGCTAATCAAGTTGTATAAATCAGATTTGAAGGTTAGCATGGTGGATAGACAATAAGGTTTGGTTTTGCGGTTACACCATGTAGGATAAACTCTCTTTTGAGTGTGTGTGGTTTCGAAGAAACCGATGTACTCAACATTTTGGACAGTATGCTCAGTCTGTCGCCAGGAGACAGTTTCCTGACGACAGACAGAGTATACTACCCAAAAGTTTTAGTCCACCAGTTTCTTCAAAACCACACACACTCAAAAGCAAGTTGTAATTGGTCTACTATCAAGAGGGGAGGAATTTAACTTGATGGTTAACTGGTGATTTGTATGGCCCGCATACTTCATTTTCTCACCCAGGAAGAGAACCATTATTGTGAGATAACAAATTTTATGAAACATTAAACATAAAACTGAAGAGTTGATCAATTTGTTGTTTTATTCATTCATTTAAATGTTTTTGTTTTGCTTTTATCGTGTCCGTTTACTCGTATTGCAGATAGTTGTGGCGCTGGCTTCGGTGGTTTGAATTGCGCAACATCTTGTGAAGGTAAATCAATTCCTGGTTGGACAATATTATTCCTACTTCTCACCTCCTTCGACTTGGGTTTTTCAGTCCATGACATATTTTTCTCAGTGAAATTTTTGCCTCGATATGAAAAAGTGTTATGAAAAATGGTTAAATTAGAAAAACAAGTTTAAAAAAAAATCAAACAAATAAAACCAAAATAAGTGTAAATCTGTGAGGATGTAATTGCTATACAAGTATTCATACTTCTGTTTATAAATGTGTGTACGATAGTTCCAGCAGTTGTGACTCTGTTTCGTGATGTATCACCATCCGCCCTCCCATCTGAGATTCATCTAGCTTGGAAGTTTGTCAGCAATCTCTGTGCAGTAGAGCGTTACCAAGTTACATACAAACTGACCAATCAAGACCAGTGTCAGGAAGATGCTCCACAACGAGTTGAAGTAACATCAGGTACAGGTCTTGTAAGACATAGCAACTGTAGGAACCTATAACTAGTAAACTAGTAAAATTTTTCGGGTACAACCATGTAAAAATCTCTTTTAGGAGGAGTGGTGGCTCTGAAAAGAGCCGATGTGGTCTCGACATTTTCAACAGTATACCTTGCTCGTCTTCAGGAGAAGAGCAGAGTTTAGTTTCAGACACTAAATAGTTTTATCCAATTAGTCTGCTGTCACCATGCATCTCTTAAAGTAGTCTTGCTGCAAGACATTATTTGCAGATCCTTGTTACACGATCACTGCACTATTCTATTACTCACTCGTCTATGCTCGTGGGCCCTATTTTCACAACCCCACAGGGGCTGTTCATGGGCCAAGTCAGGTTTGTGGAACATACAAGAGTGGCGCCCGCTATTGGTGAGTTGAATTTAAACAGCGGGTAGGCGAGCGTGTTAGTACGATAAAGGAGTAGCGTCTTACATCTAGACTACCCTCAAAGGTGACGTTGTAACATCATGGCTTATGTAACTTTAGCCAAAGCCATTTTCAAGGATGCTCAAGAGCTGTTTGACACAATGACTTTTGGCTACAGCTACTGGCTAGGTCCCTGCATCAGCTGATAGCTACAGCCATAACCAAACTTGATGCACCACAATATCAACCTCTACCCTCCCAGGTACCCATTTATACCCCTGGGTGAAGGGAAGCAATTATACATGTAGTAAAGCATCTTGCTCAAGGACACAAGTGTCATGACCGGGATTCAAACCCACATCCCGATGACTTAGCCACCAGAACTTAAGTCAAAATTTATTACCAATCTTATGTAGATTTTCACTGAGTTTTATATGTTAATCGTTTATCCTTAAGCGTCCACATACTCATAATTTAAAGCCTAGAGATTAGCATCTTCATAAACAAACAGTGGTACAGTTCTAGTTTTACAAGGAATGAGAATTTCAAACTTGTAGAGTCAAAACAGTGTTCAAGATTAAGTCAGAGGTCAAAGAAATGAAAGTTTGCGATTGAGCATCTTCTTTTTTGTAAACTAAAAGTTTTGAAGATGTTGTTGGTATATACGTGGTATCACTGATTCTAAAGTTACCTTTGTGCCAAATTGGTTACACTGCGCTGCATACTCCTAAGGAGTTGAGATGGTTTCATGAAATTCTTATCAAGGAGGTGGTAAGAAAGTAGGGTATTTTATTTTAATAAATGCCTGTTATTACTATTCAATTTTTATTATTCTTACAGATTTATATGCAGACAATTTGATAATATCAAGTGGCTTACTGCCATTCTCTAGTTACACTGTGTACATCAAGGCATGGAATGAGATTGGTGCTGGACCAGAAACCTCTATCTCAGTCACTACAGGGGAGACTGGTGAGTCTTAAACATTGCTTTACTATTAAACAAATCAGCAGGAACAAAAAGAGTGTACGAACATCCCTCCAACCCTGCTCACCATTCAGTCTCTTTCCTCTTCTACCTATGCAAGAAAAAACACCTGTCAAGTTGTAAAGTTGATGAAACAGGGCGCCAACGAGCAGGCATGAGGGGATTCTTTGGTTAAGTGGGGCAGAGGGGTTTATTTGCCTGAAATTCACATCAATTTGTTAGTGCTCCTTTTCAAGAGTTGCCATCAAAAGCTCTGCCTCAATGTAATGTTTGGTACACAACTAAAAAGAGGAGCAACGCTTTGACTTCTTAAAAGAGTGCAAGGAAGACAACATAATTCTACATTACACTGGTGTAAAACATTGAAGTTTGATTAAAGAAAAATCCTGTACTTTTTACAGCAGAATTAGTTACCATTTTGTGTGTAAAATCACGGTTTTCAGTAACCCAAGGCTCTTCAACTCGCCTTAAATACAAACAGCGCCACCGTGTGACCTTAAAAAAAGTTATGTGAAAGAAGGTTTTGGTCTAACTAATTATCTCAAAACTTTTTCTGACTGGACCTTGTTAAGGTTTGTACTTTAAGGATTGAAGAAGATGTATTTAGACAGTACAGGCAAATATAACTCATACATTAAAGTAAATGTGCAGACAAGAGGTAAACTCTCTCACATACTCAAAACAGATGACTTTTGTCATGTTCATTATGTAGAAAACGTCGATCATTAACACAAGGTCCAGCTAGAAATATTTGATTGCCAAAAAACAGACTAACACAGGCCACAACCAACACTTTTAGTAACATTAAACAAGACTTGAACCGGAGGAAAGAAATACACTTAGGAGGTATTTCTAATTAACATAGAAAACTGCATTTTTCTGAGACTTATTTTAGAGATTCCTGAGGTCGTTGTTTTTTGTTCAAATGAAAAACAAAGCCAACAATATTTTGTCAGTGAGATCAAAAAGAAGCCCAAACAAAAAACATAAATAGATTATCTTTTAATGATTTAATTTGTAGCTAATGTTAATAAAATAAAAAATGACATGTAGTAAACATTGTTTTAGGTTCCTGTAATATTTGCAATTGATAGAAAAATCTATGTTTGTCATTTTGTATTTAACCCATAATTATCTTGCAGTTCCTACTGGACAGCCTGAGAATGTCATCTCTTCCAATGGCCAGACCAACAGTCTATCCTTTACCTGGGATCCTATACCTTGTGCATCTCGACATACATACATCACATATCATTACAACCTTCAACAGAAAGATAATAGCACTGATGTAAGGGAGGGAGAGGTAGCATCAGCAGCTGTGACATTGTATGGATTGCTCCCGTGTACAGTTTATGTATTTCAAGTTGCTGGTGTAACAAGTGTAGGGCAGGGGCCATACAGCACCTTTTTAGAAGCCAGCACTATGGCACAAGGTAAGACATTGTAGATGTTAAAAAAGCAATCATTGGCGTTTAATTTTGATTGTGTCATCCAGGCTTATTGTACTTTGTAAGCCATGTTTGTTTGTTTGTTTGATTCCGTCAAGAAGAAGCGATAACGGTCTCCCGCATCTTAGACTCGATTAATGCCGGATTACTTAAGAAAATTTGCCATTAGGTTGAATTACAGTTTAAAACAATTCAATTATACATGTATTATCTTCAAGCAAACTTTAATCCTCATTTTATGAATGGTCAATCTTTAGCAACAATAGTGTGATACATAGTTATATTGCATGGCCCATATCACACCCTGTTCTAAAGCGCTGTTCTTACACACTGTCCTAACTCCCATCTGCAGAATTCTTTGGTAAATTCACTGTAACCTCAAAATGGTTTTGCTTTTGCTTGACGATAAATTCATTATCACATGCGCGGTCGTGGATGGAAAATAAAGCACGTCTACGTCCTGTTTCCAACTCGCGGCCTGTGGCCTATGGATATGGGATGCAGAAGCGCTATATTTTTTCCGTATTCCACTGGCGCTTGTGTGATAACTATAATTATATGAGTTGACATTTATCACATGGTATCGAAGTGCATCTGTCAATGATAGACACATGACAGGGCTGGACTTTTGCACTAAACCGCAGGCCCGAGGCCAGTGATTTTAGTGTCGAGCCAGTAAACTGGTGACCAGACTAGTCCAGCTGTCGTGTGTTTTTCAGTTGAATTTAACTATTCCTCACTGTGTAGTATTTTGAACAGAAACAACTTATGTTCAAATATTGATGAATACCTTTTTAATTCTGTTGAGAATTGAAGTATACTTAATACCAAAAGACAAATGCGATAAATCTTCTCTTACTTGTCTTCAGTGCTTGTTCAAATAAAAGAAAATTGAATGCATGTTAAACTGTGTCTGCAAGTTTTTTCTCATTTTGATTGTGATCTTGTAAAAACAAAATACTGCTCCCGTAAACATTTTGAGCTATAAACCCAGCGATCTTGTGGATTTTTCGTCCAAATTCCCAAATAAATAACCAAAAAACAAAACTCCCCTGTGTAGAGTGTCTGTAAATCTTGTTTGAGTTGATGGAATTTGTTGAAGTCAGCCGGATCACTATGAGTGCTTAATTACCCATTGCTGAAGTCAGTAAGACCAATCGTTTTTAAACTGTAGGTCATTTGCATATATATCATGTTTTATTCTTAACAAATGAGCAGTGTCCACTGACTATTAATGGTAGGTGCTCAGCTCCAAGTTGTACATTATTATAACATATATTCATAAATACCCCAGTCAGTTTGGGAAAGTTTGGGCATTCGTATTGGTTGAAAGGTGGTCACATGACTGTTTAAGACCGGTTTTAAACGGATGATAAAGACATAGCTGGAGCTGTGAAGGCGCGTTCTGCGCTCATTGTAGCCATAGGCGTGTTGGCGCACTAGCTTACGTGGGTGCTGATTTATGCGTAGCGCAGTCAATACATAGCAGTACTCAATGTAAAGTCGATTAATGCGTACGCGCAACCGTATGAGCGTTGACCCTTCGCGAAATGGAGCCTGGGGACATGGCAAGAAATGAAAAATTACTTATTCAAAAAAACAGAAAAGTTTCAACGGATTTGTCTACATTATTACACTTTTTACCAAAAAGGGCATTTATGAATGGGAATAAAAGAGTAGTGATTCAGTCTTAAACGGCCGTTTAAAACCTTGCAGGGTCGGTCCTTTATCACACGGCCACGCCCCTGCCGGTTTTGACGGCCGTTAAGACCTCGGTCACCACTCTTTTATTCCCTTACTAATAACATAAATTTCGTAACATTTTTTTTCTTAACAGATTCTGTGAAATTGTTGGAGGCAGCAGCGATGTCGGATCCTACTCAGGTAGTTGTATCCTGGTTAGAACCAAATGGTGATTGTCCTATTGATGACTACAGATTAGAATATAACCTTACAAACAGGTAAATAGAAATGAAATTTTTTTTAATGCCATGCTTCTATCATCTACATCCCTGATGTTTGGAAGAGTATAGAATACAAATATTGAGTGGCTCAGAGTGCAATCGGAGAAATATTATCAGAATGAAACAATCCAAATTTTACTGAGCGGTAATATTCCTACCATTTCACTTAATATTTGTTTTATATAACTGACATAATAGATCCTTGTCATTTGGGGGTTTTTTTCCCCACAATAAAAATTAAAATAGCCACGGTTCCTCGTCCACCCCACACTCTAAAAATTCTTAATCTCCTTTCTAAAGAACATGGATGACTTCTTGTAGACACCAACCTTGTGAAGCGCTATATTTTTCCGTACTTGAGTATACTCCACGCGCGTGTGATAACAAATTTTTCTTCAAGCAAACTAGACGTGCAGCTTGAAATAGTGCAGTACGTGATTACAACCTTTTGCACAGGTGCTCTTTTGTTTAAGCAGCGGCGCTCTCCTATTCAAAAACATTGGGAACAATGCTCACCATACAGTAAAGTAGTACACAGGGAAAATAGTTTGTCATCATCCAATACCGCGGGAGGCTAAGAGACCTAATACACATGACGTCATTTGAGTAGGGCGCCCTTTGCTAGAGGTCAAAAGAATGTTGGCCGATCTTGTGTGCCGCAGGTACATAGCTGTGTGTTTTCTATTGTTGCATCATCATTTTTACCTCTAAGATGGCGACACAATGACATCAATGCATAAGGTCTATATCGACTGCCCACCCTCAAACCATGTGTATAATGTAAAAAAACACATTAGTAAAAAAAACAACTGTATTCTTTGTACTGCCTTTTAAGGTAGACATTTAACCAGTTGCTGCCGGGATTCTTTTGGTGAAATAGCCGGAATCTTTTTTCTTTGAGAGTACTGCTGGCACAAAGAAACCCTGACTTGAAAATGCCGAGAGAACAAAATTAGATTCTCTTTATTGGATCGTCCGGTTTGTTTCTCGACCGAGGAAATGTCAAATTCACGCAGTGTGAATTGCAAAACATCAGCCGTTACCTTTGGCATAGGAGTGGAACTAAACACAGACCATGGCTCGATTGCCGGCCCACTCTGACTTATGCGTCCATTATGAGCCAAAGTACTTTGAATGAACAATAGTAGAAGCCTCTTGTAATCTTCTTGGACCAAAAAGACAAAGGTCTATAACCAGGGAATTACACAAAAACCGCCTCTCAATGGCCATAAAATGTGAATAATGTATATTCACGACCTTTTTAGTCCTTGTGTGGGTGAAACGAAGCATTAGACGGGGTGTGTGTCTCCTGTGCCCGCTCCGCAGTTGAATGACATAGGGTCCGAAATTACATACTGGCTTCTTAAGAAGGCTTCCGTTTTCAGGCAGGGGAAATATTTGAGTGTATTCTTGTCATCCGGCGCCTATTGGTTAAAGAGACAAAAAATTGTTATGTTTGTTTATAGGGACCAGTGTAACAACACTGTTGTGTCAGGTGCTATGAAACTTGATAATGTGCAGTCACCTACAACCATCACTGGCCTCTACCCACACTCAACCTATAGTGTAAGCGTCAAGGCTGCAAATTCGGGACTAATTGTGTCACATGTGTCAACTGAGGTTATTACTTTAGGCAGTGGTGAGTATGTTCATTTATTTAAGATGTGTATCAAGGAGAACATTCAGTAGGACACTTTACTTTCAAATGTGCCCTACTAGACATGTATGCTAGATCATGCTACAGTTTGTGGCTTGTTGTGGCCGATCGGTCAAGCCCATTTCGTTTAGCATAATATGGTTTTTTTCAACCTTTTAATTCCCTAAGCTTGGTCTTCTTTTTTTTCTTTGTTGAGTTCTTATCTGTTGTATCGTTGTTTTTCTGGCAGTGCTTGGAGAGCAACCAGCAGTTTTGCTATTTTACAATCCTTCCAGAGGCACCGTCTTGTTTTGTATTTGTTTGTTGGGGTGTTTGTTTTGCATTTTGTCTTTTTTAGTGCAATTTCATGTTAAATGTAACTATATAGTATGGAGTCACCCTTGGAATTAAAGTTACCACAACAGTATCGAAGGTAGACTGTTGCATTTGCATAGGGATTGTCGTGGCCGAGTGATCTAGAGCGGTGGACTCAAGTTCTGTAATTTACAGAATGTGGATTTGAATCCTGGCCTGGTCAGTCCTTGAGCAAGGCACTTTATCATAATTGCTTCTCTCCACCCAGGGGTAAAAATGGGTACCGGCGAGAGCTGGGGAGTAACCTGCGATGAACTGGCATCCTGTCCAAGGGGAATAGACGTATTCTCAGTCATTTTAATGCCAAGGAAACCGGATATAAACACCGTCATGATAAGCCATATTGGCTCGGGACAGACTTTACTACTTGGGGACAGTGAGGTATAAAGTGGGTCTGTGTGGGGGGAATTGGGGTTGATTCAGGAGGTTGATCTTTGTATATTCTGTTTTCCAGCACCAAGTGGCCCTCCAAGAGACATCAAGTCAACTCTTATTACCAACACAACCCTCTCCTTCTCCTGGGATCAACCAGAATGTGGCAGTCGTAATGGTTTGATAACTCAGTACAGCTACACTCTAACCAACAGTGTGGATGGTACAGTGATAAGCAATACTATCTCTACTACATCACTGGATTTGACTGATCTTGTACCATTCACAGTATACACACTCTCAGTGGCTGCTATGAATTCCATTGGTTTTGGACCAGTTGCTGTGATTAGTAATCAAACCGATGAAGGAAGTGAGTACCCCTTATCTTAGTTTTTAAGTATCTAGAGGAAGAGGAGGAGGTTTTGAAGCATACAAATCGAATGAACCCCACATAATAAACCAGATTTCCGCCGACTTGACTGCATTTCTGCATCAAGGAACCTTCTCAGACTTTTAAGATCAAAACGCTGCTACCACTCTTCAATGGAGAACTGAAAACACTGTCACATACAGCCAGAGATCATTCTCATACACAGCTCCAGAACTCTGCAACCGGCTTCCAACACATGTAGGAATGCAAAGTCACTGGATCTGTTCAAGAGTTCACTCGAAACCCATCTGCTTAGCCTGTGACTTTCAAATTTTTCTCTTGCCAGTTCACAGCATATTGCATATCTTTTCATGCCTTGTTCTCGATATAATTATGTAGTATATGAATTGTTCACGTTTATCATGTTAGCCTGTTGTTATCATGCCTGTACAGCGCATTGGGGTCTTGCCTTTGACAGAATTCACTTTGTAAGAGTGTCGTGGCCGAGCGGTCTAGTGCACTGGACTCAAGCTCTGGTGTTTCTGATCAGCAGTGTGGCTTCGAGTTCCTGTCTTGACACTTGTGTCCTTAACCATTGTTGCTTCGTCCTCTGGATGGGACATAAAGCCATAGGTCCCGTGTGTTGTTTAATGCACGTAAAAGAAACCAGTTACACTTATCGCTAAGAGAAGAGGTTTGCCCTGGTGTTTCTGGCAGTGGCTGCTGAGGAAATGTGAGAGGCCCCTGAAGTGAATCTTCCTTAGGAACACATTTTGTGCTACTTTCTAATCCCGTTAATTAAGTGTATGAAAACTAATTAACATCCCTTTTTATTAATTTAATTAAAAAGTGCACTTCTTTGAACATTTAAAATTTACCATGCTTTTGCAGACAACTGAGGGCGCTGTTGCCACAATGTCGTTTCACGGAGACACTGGTTTTCTGGTAAAAATCATGAAACTGTGAACCCCAAAAAGTGCTTATTGAAAGCATTTGTGAGAACTGTTTGCTCATTGGCTTACTGCCATGAACTGACACAACAAATCACTAAAGAAAAGAAAGTTTATGACAGCGAAGTATCCTAAAATTATGTGAACTTTTTGTGCATAAACTAATTGCAGCAGTTTCTGCCAGATATGACATCACATTTTTACTCATGAATATGGAAATTTGCATTAGCATAAAAAACAAAAGGGCGCCACAATACTCTTGAAAATGGCAAATGGAAATTGAAAAGAAGATTAAATGGGACACAAAGGTGTATTTCCAAGGATTGCTTAAAACAAAACATTTCACAGGCCCTTTATACAAATCAGAAATATTAAGAGCCTTGCACAACTCAATAAAAACTTAAATCTACTTAAATCAATTGAGATTTAAAGGTAAAATACAGGAATGGGAAAGCTGATAGTGCATAACTGTGTTATTACTTTGTGTGATTCAATGTATACATGAAACAAAAACTGTGATAATTTGGGCTCAATCCGTCATTTGATTCGGGAGAAAATAGTGCAAAAACTAGGCACACTTTTCAGCATGTAAACACATTGTCCTTAATTTCGATTGTCACAACCGAAATTAAAATCAGGGTCTTCAAATTCTATTTTCTTGACGTTGACAGTATTTCAGACAGAACTATTTCTGTGGAAGATTGGTTCTGGTATGAACTTCATAATCAGTAAGCTTTCAGACTGATACTTATAAAAACATTTTTTAGATGAACACCAATCCTGTATTCTACCTTTAAGTATCGCAGTGGTAGTGACAAGGTCTTCAATTCCACGAAGTGATGGCGATACCCCCAAACAATCAATGTCAGCAGACAACAATAGTGAGATATTCACAATCATTTTCAGCAGACAGCCTGACATTAAAATAACTATTTGCATTGCTGCCAGCGTAGAGGGCGACTGATGAAATATCAGTCATATTCTGGCAGGACCGAAGCTGGACGTTCTGTAGATCCGTCTCAGAGTGATGTGAGAACCGCGGGACTTTGAAATTGTGGCACGGTTAGCTTGATCGTAACATGTCGGTGAGATAATCGTTTGGTTTTTCGAACTCTCGATTTATGAACTTCAAAGGCGTGCCCAAACGTTGTGCAAGTTCATTCATGATGAGTGTTGGAACACATGAGATTATAGAAGAACATGAAGGGGCTTACGGGCAGTGGGGGAATCATCGTCAAAGATTTTCCGGGGTCTCTGCACTAAGTACAAGATTAAATTTACTATAGACCTTATGCATTGACGTCATTACGTCGCCATCTTAGAGGTAAATGGATGATGAAACAATGGAAGCGCTGAGATTTGTACGCACGGCGCACAGGATTGGCCAATGAACAACCTCATTTTGACCTCTTGGCGAGGGCGCCCTACTCAAATGACGTCAAGTGCATAAGGTCTATTGCTAATTTACTAATTTACTATTATCTGCAATGAATATATGTGTTACTGTGTTAATTGCTAATGGACTTTATAGTAAAATATAATTTATTGCATCTTTTCTGAAGCAATGACACTGCCTCGTGTTCCAACCACTGAACCAAGCAGTGTTTTAACCATTGTCATCTTTGTGGTCATTGTTGCTGTTGGGATTATTGTTTTGGGGCTTTTGGTGTATTTCCTGAGACTACGCAAACAAAGAAGACAGCAACCTCCGAAGGATCAAGGGCCAAATGACAGTCTGGAGCTGGTGAGTATATCATTTGTAATTACCAGTTTAAAAACAAGGGTGATAGTGTTAATTAATTTAACTGCAATACATTCATGCAATTCATGACAATAATTATACTTTGGACATTTATTCAGTATTAACAACATGCATTCAGCATACATGTACATCTTCTCGAAAGTATGTCAAATGTAATAATTAAATCTAATAATAAATAGATGATATAATAGTAACTTTTCAAAAATAGTCAATTGGCACAATAGTTAAATGCAAAGTTCATTGTTAACATTAGGGAAACTTTTATATACTTCCCCTGGGACAGACAATATAAATGATAAACATTGATAATACAAGATAACTATGCAATACTAAGTACAATGTACTCGAGTAAACACGAAATAGGACGACAAAAAACAGGACATCAACCCTAGACGAAATTACACAAAATTTTTAACAATGGAGGTCAGAATGTTTTTTTTTTTTTTGGGTGTCTAATAACATTTATACTTGAAAAAATGTAACAAATAAAAGTTCACCATTTTCTATGATTTTTTTGTTAATATCTCCCAAAAACCAGAAACCAAAACAACCAACTTCTCCCCAAAAAAAGAATAACTACATTGAATTCGCTCAAAAAAAAGTTTCACAATTGACAAAGCCGACAAACCTACCAGAAGCATCATAATATCGTCACTGTTCCCACGAAGTGCACAAAACTTCAGTTTGGTACAAAAGTTCATTCTGAGATATTCACGCTTGAAGTTACACACTTTTTCAAAATCGACTTTTTGACTTAAATGTGGTCGCAAACTTAAACTCAAATGCATAATCCAAGACCTTAAGACCTGCACTAGACAACGGTATCGTTGCTTTCACAAAATCTTTGTTAAATAGAAAGTTATTAATTCATGAAAGTTGTCGACACTTTGTAAAAATATTACAACTGCAGGTTGTTGTTAATGTGTGTACAAGACATTTGTGTATGATATACGTGGACAAAGATTTTTTTTTTTTGTTAAAACTTTGTGAGAAGGTATCTAGTGACCAGTGCATTAACATTATGTAAAAAAATAACGTCTAAACAATAATTGGTTACGAGGTTTTTGCACTTCTTGGGAACAACTTCGATATATAAGAGCCTAAAATACAACAATACTACATATAACATTAATATTTTTATTGATCCTTTCTGATTGTCTCATCTTTTTTGCATAAAAAAAATTGTCTATTCTTTAATTTTATGAGTTTCTATAATTTTGAAATGTCAAAATTGTTTCCAGTGAACATGTGTCCTTTTTTCAGTTGCATTATGTGGCTGATGCCTTATGTGCTGTCTTTGGCTGTTACTCAAACGTTTCCAATTGGTGTTGTGCTTTTGTTTTTTTGTGTATTGCCCATCCAGAACCAACCTTCAGAGTTGGTAACAGTCATTGTCTGTTTACTTTCCATGTTGTATATATCAGGTTTCTTATGACGATGTCCTACCACGAGAGGAGAAAGCCACCAGTTCATCAGACCAAAAGCGGGTCTGTTTGGCACAAGAGTCAGTCTACGAACCAGTAGATTCTGGCTCATCACCCCATCACCCATCACCGGAACCAATGCCCACATATGAAGACGTTGGTTTGCCTACATGGGCCCATCCATGGAGCATCTTGTGGGACGACTTGATGGTGGGAAATAAAGTACTTGGAAACGGCCAATTCGGTGAAGTGCATTATGGTGTTGTAACGGTTAAAGGAGAACTGTGCAAGGCTGCGATAAAAAAACTCAAAGGTATGTTTAGTTTTCTTCAACAACACAATCCTTCATTAACCCTCACTCACACATGTCCCAAGAGTGATTAACTGGGATCCTTCCTTACTAATACAAATCCCAAACTGTTGCATTAGTCTTTGTGCATGACCGCAGTATTAAGCATAAACAGTTTAACAGCACAGTCCTCAGTTCAACAAAATCAAACCGCTTTAGCTAGACGTTTGTAATCTTGTGTTTCTTTCAACCATTTTAATTGTAAAGATTATTTTAATTATAATAATAATTATTCAAACATTATAGGTGCCCTTTACATAAAAGGATCAAAAACGCATGACCCCTGGTTCTAGGGTTGGAACGTTTAAAACCATGCGACTCCATTGAGGGCTCAAATTACACGAATGGAAGGACGTACTATTGTTTATAGTACCCTAAGGCGTCCGTGTAACTTTTCAAGATTTTTTTTCAAAATGTTTATCTGAACATATAATTATCTTCTAGAGGGTCTTCCCACATTATAAAATCATCATCAGGCCCGCAGTAGTACATCTAGACACCCAATCATGAAAGATTGTTAACCTGACCTTATTTCCAATAAACAATGCACAATATGCCGTACTGCACTTTGCAGTACCCTAGGGCATCGGTGTAACTTTTCCAGAATTGTTTTCAAAATATTTATCTGAACATATAACCATCTTCTAGAGGTTTCTCCCTCACTATATATTCATTTTCAGGCCATTCCAGAAGGTGGCTGACAGCTCCTTATCAGAAAACAACCCTGACGCTAAGCCCCGCCTTTGACACCACCCGCCCCCAACTTCACCCCCAAACACACACACCACAACCATGCCACAACTAACAATCGACTGGTGTTTGATCACAACTTATTCCTAGAAAATATTATCTATAATCTCCAGGCCTCAAGCATTGAGGAAGGAAAAGACTGTAAGTCTACCCACCCAGACATCAAAGGCTGATGAACTTTCAGTATCAAACGAGCAACACTAAAGCCCAGCCTTCCCCCCCCCCCCCCCCCCACCATCCCCAGCCCCAATACATACTTTGGATTGGTTCAAAAGGATACACTAGATGTCAGGCCAGACATCAACCAAGGGTATGACATCATTCATTGATGCTGCGGCAGACCATTATCAGACCACACATCTGGCCTTGTGACACAGCGCAATAAACAACAAGGCCGTATTGCTTAGCGCAGGGGTTGAAATAGGACTCCCCTGAGGCATGACTAGCTGATGGAATGTTTTGGCAGAGTGCATGGGCCGATTTTAACGGGGGATACCTTGTTTTGAAGGGAAATGACTGCTTGAGGAATACATGGACTTTCAAAATTATTCAAATTTAATTAAACAAGTTATTCAAAAAACACTAAAAACCGACTGCCTCAAACAGTCTCTAGGTCCAAACGAGGGTTAACCTTTTAACCAAAATCGAACTGTGAAATCCGTTTCCAAATTTCCTTAACCTTGAGCCAAAGCCGACAGTAAAAACAAAATGGGACCTTCCTTTTTGGCTTGCCTGTAGAGAATTATTTTCCTGCTTTGTTTTGTAACAATTATTAACAATGATAATAATACTTTGGAATGACCGCGGATGAGCGCATTCCAACACAAGAGCAGAGTGTACTTTTCTATTTTCTGTATTTATTTTTTATTTCCGAATAACTCTTTGCTGACAAAAATAATCAATGCTTCCTTTTAGTCAATGTGATTTCCTTGGATTTTGTTATTATTTATCAATATCATAGAAAATGCATCCCCAGCTGACAGAGAGAATTTCTTAAAAGAATTCAAAACTATGACTCTTCATGGAAGTCATCCTAATCTCGTCAGGGTTCTAGGCGCTTGTCAACACGAAGGTAAGCCACTTTTTGGTTTTCTTTTTCATTTTGACGGTGAGGGATGATCTTGTTTAGGTTCAGATTTTCAGTGCTGTAAAGAAAGCCTAATTGAAACATTGCTGCTAGAATGCCATTTTATCTTATCTTTGTCGAAGGTATACTGTACGTAGCTTCAGAGTACTTACCCATTGGTGACCTCCGCTGCTTCCTGAGGAAGGCTCGATCCATGGATGATGATAGTAAATCATCGCTGTCATCTCAGAAGCTGCTCCAGTTTGCTCTGGATGTGGCTAAAGGAATGCAACACCTCGCTGCTTCTGGGGCAAGTATCATGTTTATGTTTCACAAAAATAGGTGTTACAATTATTTCGATTAGTACAGCCAAAACCATATTCAACAAGGAAGAGTGGATCATCCTTATAAAACAAGCCAGTGTCTGATAAATTGTCTTTCAAGATTGTCCTTCTTCGCATGTCTTGAGTTGCCTTGTTCATGAGAAACAGACTATTTTTGTAATTCCCTTATGGTTTATTACTTGATATTTGAAATAAAAAGGCGCATGCCCTTAAGGTCGGATCCCTGTCCTGCGGCTTCCCAGGTTGTGTTGTAAATTTGGGTGTGATCCCTGGTCATACTGCAGTTTCAGGTTGAATGGCTTCTGACTGGCACTTAACAAAGATATTGACAAAATAGGGGGCTAGATAGCTCAGTTGGTAGAGCATCGTCACGTTAATCCGGAGGTCACAGGTTCAAATCCTGATCCAGTCAATTTTTCTTTGTTCACCCTAAAAATGAATTAAATTTACCCAGTCAATTTCCCTTGTGTTCTTTTTTACAAATTTATACTAGATTTTGGGTTTTTACCTTCAAATGATAACTATTCATGAATTTTGCAGGTGATACATCGTGATCTGGCAGCAAGGAACATTCTCCTCGATGATGATTTGGTTGCCAAGGTTTCTGACTTTGGTTTGTCGCGTGGAGAAGACGTTTACGTGCAGACATCCAAGGTACTAGCGTCAGAGCAATGGATTATACAAATCTGTGCATTCAATTCAGATTTCAGTATACACTATCCCCCAAAATGTCTTTGTGCATCATAGCATGTTTACTCTGGCTTTTATTTCAAATTTTAAGTCTCTGAAATACAGCCATCTCAAATAGGAAATCAATTTCCGCTTTGCTCGTCTTGGGCGAGCGGTCTAGTGCACTGGAGTCAAGTCGCATTGGCCAAGTCTTTGGGGCGTGGATTCAAATGCCAGTCGAAAACGCTTGTGGCCTTGAGCAAATTTGTAACTGCTGCTCTTCATCGAGGGGTAAATGGGTACCTGAGAGGGCAGAGATGGTTCTTGTGATTGATTTAGCTTGGTGCGCTACATACTTGGCAGCACAGGCTGTATACTCCCCAGGGAGCTGAGATGGTTTAAGGAATAAAATAAATGGCTACCAGGGTATATTCATGCCTAAAAAATTGGTGGATGCGGACGCTATATAAGTGTCCATTGTTTCTATTTTAAAAGTCGAAAAATATTTAAAGGAATCATCGTTGTTTTGTTTTTCTCGTAAAAACGTTGTGAAGAGCATATTCATTGTAAAGAGGGTATCTGTAGCAGCTTGTTTCTGTATGGTGTACCTTTTTTTATAGATTTTAACCGCTTGTAATTTCTTTGCAGACTCGTGTCCCTATTCGTTGGTTATCTCTGGAATCGCTGACACGCCAGACGTACACCTCAAAGAGTGACGTGTAAGAGAACCTGACAAAATAATTAAGTACTTACATGTGGGGTGTTTTCATGAGAAATATCATGGAATCAATGCACATGTTTTGTCATCATGATTTTCAATAGAGGATATGGACAGACGTTTTCCTACAGTAAACTTACAGCCGTTTTGACCTCATTGAGGGCGCTGTTGTACATAATCTCTATGGGACTTATGATGTCAGACGCATGAGGTCTATTGTGATTGATAGTTTTAGTGAAAATGTTTATTAAACTGAGTTACATAACTGATTTAACAATGTTGAATTGTATGCTTTATATACAGGTGGTCGTTTGGAATCCTGCTATGGGAAATTGCTACCCTTGGTAAGATACTAATCGTTTCATACTGTTTTTGGTAATAATCAACAGTGTGTCTGACTAACTGATTGAAGATTTACAACAATGTGATGATGTGTGTACACAGGTGGGACACCTTACCCTGGTATCAAGACTCAGTTCCTGACATCGAGGCTGGAGAATGGATACCGTATGCCCAAACCAATCAACTCGGATGACAAAATGTAAGAGAATTGTGTATTTCCTTCGCAGTATTACTGATTAGTATACACACAATGAATGTCTATCAGTGATAGCGAAAATGTTGAAAAGTGGCCGATCCAGTCACGATGAATGAATTGCAAAATCATTATTTGTTTTATATAGACACGTATGTATTAATAATACATATATTAGGCACCTTTAAACATTATTAAGATCTGTTTTATACAGCTATGATGTAATGCTCCAATGCTGGCAGGAGGATCCAAATGATCGACCATCCTTCAAGAAACTTGTGTCCATCCTTGAAACCATGGCAGACAGTCACGCTATAAATCATGTAAGAATAGATGCAGATACCGAGTCTGTTTTTAATCACAAGATAGAAATCGTAATATTATAACTAATAGGCTCTTTTTTAAGAAACGTATTCCAAACAATCGACTGTATGCCAAAATTCCATGTCCAGGGCCAAATGCTTGTTGAAGTAGAGTTAAAGCAGAGTACAGAGATAATAATAATAATAATAAATTTAAAAAAATAGTAAGAAATTGGTACGACAATTTCAAAATTGTTATAATAATGGAAGGATAAAGCTATGGCCGCTATTGAAAATGTCTTATGAATTCCTGATTGTGTGCATTCTACTTTTACAGCATCTGTGAGTGACTGTTTATCATACCTCATACTTTACTTTAATGGTTTATCTAGAAATCTATAAGTTTTGTTTGTTCCTTTACAGACATACATGCGTCTTTTACCGAGTTCAGAGAAGTATCTGTATGTGAACATACACCCGGAGTTTGATGACAACTAGCTGGGTGTCGTGAAGTCGTAAAAGGAGCAATGTTTGACATGGTGGAACTCAAACCAACAATGACCATTTTTTTTTTTAAACTACCATGGATGACCGATAACAGAAATGCGAGAGTTTTGTAGGGATGAGATTGTAGACAAATTTTAAAAGCTGAAGATTTTGAGCAAGGCACTTAACCATTATTGCTTGGTCCTTTGGATGGGCCATAGGTCCACTGTGTTGTAATGCACATAAAAGAACCTAGTTATACTTATCACTTAGTAAGTGTGGCTGCCTCAGGGATCACTTGTGCCCTGAGGAGTTTCAGTGTACTGTAATTCTCAAACCTTTGAGAATTAACACCAAACAAAGAGCGCCCAAAAGACTAATATTCGCAACTACATGTACTGCACCAACCAACATAACAAAGGGGAACACCGAGGCACTGTTCAAGTTGTCCAGTTGTGTAGTACAGTAGGAGAGATAATAATCTGGAATTTAATGAACAAGAAAACTTACAAAAACATGTATATAGTTAGTAATTAGAACAAGCAAAACTATCTTCTACCAATGCCAAATTGTGTAACTCAAAGAGGATAAGAAAAACACTGATTTAGTTTGCCTTCATGAACTTTCACTTTCACATCAAAATCTCCTTCAAAATGCATTAAAATCTTTCCTTAGTGATTCATTATTTTTATGGATTAAAACAAGGAACATACTGCTTACCAAATTGGGGTCTTTGAGTCCAATAAAGGACGAATAATGTGAAATGAAGACTGACAAACTTCTGTAGATGTATTTACTGCTTGAAAGCACATGTGCTATAAAGATGGCTACACAGTGTTTATGTGTCAAAACAATGTGGCACTTGTACCCACACATTGTTCCCTCATACTTATAGACAATGCACAAGGTCAAAGGTGTGGGAAAGAGGTTGAGTAATAAAAAACATAGGCAGGCACTTTCACTAAAAGGTTTCACTGGTTGTATGTACTGGATTAAGTGATCTCTGACAGAACTAGGGACTAGGTAAGTATAGATTGGTCTAAATATTAAACTTGAAGATAGAATTAAATAACTTTTAAGGAAAAATAATAACTTCACTGCACAATATGCTGCTGCAGTGACATGGCTCTCCTAACTGCTGCTTGCAGTTAATCATCACTATATCAATCAAATCAAGTTAGAGTAATGTCCATTTCTTTAAATGTTCGTATCTTCCTTCGCGGGCATTAACTTCATGTAGCATCTGTGTCTGCGTTTGGCTCCTTGTCGGGGACTTCTCCGGTCTCCTGGCTGTTATGGACTAGGGTTACTGACCTTGTTTTCCTGAGTCTTCATCAGCTCCTAACAGCAGTACCAACTTGTGAACTGGTCTTTCCAGGAGGGTTGGAGAGTGATGCCACTTACCCTGGTTGTCGAGTGCGCACATGTCCATTAGCACTGGGAAACGTCTCTTCAACACGAGCTAGGGGCCACTGGTTGCGGGTCTCTTCCCTCTCCTTGGAGATGACAACGTCACCAACCATCAGATTTCTCTCTTGGTGCACCCACTTCTGTCGGACCTGAAGATGGTGGAGAAGCTCCTTCCTCCATCGCAGCCAGAACTCACTGGCGAGATATTGGACTCTCCTCCACCACATTCGAGAGTACACATCTTCCTTTTGGAACTTTCCAGGCAGTGGGAGAACAACCTTTGGCTTCATCGTCAGAAGGTGGTTTGCTGTAAGGGGTTCAGGAATATCTGGGGAACACAGATTCTCTGTTGTAAGCGGCCTCGAGTTGATGATACACTCTACTTCAGTCATGAAGGTTCTAAAGGCTTCATCATCTAATTGACTCCCGGACTTGGAGAGTAGGGCTTCAAGTACATTACGGACGGTACCTATTTGTCTCTCCCAAACGCCACCCATGTGGCTGGAATGCGGAACATTCATCTTGAACTGGATCCACTCGCAGTTGTTCTCCAACAAGTAATCTTTAACTCGTTCTTGGTCCATCTTTGCCAAAGCCTCTTTCAATTCATTCCGAGCACCTACGAACATTGTACCTTGATCAGAACGCAGTTGACGAATGGGACCTCTACGACTCTGGAACCTACTCAGGGCATTGATGAAGGCACTGGCTGTCAAAGAGTTGACAGTCTCTAGGTGAACACTGCGGGATGCCATACATGTAAAGAGAACCCCCCAGCGCTTTACTTCACTCCTTCTCTCCTTGATGTAGAAAGGTCTGAAGTAGTCAACGGCACTATAAGAAAAGGGGGGAGTGGGTTGCAGTCTGTCTTCGGGTAGCTCCGACATCTTCTGCTCCCGAAGGGAACCTCTCAACCTCCTACACATGGCACACTTTGCTATTAGGTTGGACAACCTCTCTGTCGTATCTCATTGTGGGTTATCCCTCGTCCCATATGATTCACCTTCTCATGGTGGTGTCTCACCAGCAACTCAGTCACATGACTCTTTCGTGGTAATAGGATGCTTGATGTCTCTTGGGATATTTGCTCGATCTATGCGGCCACCCACGCGAATAATACCTTCCTCATCTAGATAGGGGTCAAGTCGATAAAGAGAACTGGTTTTCTTTATGCTGTTGTTTCTTGCCCTCGCCAGTCACCTTAAGTTTCTGTAGAACTCGCAGCTCTTCTCCAAAGTGTTCCTTTTGTACACACCTGAAGATAGATTTCTCAGCTGTCTGTATTTCAGTGACGGAGATTGGAACCAGTAATTGTCTTTCATTCTTGTTCCTCATCACTTCTCTGTTGCAAAGCTTGGTCTTGAGACGTAAACACAGAGCAACAGCCTTACGTGCCTGTTGCCAGCTGGAGAGGTGCTTGAGTCGGGACATCTCAAGGTATGCTGGAAACTGTTTGCTATTCGCTGTCTTTGTTGCAAGAGTTGTCACACTCCTTACATTTGGGTCAGAACTGTCCAACTTTAAGGTCCCAGCTGGCAGTTCACACTGAAACGAGCCGCCCGTCCAAAGAAAGTCAGGACCCGACAACCACTTGCAGTGCTCTATGAGTTGCTGGGCTGACAAACGTTGCGATGCCTCATCCGCTGGATTGTCGATGGTATTTACATACAGCCAAGACTCTGGATTAGTTGACTCTCGAATCTCTTGGACACGATTGGCGACGTAGACATGGAACCTCTTTGCTTCATTCTTCACATAGCCTAAAAAATCATCGATTTGGAGGACAAAAAATGATCATAAGTACAGTTAAATGCATTCTATTTCATCTTTGATATCTTGAGAAGCCAGTAGGCGATTTTCCAGCAATTCTGTTGAGTTTTTGTCGTAATTTTTGCCACTTTTTTAGAGGTGTTTTAAATCCTCTTCGCCATAACAGCTTTTCAAACCAACTTACACATACTTTTCTGGGGCGCTAGTACGACCGACAATGTCAAAATTTTTAAAAAAGGAGTACAGCGCCCCAGTTACTGGGTCTACTTGAAACCGCAGGTTTCCTGTTGATGGTATTCTGTTCTTTATTTTCTTCAGCCAGTAGTTTGAAAAACTTTTCAAGTGAGCTGGCAACTTGACTCCATCCACTGTCGGGGCTCTTCGGATCACCTTTTCGATCGTCAGTCGTGATGAAACGGTTAGCATTTGGATTGAGGTTGATTTGTTCATTTACTCCATGCTGGGCTGGTTGGGCTGATTAATTGTGGTGCCCGAGTTTGATTTCGGCACCTTTTGAATTTCCTTTGGAATGGATAGAGCGGGCAAAGAACTTGCATGGACTGGGAACGGTGGGGCAATTGATTCTTGGGATTGAAAGAACTTCTCCAAATCTTTCATCTGGTCTGCCATTGGAACATCTGGCAAACCAATCTCTGAGGTTATGATATTTTCATTGTCTGCTTCGATGAAGACACTTAGTTGAGCTTGTTTTTCATCTAACTCTCTCTTTGGTTGAAGTTGGTTCAGCTTTTCCTGCTGTTCAAATTGGATAATTTGTACGAGCTTCTCTTGAGCCACTCTCTTCTTTTCTTCCTCCAATTGTTGCAGTCGCAGACACCGCTCTTCCTCAGCAAACGCCAATTTTGTTTTCAGTGCCGCCTCTTCCCTTTGAAGGTTTAATTTGTCTGCTCTGATCGACGAAGATGAGCTGCATGTAGATTTGGCTCGATCACTTCTCTCTAATGGGGCTCTGCTTGACCTTCTGGAACTTTCAGAAGCAATGGACATACTGTCCATTCTTATCTCCTCCACATGTTGCATGTACTCAATCTCTGACCGGACATCTCGCTCAAAATTATCCCATTCTTCACGCACGCTGCTGTGGAGATTATACATTATCTTTCTTTTCTCCATCATCGGTAAGTATGTGAATGAGTTCTTCATAAGCTTCATTTAGCTCGTCAAAATTTACTTGGGCTTGGCCAAACTCTTTCTTCCATAAACCTAAATTATAAGATTCTCCTTTCATGTGAAGAATTCCTCTTCTCTGTCTGGTAAGTTCTGCCCTTTTGGACATGTACAATTTTCTCTTTATGTCTGCTTGATGGGCAAGTCCCTTTTCTGTCATAGTCCTTTTCCTTGTATCTTTGGAGGGCTAACCTCCCTCTTCTTCAGACCTTTCTCCATGCTGAGATCCAGATGAAGAAGACATGGTGGAGAACGAGAATACTATTCACTATTTACTGGATCAATCTTGACAACTTGTCTTGAGTTTGATTATTATTGTGGCTCCTCATGGCACAAGTGAGCCCTGAGGCAGCCACAGTAAGAGAAGTGGTTTGCCCTGGTGTTTCTGGCAGTGGCAGCTAAATGCGCCACAGCACCTTGTAAACCCTTATAAGGTGCTACATAAATGGCTCTCATAGTTCAAAAACTTAAAAATAAAATGATAAGCGCCTTGAGTACCTCATTGTCTGTAGATACGTACACTACATAAGACTTCGGTATTATTATTATTAGTATTAGTATTGTTGTTATTATTATACTTTAAAGGTTTGGTTATGAGAAGGGCAGCATCTGTCATCTCTGTGATGGCAAATGTTCCTCTTTCAAGAAAATTTGAAGGTGCAGGGAGATCAGGGAAAAATCCTGACAAATCACATGCCTGATATTGGTAGCTTACTCCTCTATCTGGGAATGCGTAAATGTAAAATCCTTTATCTGGAGAGATCAAGAAAAATCGGAAGACACGGGATATTACAAAGTTAGAGATCCATGTTGTTGTGCTGACTGGTGATACAATAAAACCTTACACACCAATATGTACCCTTTAAAATAGAGTTCATGAGTCAAACAACGAAAAATACACATTTGTGTACTTATTTCAATTGCCGCAATCAGGATAAGTAATCATGGTTTCGTAAAATTGAAATGTACGAACAGTTAAGCAGAATTACAACTTAACACGAAGACTGCTCAAACAAAAGTGAAGTGCTTTCGTCATGCGAAACAGCTGAACAGACCAGAAGACAGAAGACAGTCCAGCAATAAATCAATTGACAGGGCTGAGACCAGTGGTAATTAACTTGAGCCAACTACCTATCCGGTAGCGATTTACTGCCCAATGCTCCGGCCAACCCCACCAGACTGTCTAGTGGCGATAAATTATTTGAAACCCAAAGTATTGGCCTCAAATCGATTAGGGGGTCTTCAAATGATCTTTTTCTGGCAATATTTCAGAAAGAACATTCTTCTCTGGAGGATACGTACATGGTAGGAACTCAATCATCAGTCAGCTTTCTGATTGAAACTGAAAGCCTTTCACACTACAAATCTCCGTGTTTGACAAGGGTGCGACCCGTGTAAGTTCGACCATGGATAATTTCTACCTCCATGGTTGGACTGATCTTTTCACACTACAACATTTCAATCGAGTGTTTCTCGGTTTAGAGCGCTCGATTCAGGTCAAAACCAACCCTGCTCGGGAGGTGGGTTGAGGGTTTTTTGACCCGTGTAGAGAATTACACGTGTAGCAAAAAAGCTGGTTTTGCATCTGGCAGTGTGAAAGCAGAGCGGATTTGAAGCTTGTTGAAAGTGTGAAGTCAACACGGATTGGAACTGTGTAGCTTTCTGCACGAATCGGAGCTTGATAGTGTGAAAAGACCTTATTCAATTTTTATTCGATAATTACTAATCCTGTATAGTATCTTTAAACATAACTTTTAATTGGATTAAACAATCACATCAGTTTGCTTGAATTCCTATAATTACCAAGAAAGCTGGTAATTGTATACACAGAAATATTTAAATGCTAAGACGTAAAAAGTGTATTGCTAATTGTGTTTAATTACTTTTTGTACAATTTATGCAATGTTTATAGTGCTTTATTCTTTGTATTGAGTGTTCACCTTTAGAGAATTTTTCAATTTCATGACAATGCTGAGCACAACATTTTGAGCTAATAGCAACCTCTGCAGGCATGCAACTTTTCAGCTGATTCCCTCATTTTCAAAAATCATATTTATAAAAAACCCTGAGACTTTATGCATTCTGATTGGTCGAGAGGAGATCACACGGCCATGTCTACACGTGTAGTAACGACATAGTAAAAAGCGTTTGAACACGGTTAGCCGGCGCTCATAGCCATACGCATGTTAGCGCGCAAGCTTACGTGGGCGTGCCGCATGCAGTACTTACGTGTAACACAGTTGTGCGCTAAAAAATGTGTAGTCATTGTCATCAAAGATGGCTGATTTTTCCCATTTTTGGCGTCCCATTTTTGTGCAACCCATCTATTGTCCCATAGAAAACCGAACATCACTGCAAAGTTCATTGTGCCTCGCCATTTCCCTCTTTTTTGCGGGGGGTTGGGGGTGGGGGCGCAATTACAAAGTTGCATGTCTGCACCACCAGAGTGTGCGATTCAATGGGCTGTTATGTGCAGAATTCCGCAGTGCCATGAAAGAGGGCTTATATTTAACTGCAAGAGGGCGCCCTTTGGGGTAGATTGGGGGTCAAACCATAGAAATAGTGTGGCAAAGCAGATGCAATTAGACTTCTAGTAAAGCAGTTAATATACAACCTTTGAGTCTTTTTTTCTTTTTTTTTTATTGACAGTTTTACAATGTAATCAGTGTAAAATATTGCCTGGAAAATTTGTAGTTGTAATGTTTGAAATATTGTTTGTACTTTTAAAATGGAATTAGTATGTTGCCCCCTCTTGCTGTCAAAAATACAGCATATTGGGGCCCAATTGTTTTTGTTTGAATTGATTAATACCAGGAAATTCCTTGTTTGTTTGGGTTTTTTTTACTCATACTATTAATTGGATTAAATGCATAAGTTGAGTTTATCCAAGCTTACTGTAGTTTTTATTCACCATCAGTTTCAATATTCTCCAACTTAAATCATGTAATGCATATATTGTACTTATAATATTGCTAAATATAAAAGGTACCAGGAGAGACCATTTAACGTGTGCAAGTCTGTTTTGTATGAAATTTGCTCGGAACTTTTGACAGAGTTTCGTATTGCCTCTCCAAATCTTAAAGGGGCTGTGTTGTCAGATACTGCACGCGTGCTCACTTGCGGTCAAATCACAAAGGGTGCCGTCTTTGTCAAACTGACGTGACCGCCATAGTAGCTGGGTTATTCCATTTACTGCTATAATCTTGAAGACGCAGACCCTTGAATGTTAACATGAACCTATCCACGGCCAAGGCGGTTGCAGAACTATTCATGGAAATTGTTTTGCGATGCGTGACTTAGTCCACTACCAGGGGTAGTGGAGCGATGTCAGGCTGAGCTGCCAGGCCACAGATCCCCCTGCCAGTCGCAGTGTACTGCATGAGTACCGTAATGTATGGTGTAACCCGTAGGTGTGAAGATAACCCTGTACAGAAAATGGTGGTGTGTCGAGGCTGAGGAGTTTTAGTTCATCAAACTCAAGTTCTGGTGGCTAAGGCAATGGGGTGTGCCGGTTATGACACTTGTGTCCTTAAGCAAGACACTTAACAACTATAATTGCTTCTCTTCACCCAGGATGGGTACCTGTGAGGGCAGAGATGGTTCTTGTGATTGATTTAGGTTAGTGGGCTATAACATAGAGAAAGGAATACACCCTCTGTGGCTATACTTCGCAGTGCAGGCTGTATACATGTACTCCCAGGGAGCTGAAATAGTTTAAAGGGGCTGTGTCGTCATGATTATAGCAGGCCTGTGGCTGTGCATGGAAAGATTGATTCTCTCACCCAGATACTGCACATGCGCATGCACCCTTGCGGTCTAATCACAAAGGGTTGTCAAACTGTGATGAGGATGCCGGGGCGCATGAGCACGTAGTAACTAAGTTATTTCATTTTCTGCTTAAAATCATGATGAAACAGCCTCTTTAAGGAACAAAATAATTGGCCCAGTGACTGGGGTAATAATGTTTGAAGGGCAATGATCATTCTTTGGAATTGTGCTATAAAAGAGCCGATTATTAGTATTTTTATTATTACAAAGTATTAAGTTTTCATGGCTTTGGAGGAAAAGGCCAAATAACATAAGACCGTTTTAATCAGGTACAGACTGAAAACCCAATCTACATGTGAGACTCTGAACCAGGGTTCACAAGAGGTGATACCACTAAGCCAACCATGGGCCAATTTCACAAAGAGTTAAGATTCATCTATTGCTATTTTTGTCTGATGACCAACAATCCATCAATGAATAATGAGTAATTCATTAAAACAAAAAATTGTGTGTGGAGCACGATAAATAAACTCCTCACGCTGCCTGCTCAATTTCATCCGGGTGTCTTTCGACCTATAGACAAAGTACATGTACAGGCGAAATGACATTGTAAGACATAATCCGAATGAATGGCTTCGGCAGTGGCTACGACCAGAACGCAGAGGATTCCTATTCTTCAACGTTGTTGTTGCAGCCAGCGGCCAAAGCCGTTGCCGAAGTCGCTTGATTCGGACAAGGCCTAATATATTTGACTTATGGTACCAGCAGTGGGCATAGCTGGCGTACACATTTTCTTGTAGGGTGGTTGGCAGGATAATCATTTTAAAAATATGTTTAAAGCCATCTACATGGTCAAAACGCAATTATTAATTTTTATTTGTTGTCAAATTACATGCTCTTTTAAAATGGCTTGCTGGAATCAATTCCTTTTCAATGTCAAATCGGCTTGCGCTCGGTTCATACATCTTTAAACTGAGTATCAATCTTAGTTGCTAAGCAAAGTGTGATGTCACAATACAAATCACTATGGCAATATTGACTACCCTGATCTTAAGATCAATCTTAGCTCTTGGTGAAATCGACCCCTGATCTTTTCTGCAATCCAAAGCTGTAAGTTTAAAAATGAAAATGTGATGCAGGTGTGGATTTTACAAAGTGCTAGGACTAGTCTTATCTCCAGTTAGGATGAGTAACTAGTCCTAACTTATAGGACTAGTCATAAGTTAGGACCAGTCCTAAATAAGGACTAGTTTTGTAAAATCCTTCCCTGGAGACTTAAATAGAATTGGATTTTTATAGATGCAGGGGTTTTCATGGGTTCAACTGGGAAGCCTGCAATTGTCAGATATTTTACATACAAGAATTTTTGTTTTCTTTTCTTTTTAAGTTTTTCTAGTAAATAACAATGTAAGATGGATGAGAGCTGAAGGGCAGCCCCACCCCCTCCCATCCCCAAGCAAACATATGCCTGTTTAGGAACCGTGTCATTATTATTAACAAGGACCTTATCTTTGAAATATTTGAAGACAATCTGCACAAAGGAACTTAACATTTCATTCACGTGAATATTTATGTTACTGTCGATGTGGTCATGTGGTTGGCCACAATATACCTTTTGCCACACAAAGAAAAAACACAACGCTAAATGAATTATTTATTTCATATACATATTGTTGTTATTTAAATTTGTACTATTAATGAAATTATTTACATTGCAAAATACATGAAATAATATTTGGGTGGGCTATGAACATTTTTATAAAAAATTACAATTAAAATTAACCTGTACTCCAAAACACATCAAAGAGAAAGTTGATGTAGAGAAAGTTGATCACACTTATTACCAATGCAAGGATCTTTGTCAAATCAGATAAAGCTACTAAAAACAAAAGAATGTTGCTTAAAGGGACACGTTGCCTTCAGGTTGGGCGCTTTTGGGTTAAACAAGTTGTTATGAAATTAATATGGTTGGAAAGATATTTTAAAATCAGAACATAATGTTTATACAGATTTAACTCTTGAAATTGTGTGTGTTTTGTTTAATTTTGTGACAGAACACGGTCCGTCATTTTGCACAACCAAATTTTTGACTCCACAAAACGGCGGACCATATGTTTTTATGTAGAGTGTAGTTCCGCCGGTTATATTTCCAGTGCCAAATGTATGTTAATAATCACTGCTCACTAATTACAGCACACTGTAGGTATTTTATTACATAAACAACTCTTAAAAAAGTATAAGGAGCAATTCTAAACATCAAAATTTGAAGTAATCTGAAGGCAACGTGTCCCTTTAAAGATCAACCTGATTAGAATCACAATATTGTTCTTTTGTTACAGAAAGGTAAACGACTGCGAAATGATTACTTATAAATGAGTAAAACTCAATAAAAAGTGTTTCGAAACGAGAAAAAAAAACACAAAAAAAAAAAAACATTTTGATCAGCTTCACACTCGACAATGAACACCCAGTTTCACGAAAAGCCCCTAAGCACCTAGGAATCAAAACAGCACTGTGACGTCACACCACGGACTCGATCCAAACAAGGCAATGGAAAATGCATAGCGACGAAGATAAACAACCTCCACCCAGTCCGTGGTGTGACGTAACAGTTTACACAGGTTTACTGAGGCACTGGTTCTTCAGTCTCGGTTTCACATTGCGCTTTTGTGGGTCTTTGCTGGGAACCATGCAGACAGTGACAGACGGTGAAATAAAAAAAAAAAAAAAACACTAGTTCAAAAACTGAAGGGGGTCGTGGGGCTACTTTTTGCGATAAAAATTTCAACAAAATTACAGGTAGGAAAACTTCAAACATGGATAAATTAGTTTGAGTGATTTCATTCAAGTTGATCTTTTAACAAGTTTTAAACCAGTCACAAAACCAACTCTGGTACACGTAATGACATTCTGCTGTCAATCTGTTTTAGCTAAGCAATTGTTTTCTATGGTAAGCATACTTCTATGCATAAGAACCTTACAAAAATTGGACCCTGATATATTAAAGATGGTGTAAAATGTAATCCACCACTTGCACACAATGTAAAACATCTGTAATGGACATAAAGTCTGCTGCCCTCTAGCATCCCCAAAAAAGTCTCACAACACACGGGACCTAAGGCTTTCATCCCATCCGAAGGACGAAGCAATAATGGTTAAGTGTCTTGCTTAAGGACACAAGTGTCACGACCAAGACTTGAACCCACACTCTGCTGGTCAGAGACACCAGAGCTTGAGTCCGGTGTTCTTATCTGCTCGGCCACGACACGCCACAATGTTGATTTTGGTTTTGTAACAAAAATTCTGGTCCAGTAAAATATTAAAATAACTTGAAGCCCTGCCGTCTCGCAGATTTCCCAAGAAATTTCAGCCCTGTGACCCAATTGATCAAACATTTTAGCCAGAACTGAGGTCTCCAAATGAGCTGTAAATTGGAAAAAAAAAACAGGCTGTCCAAACCTACAAACTAACTTTAAATACTGGTTTACTGTTTTATCGATTTTACTACATACAATGACATGAACTAAACCCAACTTCCCAAAATATTATCTTTTGATTCTGATGACGAAAAAAAAAATGCATTTCAAATTAGTCGATCAAAGGTTGACCTTACCTTCCGAGATTATAATCAAATTGCAACATTAAAAATATACTAATAATTCATGGCTTAATTTTCAAGGACTCGATATGAAAATTGGTTTCCACAAACGTGCTATACATTCATTTTTAACTAGAACATGTACATAAATGTATGAAAAAGTAATAGAGTGAAAAAAACAGGAAGAAACAAAAAAAGAAGAAAAAGAAAGTTGATTGAGGCATGAGACGGGTGCATTTAGTTGCATCCCTTTTCCTCAATGCAGCATTTTCCCTGAAGATTAATAATCAAATATGATCCGATTAAAACCGGCATGCAATTAATAAATAATCCGTTCTTATATTTTCAATTTCAATAATATTCAATTACTCAACGTCAATCACCAGTAACACGGTCTCTTCTCAGAATGCATTCAATGTAGGTAACAAAAGTTGATATCAAAATGTATCCTAAAAAGTAATGCATCCATTCAAATTCTTTTTTTCTTTTTGTTTATTTTTGGTCGTTTTTTTTTCTCAACAAATCTGTCCAATTATTTGTTGTTCTTCTTTGGAGATAAAAAGGAAAACAAACAAACTCTGAATCTAAACAACAAGATTGCTGTACAGTTTCTTGACGAGAAGTCAGTTTCCTCAAATAGAGCAAATCGTTCAAAACTTGTTTCCACTACTACATGTAAGTTCATATCAATGTGGACGTTCTAAATACTGGCTTAGCCTCCCCCTCCTCCCCCCACCCCCCTGGATCCACCAATGGTGTACATGTTTTTAAGTGATGCATACATGTGTACATGCTCACCATACATGTACATATACCTTTACATGCAAATTTACTTCCAAAATGGCAGACCTTGGACAGAGAGTACATGTAGCTGCATGTGACATTGGTACAAAGGGGTCAACATGGTATCACACGAGTTGCCAAAGAATGCTAAAGTTGTAACTGGGCGCTAGTTGTCAAGACTTTGCACCTGCCGATCCAATTCGAACACTACATCTACTGCCCGTACATATGTACGCTGGTCATGCCGGTGTTGTCAAGTTGTCCGACTGTTCCATTCCACTCAGTCCTTGATGAAGAGAGCTAGGCTATAAAGACATCAACAGTTTCTGCAACCTCCTCTGCTGTTTCTTTCAAGACACAGATTCTACACGAAACAAGACGACTGGTACAAGTTTCTTAATCCTGTTGGTAAGTGTTCACACTCGGGCGCATCTGCTGCATGCCCAAAGTGATCGCTACTTCCGCTTCCAAAGCTGGCACACGTTTGTATGCAATTTTACCCAAAAAATCACACATTCCATCAGTCAAAGGTGTTTCTTCTGACACAAACTTATAATTTTGAGAAGACCTTGAGTCTCTGAAGAACATTTGTAAAAGCCAAGACCAATTATTAAACTCTTCTTACATAAATCCTCATACAAAAACTAGCTCTATGCAATTCCTATGGGCTCTTTGCAATCAGGTGGAGCCAGTTTGAGTGAAGAGGGCGTCGCTTACAATGGAGTGACGTCACACCAACAGGATTGGAAGAGATAAGTTTCAATAAATATTCAACGGTAACTTGTCCTTATTCTTTCATCCAAGTTCATCACAATTTGAAATTTTGCACATAGTTATCTAACAAGTCCCTGTGACTTCACTGCCACAAGAGTGACTTGTTCTTAATATCTGGCACTGAATTCAATCCATTGATTGCTCCTTATAACTGACGGACAGATCTGGACAGGCCATAGCTCTAAAATCTTTGTTTGTAATCTGGAACACAGCCATCTGTCCTTCACAGTGTCGGAAACTTCCGCTTCAAAACACAGATGTTGTAAAAAGACTACAGACACATAATTTCAGAATCAGTGGTGTACTGTTTGCCTGGTGGTAGTTCTGTTCCTTCAGACCATCCTCTGGAAATCGTGCATGGCGGCTTCTTCCTCGTCTGTCTCTATCCTCAGCAATCTGAAATATGAAATATTAGACAAATCTGAAACGAGCCCGCAAGGTTCATGATAGTCTTGATTCAAGACTGAGTTGTTTGTTTGTTCCCTCTCTGAGCCGCCCGTCACCGCACGAGGCCGAATAATTTGCTCCAAACACACCAATAGAGGGGGCTATATATAGCAGCGCCTGCATGTGTGTGTGCATATCCCATGTACGTGCCGACTCCGTGACGAGTGCCAGACAGACGATGGACAGGTACCAATTATCGTAGAGTACGCTGCATAGCATGAGAGGAGATTGGGTACCGTACCTTATCGTACCGATCCAGCGGTACCGTAATATTCGACTGGCTCGCGGGAACAAAATAAAAGCACGGTCTGAAACCAGACTAGGTTCATGACTGAAGAGCCAAAGCTCAAAGTGTGTTAATTCAAAGTAAGATGATTTCAATGTTGTCAGTAGAGTACAAAGATTATATATCATCATTACAGAGCTGCCAACATTTGCATCTTGCAATCAGGGAGATTTTGTACAACAATCAGGGAGATATTTAGAATTACATTCAACATAACAAGGAAAAAGTTTCCATAATCGGGAAGATTTTCAAATTTGTTCATCAGAATATGGAAAGATTAGCTTACTTTCAGGGAACTTTCTGCAGAATCAGGGAGGGTTGACAACTCTGTCATTACATCATTTTTTTTTTTTTTTATATTTCAGGATGAATTTGCTTACAAGTACCTCTGAGACCGCCTCCTTACAAAGCTTTTGTAGCGTTTGTAAGCCAGCACCGACATGGCGAAGGAGACAAACACGATGCTGAAGGCCAGCACAAGCCCCTGACCAACACTGCTGACATGGAGGCCGTTGTAGCGGGTCGGCTCCGTAGGAAGCATCTTGGATGTTGCTGGAAGTGTGCGATCAGCGACTGCTGCTGCTGCTGAGGAGGAGCAGTGCCTTTGCATTGAATCTGAAAGTGAATGTCAAGGAGTGATACTCAGTTACAAGAGAGCCTTCAATTGCCAAACCCCACCCCCCAAAATTCAGGCAAAACAGTGGGGGACAATTCGGGCAAAAACAGAAGAATAAATATTAGAAATTGGTACTTGTGTTTTTATCTGTGTAGAATTTCGGGCAAATCAACCCCTCTGCCCACCCCCCCCTTAACAAAAGAGTCCCCATACGCCTTTGGTCATTTGGAATTAGGATAATCCTTATTATAAATCTTTTATAAACTCTTAATAACTAACCTACATGTACATGTAAGTACAGTGTACACGTGTACAATCTGTCCAATATGGAACTAAATATTGGTTGCGTAATCATAAAACCATCTTTTATCTACAGTATGTACATTTCTTGTCATGACTGTTTTGCAGTGTACATTATGACAAATTGGTGGATGACAAAGTGTTTCCTTTTTGATAACTTCCACACAGGTTTTGTGCAAAACCGAATCCATCATACTCATTCCAAACCAGAGGGAGGATTTCTTTGTGGGGGGGGGGGTTGGGGTTGGGAGGGGGGGGGGGGGGAAACTTAAAATGATTTATCTTCTCCTCTGGAGATTACTCCAATCAGATTACTCAACGGGAGTGTGATAATAAACCATATCATACTCCCAGTAGTCTATATTGCACTCTGCACATTTTGAATATCATGCGTCATGCTTCGTACACCAACAGTGCAAAATGACGTTCTAAAATTTGCGCGATGCGCTTTTTGCTCTGACTGAAATAAAGCTCAAAGTTTTTTTTATCTTCCAGCTGACTGGAAGATAAATTCATTATCACACTCGTTCATTCTCAAGGAATACGGGAAAATATAGCGTAATCATATCCCACTTGGCCTCGTGGGATATGGGACGCAGAAGTGCTATATTTTCCCGTATTCCACTCGCGCATGTGTGATAACTTATAGTACCTTCTGTGGTCTTATTAGCTTACCTTCTTGTGTCTTTCTGACAAGTCCTGCAGACTGAATGTTATTATTGCCGTCGTTGCACTCCATGACCAGATCCAGAATATCCCCTTTTAATAACAAGGAACCATTCATGGGCAGGTTGGCTTCCCGGAAAGTCGCCGTTCTATGCTGTGTCAACATGGCATTTGACGTGTAAAACAAAACGCAGTTCACCTGCGGCAAATTGGGACGGAAGCTCCACCACTGTATAATGCTTTTGTAATCCCCAAGCGTTGCCTGGTGACAGATTAACATTTGTCCTGTTTGGTGCCAAGAGTAAAAAAAAAAATGTATAGGTTAAAAATATTAAGTTAACATATTATGTGAGATCAGGGGCGAGAGTCAATGCTGATAAAATGGTCTGAAACTTGAATCTAGATTATTGACCTCATTCACCTGACATCACCATCACAATAATCTTGGTTGCGCCATTTTGGAAGTCAACATCCTCGTGTGTAAATGTAGTGCAATGGGAATTTTAGAAAACACGGCAATTACATGTGCATACATATTGACTCCCTAAACAATGCTAAATGGTGAGCGTGGCACAATCGCCACGTACTGTATGAGGAGCTTGAGGGGTAAATAAGAAGTATGTTGAAAGTGGAGTTTTAGGTCTCAAACATGTCAAGGAGCTTTTGGGAACAATCTACTCATTGCTAGAGACTAGAGAAGTACAAATACATGATTTACTTTTATCTGAAGAAAATTACTGTATTTCATTATTTCCAGGCAGACTTTTCACAAATAAGTCTGAAATTTCTCATAGCTGGTAAAATGCAGTTACTTCAAATCTTCTACATATCATAAAATTAAACACTAGTCCTATACACTGTAGGCCTATGTTCGTTCAGAACTTGAAACAAAAAAAAGAAAGCTTGACAGTAAAACATTTGTGTATTACATTTAATATTTCAAATTTCTTTAAATATGTAAATTTTACTGTAAAACCTGTAGTTATTTGGGTTTTTTCATCTACATACTGTGACTTTCAAGTTTTTTATTGTATTTTTGGCAATTCAGCTTTATGGCATGTATACATGTACAACAAGAGAGATCAATCAACCAACAATAAACAGCAATTATTTATTTTTATTTTTTTATTGAACACATCATTACACATCCAACAGCGCAAGCGTCAATAACAGGATGAATATGAAACAAGAAGAAATGCTCAGTTTGAGATGTGGGAGGAAAAACCCACATAACCGCAGGGAGGGACTGAAAATCCAATCCACATGCAAGGCTCCAGTCTGAGGTGGGATTCGGACCGGGGTAAACAGAGGTTAAAGGTAGGGCAAGAAAACAGAGAGGCAACCTGATCCCATAATAATAATAATATTAATAATGCACTGTATTACGTGCGCGTCCAGTGAGGTGTGAAGAGCCTCCCTTCATATAGAAATTAATTTTTAATGACTCTCTGAGTTTTTTCATCAAAATTGACTCACCATTAATTGGATAATAAGGTGGACTGCTTTGTGAGCACACTTCACTGATACTGGGCCCTGAAAGAAAACGAGTGAATAATAAAATTAATCTACTACATGTAGTTCATGTTGGAAAGTGACATAGTATAGTGTAGATCAGGTATTTTCAGCAAGACTTGTTGGTAAGCATCTGGGGCGGGGGGGGGGGGGGGGGGAGGGGGAATTGATACGTTTATCAAAGCAGTATCAATACTCAATGAGAAATACAATGTAGTTCCGTCTGTGCCAAAGTTGCCGAATTGCTGCAATCAAAACACGTCTGATATGAATGTTTGCGCACAAAACCCAAGACAAAGCAGTAACTGTTTTGTTTGTTTTCATTAACCAGTTGACAGTGGATGACATACATTACTAGCCAAGATACTGAACGTTCCCAGCCAGAAGACACAGACTAACACTTAATAGGATTCAACAATAACATCTCAAACTTGACACTGAGGTCTGATGACTTGCGAATCACATCTCTCCCCACCCCCCCCCAAACCGGAACTTTTACCAAATTATCTTAAACATAATAATCCATGCTTACTTATTCGATCCCCATACATGTCATACGAGGACAAATTAATGCAGGCCTGATACATGAACATGTACTTCATGGAGGCAACAGAGGCAATTGCCTCCATGCCCCAGGTCATTGCCTTGGTGCCCTTGAAATGATCTAGTACATAGTACATTACCTATTCATACCTGATACTTCACGGAGGCAACCTCTGCAATTACCTCCATGTAAACGAACACAGAACTGCATGTAAAGGAACCCAGAACACTTATCGTGGAGGAGTAGGGGTTTACCCCGGTGTTTCTGGTTCACATCATTAAGCATCCTTGTTTACAGGTTTCCTCAGGCTTGAGAGCCATTGCCTTGGTCAGTTTGGTACCCCTTGATACATTTTCCATTCCAGTACATGCCTATACCAATGTATACCAAAAGCAGACCTGATACTTCACGGAGGGCAACCTCTGAACAGGGGCAACTGCCTCCATGTCCCTGGGCCCAATTTAATGGCGCTGCTCACCACAGAATTCTGCTCACATAGTACATGTACAACCCTGTGATGCTGTGGGTCATAAGTGCAGACTGGGTATAGATCACAAATGTACTATGCTAGCCAAAAAAACATGTAAATGTGCTAGTAGCCATCAATCATGTCACTGCACAGATATTGTTGATTTATCTAAAACAGAAAGTGCAATAATACATGTACATGTACAACACGTACTGTAAATGTTGACAGATAAACTTTCACTTTTCATTTCAAAACATTTTCAGATTTTATAGCTAGAATGCTATGTCATGTATTTGTTACAGAATGTACATGTACAGTACATCACATACATGTACATACATGTACATACATTCAAGTACAGTTGTACATGTACAACATAGAGCAGTTAATAAAATGCAAAGAAATTCTTTGTAATGATCCGTTATGTGCTATAATGCAGGCCTCGATCTTAAGAAAAACGGGGGCAGGCCTTTGCTGGCCAAATCAGAGAAATTGTACAAGGGCATGCTGGCCAAGTTGGTGGAGACAGTGCAATTTTTTCTGAAGGGCATGCTGGCCGACTCGACAGGGCATGAGGCCAATGGCCTCGGTGGCTTCGGTTAAGATCAAGGCATGCTAATGAATTTCCAGGAAGGCTACATGTACAAAGAGTAAAAAACTGATTGTACATGTACCAAATCACACAGCTGTCATTTGTGAGTAGGCATTATTTGTATACAATGGCCCTGTGCTGTGTGCATTGACTGATCTTTGTATAGTCAGATAGTAGGGTCCCTCCATGCAGTAATCCATGAATAGATGACCATGGGATTACACAGAGATTCCAAGCAAGGCTATTCTTTTAAAATGCCAACATGGCCAATGTGGAATGTTGTGACTATTGTGGCTTCACTAAGCTGTCAATGTACACTTTGAGGGACCTTAGCAAACAACAACCTCAGCTATGCCAGCCATCAACATCAACCAAAGGCTGTTTTATTGCACAATTACACTATTGACATCTACAGGCCTACAATAATATTTCTGGTAATGAAACCAAGGATGCCTTGTAAGTGAACTTAATCACTGTAGCTCTCAAGACTGAGGAAACCTGTAAACAAGGATGCTTGTGATGTGAACCAGAAACACCGGGGTAATTCCCCTACTCTTCCACGATAAGTGTTCTGGGTTCTTTTACATGCAGTTCTGTGTTCTTTTACATGTACATGTACATGCACTACCAATCCTAGTACACCTGTACATGGGACCTACGGCTTAATGTCCCATCCGAAGGACAAAGCAATTATGGTAAAATATCTTGGCCAAGGACACAAGTGTTGCAACCGGGATTCGAACCCACACTCTGCTGCTGACAACACCAGAACATGAGTCTGGTGTGCTAGACCACTCGGCCACGACACTCCACATAAATGTGGTTGTAAATAACATAGAGAAACGACTTTCTCTTTCATAATGTACATATTTTCATACAACGTTTTCAATGTACCTGTGTAACTTGCACTGTACATTTGTTGTACGTATGAAGCTCATGTCATGGGAAAATTCCATCCTGCAAAGTGTGAAAATAATAAGTGGGCAGATTTACATTGCTAATCTGAAAGCTGTCAAGGGAATGTTTACGACATAACTGTTTTTTCCAAAATAAACCGCAATCAGTTTATCAGGGGTGTGGGTGGCCACATACAAAAAATAAAACTGAAACGGCCATTGACAGCTACATCAAAAAAGCTAACATTTAAAAAGTTCACATAACTTTATAGAGCAGACTTTGTACAAAAAACAGGCCTTGATCTTAACCGAGGCCACCTAGGCCATTGGCCTCATGCCCTGTCCAGTTGGCCAGCAGGTCCTTCAGAAAAATTGCACTGACACTACCCACTTGGCCAGCATGCCCTTCGCCTTGTACAAATTCTCTGATTTGGCCAGATCTTAAAGATCGAGGCCTGAAAAAAGCTGAAATTCATAAAAGAATCTAAACAAACAAAAAAGCTGAAATCAGCTCAAAAGCTGAATTCTTTCACCCCTGGTTTATAAAGTATTTTATACAAAATTATTTTGTCGATGAATATGTTGAAAAAAAGTACATCAGCCGATGGCTCAAATACTGTGGTCCTGCTCTTCTTTTTCATGATCTGTCTTAAGATCAGCCTGAAAATGGCTAAAACTTCCAGACGCTTTTTAACCAAACTTGAACACACGAAAAACTGCCCGAACAGCCAAAGCTTGTATTTATGCATTGGGTCAAAGATCACCTAGAGCATGTAGAGGATACATAGGGGCCTACATGTAGGAGTTATTTCACTGAAATAAGTAAAAATGCTCTTTTTGCTACATATGCATATTCTCCTGCCGAATTTAGCCATATTAGGTCACTGCATCTTGACCTCATCTCAGCCTCATGTACAGTCAGCTGATAGGTGTGCTTTGTGAACAAACATAATGCTATACAAATACATTGTTCCTTTGCTGTCTACATTGTATAACCATAGAGCTACAACCCACCCTGCACCTGCTGACATTGTACATTAAATGCCATGTAGTAAAGAAATAGTGTTGACAGATACATTTGTGTAGTACCAGTAGACTTACATGTATGTACAATACAGTATGTAGCCTGCCAGAACTACCAGTTAATTTGATCAAACTTTTCTGAAGACGCAATGGGGGATTTACATATGTAGTACAGTACATGTACCCCGATCATATTGAGGAATGGAGACATCGACAAGTTGATGGTCTGTCAAAACAATCATGTCAACGCTTTGTACTGGGCACTTGCCAAGTGCTGGTTTCCATACAGGAAATTGCTTTGTGCTGATTCTAAATGTACCATGATGCACACGTACATGTCCAAGTACTGTATGACTTGTTCAATTTAAATCACACATCTATTGCTCCAGTTTACATTTGTACACATGACACTGAATGTATCTTAGGAGTATGAAATGTTTACACTTAGAACATGAGTAAGGGGCATATGAAATGTTATTATTTCACATACATTTCTGGGGCTTAACCCTCCTACTCTTGGTGCCTTTTTCAACTAAGTTGAACCATTTCAAACCATTCACTATTGTGGTTTTAAATGGTGAAATAAATGTGTTCACAGCATTGATTCCCCAAGTGGTTTTGGATGGTAGGTAAGCTGATACAAAGCCTTTAAGTGATGATCATTCCAAATAGTGAAATAGAATCAGGACCCTCCCATGCTACATGAATGAACAGTTTTGAATTGTTTGGTAGTACAGCTTGATACTATCACTGTTCAAATGATAATACCATGTGTGTATAATAGCAATGGGGAACTGCAAGAGTTTGAATTTTGAATGGTTTGTAGTAGGAGGTCTAGTAGGAGGGTTAATTCTATGATTTGACATCAAACATAATCTTGATAATACACAAGTACCGGTATTCTATTTTTTATGAGTTTGTCATTCGAGTTATTACAGTACACTCTAATTTATCAAAATTTTAAAAAACGTGTAATAGATCCATTTTGATAGCCTGATGGCGTGCTTTCGTGAAGTAGACCTAGTGATTTGTTCAACGTACATGTACAATGGATCTACAGGTAGCTTAGCAAATGAAGTTAAATATACATGTAAGTTTGCATGTTGTATCCCATACATTTTGAAATAACGTTTCCGGTAAACCCACTGTTCTCTGACATATGCGCATGTTTGTGCGGAACATTTCCAAAACTTGGCAATTTCAACATTCAAAAGCATTTCTTATGACAGAAACTTTTAATCTTAAGAAGCATGTACGTAGCCTTTGAAGAACGCAAAAACATACAAGTACATTAGGCCTTGATTTAACTCAAGGCACCCACAGCAGTTGCCTTGGTGCCCTGTGCTTTTGCTGTGGTGCCCTTTGCAAAGTTCAAATACATATTTTCCTCATAGATAAGAAGTGCCCCTTACCAGAGGAAAATTACTGTGCCCCTTCACAAGCGAAGTTCAAGGCCTGTGTACTAGTATAGTGTGCTGTATGAAAGTTCCTATAAAACAGTTTTTTAATTTGAAAGACTGCAAAACCAGAAGCAGGTTGATGTTGACATAGTACATATCAGGCATGGGCTCACCCTTAAAACACTAGCCTGGTGTACATTGTCTAGTAAAAACTGCTATAGGCTAGTAAATACCACTTCTCAACTTGCCCTGTGGGCTACTAAAAACTGTGCAACTTACTTGTTTATTTATGCTCATACCTCTTCCTTTTCAGATGTGAATAAAACATTTTAGAAATGTGTTAACTTATTTTTGAGTGTGTGAGTGTAACTTCATTTGACCGTAAAACTGGCTGTGATCGCTACCATTAGTATCAGAAAGTTTATGACAACATGTTTAAAAGTTGGGCAACAAAAACTTCCTGGGGGGCAAGTAAAATGCAGAGTTTACTAGCCCCTTGGGCTACTTTACAAAAAGGTTAAGCGCAAGGCCTTGGTCCTCGGAAAAAAGTATACAAATTTTATTGATTACAAGGGCTGACCTACATGTATGCTATCTAGTATCTAGGCCTATAGCTTTAATAGGTTTTTCAAGTTATTTAATAAAAAATTTTGCTGATATTTCTCAGGGTCAAAAAAATTAGAAATTAGACTTACAGTGTACATATGCATAACATGTAGATGTTACCTCTCTGTAACCATGGAGGTTAACCAAGGTAAATTGCTCATGACCCCTGCCAAGAATTGTCTCAAGGCTTGTCTTGTTTGGTGTACAGTTCATGTACGTAACTGGAGCAGGAAGGAACCTGTCTAGGCAATGTTGAAATGCACCCGAACAATGTCTGAGAAATTTGGGATGTCTGTCTTGGCTGAACTGGTGTCTTACGCTTGCAAGACCCTACATCCACAACTCCTACATCTCAGGTCTGGAATATCATCTTTGAGAGGGCATCAGGGCAAGGCTATTTTCATTTTGCAAAGAGAACTTCCATTGGAAAATCTTGAAGTAAATGGGAAAACCACGGCAACAGAGGCCATAACCTCCGTGGCCTCCGTGTAATTCCAGGCCTGCTACAAACCAGTACACTTGACAAGAATTATATTTAAGGTCCTTGAAATGATTTTTCACAAGATATTTGTGTTTGGTTTTAAAAGCTGTGCTGTGCAATCTCAAGCATTTTCTCTATTTCTTTTTTATGTTTTGTGAATTTGATCTTAAATCTAATAACAGATTCAGGCCTTGATCTTAACCGAGGCCACCGAGGCCATTGGCCTCATGCCATGTCGAGTTGGCCAGCATGCCCTTCAGAAAAATTGCACTGTCACTACCAACTTGGCCAGCATGCCCTTGTACAATTTCTCTGACTTGGCCAGCAAAGGACTGCCCCTGTTTTTCTTAAGATCGAGGCCTGCAGTTTAAACAAAATACTATTGTATTTTGTTTGTGCTATCGGCCGCAATTCCCACGCATTCTATAGCTTGTGCAAGAAGAGAGCCCTGCCCATGATTTTATAGAAGACACACACAAAAGTCATTGCTTCTATTGTCTTCGCTGCAATAACCATACATGTAGCTCTTGTTGGTCCATGACAAACCAGGTGTTAAAAGTTGGCAAATGCTTTGTTTTTTTTCAACATTTTTAAAAACCCAACTGGTTTAAATTTAAAATGTTGGGGGGGGGGGGGGGAAGGTAAAAGAAAAAAAAAACCTTTAACCTATGGTTCATCATAACCCTACGATCATTGGGAGGCTTGAGGCTTACAACTGTTGCAGCTACCATTGCCCCTGCAATTACCTTCGTGGTTTAAAAAAAAAAGTTCCTATGTAAGGATACGCTTTGAAGTGTTCTTTTCTAAGGTAAACCGGGAAAAAAAATTGAATGGCCTTCATCCTTCAGCAAAGAAACCTACATTAAAATCAGTTTAGAACTCTTACCTGCTATAAAGGATACCTCACTGGACTTGTGGGTGCTTCTTGATCCATTTGGAGCAGTAGCAAAGCAAGTCATTTGGATAATATATTGAGCCGCCGTCTGTAATCCGGGCAGTTTGAAGTTTCCAGCGGGGGCTAGATACATGATACTCTCACTCGACAATCCCAATGATTGGTTTCTACGGTACACAAGATCGCAGTATATATTGTTCGCCTGGAGGTGTGTGGCGATGGTCCATGTGACAGTGGTGGCATTTTCTTTTGGATCTTTCTCAACGCAAGCAAACACTTCATCAAAATGTTCTGGGGGAAAGAAAAGAATGAATGGTTAGGGGGGTAAGACGTTCGTATTCAAGCCCTTCTCTGGTGGCAGACCATTCGTTTTTACAGTATTTCTTTCATGAACATGACTTTTAAAACCACTATATACAAACCTGTATGAATAACACCCAAATTAATCTAAAATGATGGAGTTACTACTTTATTACATAACCTTATGTACAGCTGTCGGTGTTCACAAGCATCATCCACCAATCACCAAGTTTAATGTGGTGATAAAAAAATGTACAAGTCTGTCCAGTACATTACAGGATTGGTTGCTTGGGCGTACATATCCAGTAACTGGGGCGCTGAACTCCTTTTTTAACATTTTGACATTGTCAGTCGCTGGGGCACTGAACTCCTTTTTTGAGATTTTGACATTATCGGTCGTACTAGCATAATGTCAAAATCGCGGGTCGTATTCCTGCACTAGTCTTTTTTGTGTCGCTATGTGTAAGTATTTGTTCGTTGTGCCGTCGTCCGTAGCCGAACACTAACAGACAATGTAAACGCCGCAAGAAGACTGCTGGAATAAAGACTAGTGCAGGAATACGACCCGCGCTGAGCAGCAACCATCATGGCCCGCTGTCGTTAAAATGGGCTTATATCACCGAGATTTGACATAAAATTCCAGCAAAAGCCTAAAATTTATCGCACGTGGGATCGTGCGGAAATCTTCTCCAGACTCTGCCTGAGAGTCTGACATGACTGACAGCAACGACCGACCGATCATTGAGGGATAAATTTGCCAAAAAAGTAAGTCTCGATTCGAAAGTTGATGTCTGGTTTTAGAGGACAGGGTTCGTTGCGCCTACTGTCTTCTCCAAGTGTTTATGGTGAAATAAAATGCATTTAATTGTACTCACGATCATTTTCTTTCCTCCAAATCGATGATTTTTAGGGGCCTCTGACAACCCTGCCGCTACAATCGCCATTTTTATTACTAATGTTACGACTGTTTCCTGACTTGAAAAAGTCGTATTAACGCTGCGGGGATCACGTGTTCGCTGATGCCCGGACTTGTATATTATTTTGCGCAGTCAACGCAGGATACCAGTCAACGAACACCACAAAGTTCCATTGGTCATGATTGGCCGAGCACGAGCTGTACAATGTGGCCATTGTGGGGTCATTGACACTACACAGCTGGTATCCTGCATTGACTGCGCAAAACATTACGCAAATCCGGGCATCAGCGAACACGCAACCCCCGCAGCGATAATGCGACTTTTTTCAAGTCAGGAAACAGTCGTGACATTAGTAATAAAAATGGCGATTGTAATGGCAGGGTTGTCAGAGGCCCCTAAAAATCATCGATTTGGAGGAAAGAAAATGATCGTGAGTACAATTAAATGCATTTTATTTCACCATAAACACTTGGACTCTGTAATGTAAGTGGAGAAGACAGTACAGTAGGCGAATTTTGAGCAATTTTGTTGAGTCTAAAAACTAAGGCATTTTTTTTAACAGGGGTGGTTTAAGTTACTACATATTCCTTACTGGGGCGCTAGTACGACAGATAATGCCAAAATCTCAAAAAAGGAGTACAGCGCCCCAGTTAGTTACTGGGTCTAACTAAGGTCTTGAATTGTAATTATTTCTCACGAAACTGGTGCAACACTTCCACAAAAGCGATTGATGTGAACCTACCCGCCAGACTGCTTGCAGAAGAGCACATTTTCATCACGAAACTAAAACAAATTGCTGTCACCAAGAGCATTCTGCTAATGCAACTACATCAGTTGCTTAGTCCAAATAATGGACGAGAACATAACACTCATTAAACTTGCAAAAAAGGTAGAAAAACAAGGGACTTTTGCCCCCTAAAAATAGCATCACGACATAATGCGTGGATGTACCAGCAGTATTAAAAGGCGCTGGTTCTCAATTCCCAATGGAAACTTGTATATGATTTATAGCAGTAGCCGTCCGGCTACCAGTGACTGTATTTTAATTTGATTTATTTTGCGTGTTCAGCGCGAGTCCCCGAAGTACGTTAACCTCTGTAAGTGTAAAAAGTCTTAGGTGTGATGATAACATTATTTTTGTTCATGAAGTGGACACGAGGAGACTACTAACTTTTTACGAGGAGATAAAAAAACATCAAGGTTATTAAAACGTGATTTATGTATCTCGTGTACCATAAAACCCTTGCTCTATGCATAAAACTGATGACTGCAGTGACATTGGTCAACATCTGGAGTTATTTTGTCGTGACCATTGCTCTGTGGTTTCTTTCACTGGGGCTGGGGGCTGGGGGCACATGGGGCACATGGGGGCACATGGGGGCATTGCTTTTCAGTGGGGGGGGGGGGGGGCAGGTACAATGTTTTTTATGAATTACATGAATCTTAATCCGCATATTTTTATGGGGGCACTGATTTTTTATTTTTGTATTAATTTTTTTTTTTTTTTTGGGGGGGGGCACGTGCGATGTTAAATTTGCATTGAGGATAAAGAATATTATTTGTGTTTTGACCCTAACCGATGTATGTTAAGACTGCATACTCAGCAGAGGCCTACTTTCCCGAGTCCTGTGAAAAATAACCCACAGGCATATTACTCAGGTTGGACTCGAACCCACGACCTCTGCCATTCTAGAGCAGTTGTCTTAGCTAGACCACCGAGATTGCCCGGCTGCAGGCAGTTCTTGAATCCTTTGTTTTAGCAGCGGGGTAGGAGGCCGGGCGTAGGGCCTACCACAACGATTTTGCATTGGGGAAAATATATTGTGTTTTAGTAGACCCAGTAACTGGGGCGCTGTACTCCTTTTTTGAGATTTTTGACATTATCTGTCGTACTAGCGCCCCAGTCCGTGGTATATATGGAAAGTGCTCCGATTCGGAGTCCGAAGCGGTTTTTTTCTGAATCAGTTACAAAATTGTCAAAATTGCAACAAGGACTCGACAGAATTGCTTGAAAATCACCTACTGGCTTCTCTAAGTATCTACGGTGAAATAAAATGCAGTTAATTGTACTCACGATCATTTTTGGTCCTCCAAATCGATGATTTTTAGCCCACTATCACGCATATATCAAATTTGCCGTTAGAATCGCCATTTTGAATGTGATACTCAACGACCGTTTCCTTATGTCTAAAACGCTGCGAGGATTGCGTGTTCGCTGAGACCCTGACTTTCATATTGTTTTCCGCGCAGTCAACGCAGGATACCAGGCTGTGTGTAGCGCCAATGTTCACTGACGCCCTGACATTCATATTGATTTGCGCAGTCAATGCAGGATACCAGCTGTGTAGCCTGGTATCCTGCGTTGACTGCGCAAATCAATATGCATGTCAGGGCATCAGCGAACATTGGCGCTACACACAGCCTGGTATCCTGCGTTGACTGCGCGGAAAACAATATGAAAGTCAGGGCCTCAGCGAACACGCAATCCTCGCAGCGTTTTAGACATAAGGAAACGGTCGTTGAGTATCACATTCAAAATGGCGATTCTAACGGCAAATTTGATATATGCGTGATAGTGGGCTAAAAATCATCGATTTGGAGGACCAAAAATGATCGTGAGTACAATTAACTGCATTTTATTTCACCGTAGATACTTGGAGAAGCCAGTAGGCGATTTTCAAGCAATTCTGTCGAGTCCTTGTTGTAATTTTGACAATTTTGTAACTGATTCAGAAAAAAACCGCTTCGGACTCCGAATCGGAGCACTTTCCATATATACCACGGACTGGGGCGCTAGTACGACAGATAATGTCAAAAATCTCAAAAAAGGAGTACAGCGCCCCAGTTACTGGGTCTAGTGTTTTAGCCATGCCATACACTGATGTCTGTCGTTAATGTTGTTAAGCACGTACTGAGCATATGTAACTTAACCGAGTCCTGTGGAACAAAAAAACAAATGGTGGTATAATCTTTCTGCACAAAATAAATATAGGCGTGGTTTTGAAACGGGCCTCGCCTTGCACACTAACACACCAACAGTAGCACTGAAACAGCTGTGTTTATACCCCGACTATAAATTTGTGTACATCATAATCGCAATGGATGTTGAAACCCCGACTCCTTACGCCGTGTTAGTGTAAACAACACGTACTCAGTACCGCCAAGTACATTAACGCTTCAAAGATACAAAACCAAGATAGGACACTCTATTCAGAAACATGAAACGCAAAATTGGGGCGCCAGCTGTCGTTTGATAGGTAAAACCAGAGATCATTTGCGCAATAAGTAAGGCCTACTAAACGGACAAACTTACGTCAAACGATCCCACCAACTAAAAAAGGTGAAGGCAGATCAGAAATTTGGTGTTCGGCAATATATTGTGTCAATAATCCTCGCAAAATTGACACTTTGACTCAAAGTTTGAGAAGGGCGCCATCACGCGGTTGGTATGTATAAAGGCGTTACATCTGCTACTGTGCTAAACAGCACAAGTGTCCTATCTTGTGTTTCTACTGTTTGATTCAGTCAGTCAAGATTAAGAAATCCGTCAACAGTCGCTAAAACAGTTGCTGATTTGTACTACTAGTGTAGAAGTAAGGTTGGTGGACTTTTGGGTTGGGAAATTGATAGAAATTTGTCACCATTAAATTGGCGGGACAGCCTCCGTCCCGTGAATGTCTTTTAATAATGACAATTTAAGATATGTTTTCTTAATTGCTAATTAATGCTATATCATATTTCATAGATATTTTGCCAGGGCCGGAGAAGACTGTAGTGACTAGTACTAGTACAGTAGTATCTCGATACTACTAGTTCTACTACTACTACTAGTCATCTGGCACTGCTCATTTGCTGAAGGATGTGATTATATGAGAGTCTGGTGTTAAAGTTTAATTACTAAATTATATAGTTAGTGACAGTTGTGGTTGTGCTCACCTCTCACGTACCTCTGTGGCCTTTGACTGTTCAATTCCTGAGGGCCATAGTTATGTATTTTGTTTAATGAAAAAATGGGTCAGGGACAGGTTTTTTTTTACCAAGGGGGAATTGCTCAGTAGACCCTAGACGGTAGACCCGCTTGCGCTAACTGGTCAGCTGGTGGGGCACTGTACTCCTTTTTTGAGATTTTGACATTTGATTTAGTACGACCGGTAATGTCAAAATCTCAAAAAAGGAGTACAGTGCCCCACCAGCTGACCAGTTACTGGGTCTAGCTAGTACCAGTAACTGGCCTGGGGGCGCTGTACTCCTTTTTAAAAGATTTTGACTGGGACGGTCATCCAAGTCAAAATTAAAAAGGATTACCACCGCCCCCATTTACTGTGTCTAGGGTGATGCTAATTAATAAGGTAATCTCTCTGTTTTCTTGAGATGGTCTTAGATTTATATAATCTATTTATATAACTCACATACAGATCCTTGTCATTTGATTGGTGGAACTTACAATGACATCACATTTCATTCGCTATTACTCCAATTCGCATCGGCGATCAAAAATGTTTTTGCGCAGTAGAGCACCGCTGCTAAAACAAATGAGCACCTGTGCAAAAGGTTGTGATCCAATAGATATTTATTATCAATTTTTTGCATTGTTGTCAACCAAACACACAAAAATGGCGACCACAGTTCAGATATTCCTACGCTCGTGTCCATTTCTTCGCCTCTTAAAAAGGAACAATCAAAATTTGACCTCGTGACAATATTCCTCCCATTCCACTCTGAGCCACTCAATATGTGTATATACTATATATTTTTCTACAAAAGATCAAATAAACATAGTGTTTGTGTTTGTGTTTTTGTTTCAAAGGTTTTGAAAGTCCAACACCAAGCTCATCAAGATGGGGTCAATGATGGCTAAAGCGATGGACGAGAGTTTTCAAAAGAATAAGACATTCATGATGGAGAGTCAAGTTACAGTGGTAGGTCGTTAGGCCGACACAGTTGTTGCATGCTGTGATGGGGGGTCCACGGTGTTTTGTGCCCCAGAGGGTCTACAAAACCCATGGACCCCCATCACACAGCGTGCAACAATTGCTTTGTTATACACCATGGTAATAGATTGTAGGATTGGAAAAAAACAGTATAAAGTCAAATAAATTATAGTCCTTTGTTAATTTATTGTTGAACATTGCACTTTGTTGTTTATTTGAACAAATTCAAACAGGAAATTACATACAACTCCATACCGGTGCTATTTCTAATAATGTACAAGGCACTGGAATTGACCAACGGTGGGCACAATCAAGGTAATGAATGCCGTGTACATCACTCATGTTCCCCTTCTGAGCGCACGCATCATGTGCTTGTAGCACATCACGTGATTGGTTCTCAACAAATCAAAAAAATCACAGTCTATTACCGTGGTATAACAAAACACTATGTGTCTGTCTCTACTTTGGGTGTTATCATGTTACTCATAACTTCAAGTTCTGGTGTTTCTGATCAGCAAGAATGTGGGTTCGAGTCCTGGTCTTGACACTTGTGTCCTCAAGCAAGACACTTAACCATTATTGCTTCGTCCTTTGGTTTGCCCCGTGTGTTGTTATGCACGTGAAAAGAACCTTGTACACTTTTCGTTAAGAGAAGGGGTTTGCCGCAGTGCTCCCTGGCATATCCTTGTTACGTTGCAGAGTAGTCTTTAGACAAGTACCAGCATAGAAATGTAAATCTCTTGCTGAGAAAACAAGGGCTCACTGTCAGATTGCAACAGGCAGAGTCTGTTTTGCCAATAAGGAATGGCAACATCAAATTTTCTGTTCCTGTCCAACAAAATATTTTGAAGTTGATATTAATCTCAAAACGTAAGACTCCTCAAATCTAAATTAATGTTGATCATGTTAGCTTTCAAAAAAACAATTATTGTACATGATGTACAAAAATGATCAACTGTAGGTGATCCATTTCAACAAATGGCTAAGAATGTGCACATGCTAACTTGTTTTTTTGGGGGGGGTGAAGGGTTTTCCCCCAAAGTTGTATAATAAAACATTGTAAAAATATCCCCGGTTTCCTGTTATTTTTTACGTGACTGCATTGTTTAATTGCAGGAGCAGTGGCGAAGCCAGGTTGTGTTTTAGTTGGGGGTGAGATTGCTTTTTAGTGGGTGGGCCCCAGGGGTCATGTTTTGTTCATGCACTACATGGATATTTTCTTGGGGGCACCTGAAGGGAGGGGGATGCACTGGAAAATTGTGCCCGGCTCCCTGCATTGCTACGCCGCTGTGCAGAAGGAGTGATTTGTTAATGAGATTTTTCTATTTCTAATCGTTATGTATAGATGGAACGTCAGCTTCAAATGCAGAACCAGATGAGGGAGAAGATGATGGCAATGCAGCTGTCGGGTGCCAGGGAAATGTTCAACTGGTTTGCATCCTTCTATGGAGTAGCACTTGTAGGATGCTTAGCTGGGTAAACATTCATTCATTCTGATCATGCTGTGTTATTGACAAGGATGGTGTATCAATCTTGGGGTGTAGGTGGGATGGGTGGTTGGTGCATAAAGCGCTTGCCTCTCACCACTGTGGCCCTGGTTCGATTCCCGGCTAGGGCCATATGTGAGTAGAGTTGTGCGTTGGTTCTCTCCTGTGCCATGAGGGTTTTTCTCTGGGCCTTCCGGTTTTCCTCCGTCGGGAAAAAATCAAACACTTTGGATCGATCTGGCTGTGCTCTGTGGTCATTTGGGTCAATGTGGCTGCCAATGTGGCTGGGAATAGGCGCCACACTTTTGCCGCACAAATATTTACAAAGATATTTGTGGCATCGCAAATATTTGCAAAGAGATTTGCAACATCCCAAATATTTGGCAAAGACTGCGATATTATGTGCAACATCGCAAATGTTTGCAACATGGCAAAAACTTCCACAGATATTTGCGATGTCAGATGTCCCTTCAAGGCCACCATAGGACTGATATTTTAAAAGTTGCTTTCATTCCAGTACACTAGTAATACATGATTAAATAGTAATAAAATCAACACGTGATACAATTTGTATTTTGACACAGATTCCTGAAAAGCAAGAATCCATCCGCGATTATTCCACTGGTTCCCCTGTCTTTCGTGCTCGGATACCAGTATGATTATACTCATGGGACCAAAGTTATGAGAATACGAGGTAAGTGTACCAGTTGACACCAGGAATCTTCCATTTTTACCCAACCAGCCTGACAAGGTTATTTTCTCGGAATTGCTGGAATAATTTTTTCTCGGAAAGTACCGCTGGCACAAAGAAACCTCGACTTGACAAAGCCAAGAGAACAAAGTTTCTCTTTGAAGCACCAGGATGTGAGATTTCTCTATCGAGAAAATGTCATTTTCACGTACCGTGAATGGAAAAACCTCAGACGTGAGTTACGGCCCAGGATTGTCACTAAATCCAAGGCTAGATCCCAAGTTCACTCTGACTTGCCTCCATTGCACCAAAATACAATGAATACACAATTGGTGAAAGCCTCTCGATGTCTCGTAATTCTCTTCTTTGAACAAAAGGACAAAGGTCTGAAATCGGGGATTACACCTGCATAATAAAAGGGGGCACCTCTACATAACGGGCGAAAATAGGCTAAATTGAGAATCTCTCTTCTCTTTGTGTGGGTGAAATGAAGCGTGCACGGTGAGTTGTCTGCATACTGTGTGCCGCCCTGAAACAGGGTATTCCTATTTTACAGAAAGGAATCTCAGTCTCTGCAGTTTGTAAACAATGGGGGACTTTTGGGGACACTTTGAGGGCAGCAGACTTACCAGGTAAATAATTTGTTCTCAGAAATGTGCACATGCTCAGAATGCTGTAAACAATGGAAATTTAATTGGCAAGTCTGCTGCCACCTAGTGTCCCAAAGTCTCCCATTGATCTCTGGAGTAAGCCAGGCGCTGCCAAGTTCTCCCATGGTCTCTCTAATAACACATTAGCAAAGTGGTCAATCAACAGTGGGTGATCAAACTTGTCCCGGACTGTTTTTACCCGCTGGTTGTCCTGGACTAATTTTGACAAGTTCCCTTGTACTCTGAATGTTTTTTTTCTCATTTAAAAAGTTAAGTGAAAGGTGACTTTCGATTGATGCAATTTTTTACTTCTTCTCTCCAACACTAATATATCCACAGAGGATGCAGAGAACATCTTGAAAAATGAGAGAGACCTTCTACCATTACCTCTTGGTATGCCGACAATAGCAGGCATCGATGCAGCCAGAGAGGCTGCTAGACTAGCTGCAGCAACTTCTCAAGAAAGCAAATAGACAGTGTGAATACTTTATGGTCCGGTATCGTCAGTCGCACCATGAATGGTCGTATCGTGCTCCACAACAAAAATTCAGTGTTGGAGAAAAATCACGGTTGAAGTTGGAACTATTTTTTAAACGGCTGTTTTGGAGACTGCTTACTATTTTTTATTTGTTATTACCAAAATGACGCTGACTTCTTTATTCGTACAGAATTTTAAAAGTGTAATATTTTCAGTTATGCAACTGTTTTGATGAGTTAGTAATTCCTCACCACATACATGCCTTTGTAATAAAAGGAAACCTAGAAGTACACGTAGAGCGCTGTGTACAAAACAATGCATATTGAGATACCATAGGTCAACCAATTTGTCACTTAGTGAAATAGCAGAAGTTGAACTGCGTGTATTTGGCACCTGGCCAGTGCTATGAATTTCAATGGATAAAGTGGTGTACTGCAATGCCACACTTTGATGAAAAGTAAAATGGCAAATCTGGTTCTTACTTATTAGTGTAATAACGTGTTCTGAAACTTGCTGAAAAATGTTAACAGCAATGAGTATATCAATAATTTGTTAAAAAAAAGTCCGATTTCACAAATTTTGTGAATTTTGACAGATACGGCGGTACGTGGTGCGACTGACGGTATGTGTAATGTTTTTTCTAATGTGTCTCAAAATGATCAAGACTGGACCCAAACCCAAGACCATTGAAAACATCAGTAGAATCTACCAACGGTAAAACCTGTTTTTGGTTTTCTTTTTGGCCTCAAAAGCTGCTGATGTGAGCTTGAAGTTGTCATGTCATTTTTAAGGAAGGCATAAAAGCTTGGGGTTCCAACAGGACCACAATGGGTGCATTCAAAAAGCTTCCCCACAGTCTGCCCTGGGTCTCCCCGTGTCATTCAAGTATCTCAGCTGGTGGCTGACCTGAGTCGCCCCACCATACCCTGCTTGTTAATGGAGCCACACCTCGGATTCCTGACATCATGAAAGATTGCGACAAGCAACAATGTTAAAATAGTTCAGTTATCGTAAAATAATTTTAAAATCAATTTTGGGGTGAACAAAGAAAAATTGACTGGAGCGGGATTCGAACCTGTGACCACCGGCTTAACGTACCGACGCTCTACCAACTGAGCTATCCAGCCCTAATGTTGGCGGTCTCCCTATTTTGTCAATATCTTCGTTCGGGGGTGCAAGCTTTTAAAAATTGTACTTTAAGAATGGCCAGTAGTCGCAGTCACTCAATTTCAAAACAAAAATGCTGGGTATCTAATTATGAAAACAATGTATTGATGAGATTTTTTGGTGAACACGAAATAACCGGTGAACATTGACCTTTGATATTTCCACTGTCCGACACGAGTCACATGAGAAGGCGTATGGTCCGTCACTTGGCCCTTCTCTGGGCTCCCTCATGTGACTTGGGTAATGTTGGGGAAGCTAATTAATGCATCCTAGACTTGGTCTGCGGGATTGGAAAACGTTGGTTTTTAACTTTTCGAGAGAAAATCTATCATAATTCTAGATTAGTTTTTATAATACAGTTATATTTCTTAAAAATTATAGAGTAAATTGCAATTACTGAAGTTTACATTATCAACAAAATTGTATGTTCTCAGGCTGTGAGGAGCTGACGTCCTTACACAACAAATCACGCCACACCATTTTGGGAGTCAGATTCCCTTGTTTTGCTGTGCACTGCACATTTTCTGGCTATATGCGTGCAGTTAGACCCCGCACCATATCTTTACACACTTTTTGACTCCCAAAATGACAGATCAGGTGTGGACTTCACAAAACTAGTCCTACCTTAGGGCTATGTAGTCTTAACTTATGACTAGTCATATAAGTTAGGACTAGTTACTCCTCTTAAGACTAGTCCTAGCGGTTTGTGAAATCCACACCTGGGGTGGATATCACAAAGCGTGAGGACTAGTCTTATCTTGAGTTAGGACGAGTAACTAGTCCTAACTTATATGACTTGTCATAAATTAGGACTAGTCCCAAGTTAGGACTAGTTTTGTGAAATCTACCCCTAGGCAGAAGTAGCCTTGTGTGATGTCAGTGCATGGGGGCAACAGGCAGATTGGTTTAATAACAAGACACTGTCTAAATTGAGTGTCATTGGCTGTGGCTATAGCCATTGGCTGTGGCTAAGGCCATTGGCTGTGGCTAAGGCCATAGGCTGTGGCTAAGGCCATTGGCTGTGGCTATTGCCATTGGCTGTGGCTAAGGCCATTGGCTGTGGCTATAGCCATTGGCTGTGGCTAAGGCCATTGGCTTGACCTGCCATAGCTGTAGCTAATAAGGCTACACATTTGGAAAAGAGCACGCCTATTGCAAAGTGGAATTAGAACTTTGACCTTAAAACTCCTGTAGAAATTCACTCACAGAGAGTTAACCATTTTCATATAGACTTGTACAGTGATCATAGAGTTATGTAAAGGAACTAGAGGGAGCACTGGCTGAGTCACGCAAGGAACTCCGCTGACCCACCATGGGCGAACATCAGTATGGGTCAATTGCGTACGAATGTCCACTTGGAAAATGTTTGCTGTGTAAACTGTTGAGTGACCAGTGTAATATGATTGGTCAGCGCCATTGTCTCAATGGTAAAAAATGCTCCTTGTCAGGCCGTGTCGAATGGTTTTGTATGCCCTCGTTCTTTTATTTAACTCTATGACAGTGATTGACATATGCAACACACTGCCATTACTACATTTGTTAAATATAGATACGGATTGCAGAACAGAATGACTGATGTTAGTGGTCAGGTTGTTCAAAAGCGGGGAAACAGGGTTTTCAGGTGACTATTAATTATTCATGACCTTCAGACAGTATTCCTTATTACTATACCTCATACATATTCATGATCAAGAGCTGAATTCTCACTGGTCCATTCACGTGCGATATGCTATTTTTGCTGTTTACGGAGTGTGCAGGCCAGTATCACGCACATGGTGAATACGTACGGGTAGTAGACTGTTGCATATAGTCTACTTCGAATGTGCTTTACAAAGATCTCATCGAACTGTCTCACACACACATGAAATATGGCAGCACACGTAAATGCCAATCCGAGTTTTCTCGAGCTCAATGATGCTGAACTAGAGAAGTGTTAGGCATAGTAAAATAAATATAACATGGTTTATTTCTGGTGGACAGTCGATTATAAGCTCCCCAAGGTATTGGGAGTTGACAAACTAGTTTGTCAACTTCAAATACTTCAGGGAGCTTATATCAAGTGTCCACTAGTCTAGATTCTAGACCTTGCAGTTTGATATTTGATAAAAAATCATCCGATGCAAGAGGGCGCTATCTACGACGAACCATTCCGCGCACGATATCTGCTTGCTGTTGACAGATATCGTGCACAGAATGGTTCGTCATAGATAGCGCCCTCTTGCGTCGGATGATTTTTTATCAAATATCGGTGTCGGATGATTTTTTATCAAATATCGGCGTCGGATGATTTTTTATCAAACTGCAAGGTCTAGAATCTAGACTACTGTCCACAAGAAATAAACCATGTTATATTTGTATACTAGATTCCCGTCTGTAGACCCTTGTGTAGTAGAATACATGTGTGTTTTTATAAGGTCATAACCTAATACCTCAATCAAACTAGACATAATTCTGATTATTTTCTTGTGTTCAAACAATTTATTTTAATAAATACTATCATTTAAAAAGGGTGTACACAACATTGGCAAGATTGAAAATGTTTATAGATTTGCAAATAACTTACATGGTATAAAGATGAAAAAACAAAATTAGCTGTTGCAAACTGCTTACCAACCACAAGGATATAAAGGATATGAAGATGTTCAATGTTTTGCTAAAGTCCAAAACCTGATGTTTGAAAACAGCGAAAACGTATTAAGTTTTGTTTCGGTTTTTTTTTCCCTCACCGTTTTCATGTGACTCCAGTGACTTATTAAGCTTACATTTACCCAGGTTTGTTAATTCATATATAAACATTATGTGGGTCACACGAAGTGCGAAGTGACAATTACCAATGATGTTCGCATTCTTCAAAGAGATTTCAGATGATTTATTACCATGAAATTTATCATCTTTCCCACCAATGCTGTATTAGAGGCAGTGGCATAACCAGACATTTACATTAGGGGGGGGGGGAGTGGCAAGCGCGGGGAAAACATAGTTTTGGGGGTTATTTAATGTATGAAAACCATTTGTGCATTTTTTTTTCTGTCTCATTTGGGGGGGGGGAAGGGGGATGAGCGAGGGGTTCTAGCCCCCTGCCCCCCTCTGGTTTTGCCACTGGTTAGAGATATGGTAAAGCTACTAAAATGATGCCCAAAGGACTTGCTCAAGCCCCGAATCAGACCACACACACAATTTGGACAGCAAAGCAAATTAGACTGCATCATAAAACACTGCCCTATTGTTCGGTCATAAACATTGGAGTTGCATCGGCTTTTACTTGAAATATTCTTTGGGCTGTTACAGTTTCTTTGAACCACACTGTTTGCTAATACCTGTTTATACTGTTATATAAGAAAAGCAAATATTCTACCACATTAAAAAATAAAATTCCAGTAGAAGACTATCATTCTAAAAAGAGGACAGCTTTTCAAACACTAGGCGCACAGTGCTAGCGTGTACAGACTAAAAGGGATCAGTTTATATCAACTGCACAAAAGCTTGCCTCCCAGTTATCCTCCTTTTTGTAGTAAACTTTGTCTGCCGTGTCATCTTTTACTAGCATTATCCTTAAAAAATGACTTCAAACAGTTGATGAAACTCAGGTAGACACTTTGATTCAACCTAATTTTAACTTGTAACTGAGAGTGTCTTTTAAAGCCCCAGCTCAACATTGGTAAACTGACTGTAAATGCTTCTAGACTGGGTAAATTTTCAAAAAAAATCAACCCTGAAGGCAAATTGTGTTAATTTATGGCATACAAGTTTTTTAGGGGTATTGAGGGGTGCTGAGCTCGAATTTGTTGTATGCCAAGCTCAAAAATGTCCCATAATGCCTCAAAATCCCAAAATCCAAGATGGCCGCCACTGACGTGTTAAAATACATTTATGTGCACATCTTTTTTACTAAACAAGGTAGAAACTTAAATTAAATGTCCTTCTGTAGGTTATCATGTATGGGGAATCCAATGCAATCAACAATTTTACAATAAAATATAAAGAAATTGATTAAAACTCATATTTAATGCAAAACAATGTGTTTTTTTGTTAAAAATTTAAATAAAATAAAAATAAAATAAAAAACTCCAGTACGTAAATCGTAAGTATCCAGGGATAATTTACCTACCTTTCAGGTGTCTTTTTGGCAAACAATTATGTTGTGGAATAATTGACTTACCAACTTTGCAATTTGAATTGCAGATATTATTGTATTATCAAATACGCCGTAATAAAATAAAATAAAATAAGTGATGTACATGTAATGGATCAGAAAACACCATTAGTTGTTGTACATTATTATTCCAGGCCACACTTCCATCGGCTGACTTCCTTTCTTTCTTTTGTTGGCCTGGTTTAGATTGATTTGTATTACTTTGTAATATTAGTTTACTCTGTAATACTTAGTATTACATTGTATTACTACATGTTGTATTGCCAACTCTTGTTGTTGCAGAGTGTCTGAATTAATCTATCATCAGTAACTGACAGTAAAAATCATCAGTAAAAATGGCTGAAAGCACAGAACGCCCTCGAAAAAGACCAGTGTTACTGGATCCCAAATTATGCATGATATGCCAGCAAGCTAGTAAGCAAAAGCTAATGACTGTAAGCAGTGATGGTCTTCCTTCAGTCAATACTATAAGGCAACTCCGGTCAAAATTAAGCAATGACAATTTCCGTGAAGCAACTGATCGTCTTACTGGAATTTTCCGTACAGACTCACCTCCACCATTCTTGTGGCATAAGGACTGCCGGTCTAGTTACATGAGTAAATGTAAAGTTGAAAGGTTAAGGAATGCTGCTTTGAAGAAAATTAACAACCAATGTTCGTCTGCTTCCACATCAACTCATCAGCAAAATGTTAGCTTACGGAGCAAAACGCCTCAGATAGATTGGAGGCAGTGTATTTTTTGTCAAAAGGCTCAAAGTGAAACGCTTCATCTCATACAAGAAATGAAAGTCAGCAGAAGAATATTGGAAGCAGCAAAGTATGACCAAATCTTAAGAGTTCAACTAGCTTGTGTGAATGATCTTACTGCTGCAGATGGAACATATCACAGAAGTTGCATTGTCCAGTTCGAACGTAGGACCAAGCGCATAGCAAATATATCACCCCAGAGCTCAGATATTACGCTAGCGTGGCTTTGCCAAGAACTTGAACAATCAGCAGAGCAAGGTGATATACTGGATCTCGTAAATGTGTGGGAAAGATACTGCACAATAGCTAGTAATGCTCAGATAGATATACCACCTTCATTTCTCAGTCGAAGGAACACATTCAAGGACAAAATAGCCGACCGTCTTGAGGGCTTATTTGAAGTTGTTGTACTGCATGATCAGCCTAGAAATGAGCCTCGTACTGTATTGGTTCCGACAAAATTTCGGCATATTCCAGTATCAGCGATGGTAAAAGACAGCATCACCGATAAACTCATCCCGTCATTAGAACAAGAAGATACTGATACATTCTTGACCATGGTTCACGTGGCATTGCAAATCCGTGGTGACATGTTGTCACATCCCAAGCCAGAAGGGATAGACATCAGCGAAGACAGGGCAATAAACAGCATACCCGATAGCCTGTATATGTTTCTGAACTTGTTACTAGGTGGTCAGCGTCTACTGGAGGAGGATGAACTGGACGATGATAAGAATGAAGCCAGACGGCGGCTTAGAATCATCAGCATTGCTCAGGATCTTATGTACACAGCCAATGGAGACAAGTTCCTCACTCCGAAGCATATAGGGTTGGCCAGTACCCTTCATCAAGCTACACGTTCGAAAGAGCTGGTGAACATGTTTCACAACGCAGGTCATGTCATGAGTTATCGAGACGTAATCAAACTTGACACTGCCCTGGCAAAGAAGACATTAGAAACCATAGATGACGATGGTTCCGTTGTTCCCCAAAATCTGGTAAAGGGACGCTACGTCCATTTCTCGACAGACAACGTGGACATTAATGAATACACTCTGGATGGAAAAGGAACCTTCCATGCCACTCAAGTGGCCGCCTGGCAACGTGGTCCACCTGAAGATGATATCCTCAATGGAATAGATATTTCTAAGACAGGAGCAATCCAAATCCCTGAGGCAATGACTGACCTCATACCTGCATCAAACAGAGGAATTACGGAGCGTCCATTCAGCGGTTTGATTGCAGCCGATTGTTTCACACAGTCATCTGAGGATTGTCTTTCAGCACAGAATGCGCACGCAACTGACATGGCGTTCATCTTATCCCGGTCATCTCACAAACCAATGCCTTCCTGGACATTGTACAATCAAAAGGCAAGCACTGTTAACCCTGAGAAAACTACAGTTGGGTACCTACCTATCATACAGAATCCTGCATCTGAACTCGAAACATTGAACACAGTTGTCAAGCGAGTGCTTCATGTGGCCAAATCGATGGAACAAAAGCATGTTGTACTGACAGTGGACGAGGCACTCTACCCAAAGCTGCTTGAATTGAAATGGTCAGTAGAAGAGTACAAGGATGTGCTTATACCTTGCCTGGGAGGACTTCACATTGCCATGAACTTTCTTGGTGTAATAGGGCGACACATGAGTGAGTCTGGCCTGAGTGAGCTGTGGGTAGGGTGTGATCTTTTGGGAGCCAATGCTGCGCAGAATGTCATGAAAGGAAAGGGGTACGCACGTGCCATCAGGACACATAAACTTACCCTTCAGGCACTTTGGCAACTACTCCTCCCACGGCTTTATACGTACCTAGATGGAGTTGATGTTACCCTGAGAGACAACTCTCAAATGTCTGCACAACCATAGACGCTGACCACATTGCACAGATAGTAAACAAACTGACAACCGACAGATTTCAGCAGCCCATGAAAGAGTTCCCGGCAGCTCTTGCAGTTGATGACCCGAATGCTGAATTCTGGTGGAACTATATGACCATGGTCAGCATCCTACTCTGCTTCACAAGAGCGCAACGTGATGGATCTTGGGATCTCCACCTATACGCCTTCAAGCGTATGCTGCCATTCCTCTTCAGGTACGATCACGTTAACTACGCCAGGTGGGGTACTGTATACTTGGCTGAGATGTCGGTTCTCCCACCAGAAGTCCTCCATGAGTTCCAAGAAGGCAACTTTGTAGTAAAACGGGCCAATCGACGCTTCAATCAGGTTTCAGCCGACCAAAGTACGGAATGGCTAAACGCTACAGGAAAAAAGAGTGGAGGCCTAGTAGGTATCACGAGAATAGCATCCGCACTCAGTAGATGGACATTGTCATACAATCTGAGAACAGTCATAGCTTCTCAGACAAAAACATTGCTGAGCCTGACAATGGACGATGAAGACGATGAGTACACACATAATGAGTGCACCAAATGCAGGATGGAGAAAGATGACTCTGATGAAGGCAGACTTGTTGTATCAATGAAACAGCATGGCGTGTTTCAAGATGGCGGTGGCACATTGCAGAACATAATCACCAAGGATGTGGTCACGCCTGTGATTCAAGAATCTCTGCCTAGTGCGGAAAAACTCGGACAGGCGCAAATGACAGTCTTTGTAAACAAACGTCTGTGTGAGCCTCCAGAAAGTAACCAGCACCTGGATCTAAAATCACCCATTCAAAAAAATAATGCCAAGACATTTGCCTCGTTGTACGAAGTTGTGAAACCTTCCAAAAGCAAGCAAAACACTATCAAAGTGGACAGGAACATTCTGCAAAGGCTTTTAACAGCTTATAAAGCGGGGCGTGAGGTTAACCTAGAAAACATCCTCCAGCATGAACTTATGACCATCCCACTATCTTTGGCCACAACTAGTGGTAGTCTACATTCTACCAACAAGTCTGTGTTAGCAAACATTCTGACACAACAAGTCCAAACTCCAGCAAATGTTACACTCAATCAGCCCAGCTGCCTGCTTATTGATGGCCAAGCACTGGTAATGGCAGTTGGAAAGCCCCCTGACATTAGAACGTTTGGAGACTATGCCAACACATTTGCTAACATTGTGTTTAAGATGGGAGCAGAATACCAGAGGATCGACGTAGTCTTCGACAGGTACCAAGGAGAGTCAATCAAAGCAGGTACAAGGACCAAACGGAAGCAGCGCCACCGACCAGTACGCCGTGTAATAGAAAATGAATCTTCAGTTCCTCTCCCGTCAGACTGGTCCAGCTTCATGGCTCTCGAGGAAAATAAAGCAGACCTCGCACAACTACTTTCAAACCACCTGATTGAATACAACCCGACAGATAAACCAGTGGTTGTAGTAGCTGGGGGGTTCGCCGAAGCGACCACTGTCAAGTCATCTGATCCAGATCTTGAAGTTTCCTCTCTGAGAGCTGACCACGAAGAAGCTGATACCCGGCTGATTTTGCATTGCATCCATGCTAATATGAAAACGATAGTTGTGTCAGTACGTGATACAGATGTGCTTCTTTTACTTCTAGCACATTATGACAGAATGGGATGTACATCTCTCTACATGAAAGCCGGGACATCGAAGGCTCCAAAGTATTTCCCAGTTCATGAAATTCGAAATCTGTTATCTCCAGATCTAGTGGACACACTACTTGCATTCCATGCTGTAACCGGCTGTGATAGTGTTTCTCAGTTTAGTTGCCACGGGAAGAAAACAGCCTGGAAAGTGTTCGAGCAGCATCACACTGATCTGGTTGGCCTTGGCAGAGGCCCTCTCACAAAAGAAATCGCTATATCAACCGAAAAATTCATCTGTAAAATATACGGCGTCCCTAAAGTAGATACATGCAACAAAGCACGAGTCAAGTTGTTTTGTATTAGTCATGCACAAGAGACTCTGCCACCAACCTCAGATGCAGCAAAGTTTCACATCATGCGTTCACACTATCAAGCAAGTGTCTGGAATCAAGCACACTTGCCGCATCCTGATCTTCCTCCAGTGACCGAAATGGGATGGATGCACCTGGACGGTCAGTTAGTGCCACGGCTACTCTCTCTGCCACCTATCCCTAAAGCTTGCAGGGAGATCACCTCATGTGGTTGTACAAAGGGGTGCCTTAGCCTGCGCTGCAGCTGCAGGAAAGCTCGCATGAAATGCATCGAGGCGTGCAACTGCAGGAAACTTGATGACAACTGCCGGAACACCCATGACGACCAGGAATGAGTTCACATGTGCACATCTACATCTACTGCAGATATGGTAAGCTCATGTAAATTACTCACAATTAAAGTTTTGCCACTGCTGTCATTTTACAACAAAATTTGCATGTCAAATTTTGGTTTAGGTATAAAGTGTGTGTCAGTGTTACTTGGAGGTTTTCCACTTAAGCCAAATATATGCCCTTTTAACCAAATGGACTGTCTTTTTATTTGTTTTTGCTGTTCAGATGTGCTTCCTGTCAAGCCGTCTATGTTCCTGGTGAGGAAGGAGAACGATGAGCCTTCGGATCTTTGGTCGAAAAATTAACAATCTTTAGAGAACTTTTTGCATTAAATACAACTTTAAACCAGTTTCTCACAATGTTATCTCAAAACTGCTTGTGGCATTGGATTCCCCATACATGATAACCGTAAAAAGGAAATTTAATTTAATTTTCTACCTTGTTTAGGATTCTTAGGATTAACGTACTGGAGTTTTTTTATTTTATTTTTATTTTATGTAAATTTTTAACAAAAAACACATTTTTTGGCATTAAATATGAGTTTTAATCAATTTCTTCATATTTTATTGTAAAATTGTTGATTTCATTGGATTCCCCATACATGATAACCTACAGAAGGACATTTTATTTAAGTTTCTACCTTGTTTAGTAAAAAAGATATGCATATTAATGTATTTTAACGTGTCAGTGGCGGCCATCTTGGATTTTGGGATTTTGAGGCATTATGGGACATTTTTTAGCTTGGCATACAGCAAATTCGAGCTCAGCACCCCTCAATACCCCTAAAAAATGTGTATGCCATAAATTAACACAATTTGCCTTCAGCACTTTAAATATGCACATTTTCACAATTTGTACCCAGTCTATTCCATTCTTTGCACAAATCAAGATTTTTGTAATAAAACCAACCTGTGAAAATGTCGATAAAAGTTGCGATAAAACGGTCAAAATGCACTCGGCATTTTTGTACACCTTCCTTAAAACCCCGAGGAGCCCGACGTTACACATATGTCACATTTTTTTAAAAACACGATAAAAATGGAAAGAAAAAATATAAAACCATGAACACCCCCAAGTCCCAATGTGACATCCAAGTAACTTAAATAGCGACCTCTGTTGGCAGCTGTTGTAAGTTGGTGACCTAATGTGACCTTTCTTAAACTTTGATGGACAAAGAATTTCATGACACGTCAAGACGCTCCAATATCGTGACTTTGGATGGTGTTTTTCAACCGTGATTAGGTAAGTATCATATGCATATGATGTATTACTATGATCAGTAGATACTAGAGATTACCTACAAATAAAGATTGGAAGTAAATTTAGTATTTTGGTGGAGCCTGGGATGATAATAATATTATGTTACACTAGCGTCACATTGGGCTTCCACCGCTTGGCTGTGCACACGCTAAATCACCATGGTCACCATGCTGTGCATGGCACGCATGTTTTGTATACAATTACTACAGTCGGTCTCGTAAATCACCAAGAAAATCTTAATTGCAAGTTTGAAATTTGTGTCTTTGATTTGTAGTTTTGGTTAAAAGTATGTTACAGAAGTTTCATGATAGCAGTTTGATTGAAAAAAATACAAATTTTTGCTTTTTTATTGCAACTTGAAAGTTGAATACAAACAAGAACACAAGAATTTTTTGAGTAGCTTATTTCAGCATTCTTGGTAAAAAACAAACATTCATGTTGTTTTCCTGTTCTCTTTTTTATTTTTAAAGAACATGGCATCTTGGCAAAGGGCACGACTGCGTGTTACAGATGTGTTGCAGGTTTTGGACTGTGACCAAAGTGATGATGGTTCAGAGGAAGAGAGTGATTCGGATGAGGTTATGGCCAGCGAGCCTGAATCCGATGTTGATGGCCATGTAACCGAGAGTGACACAGAATTCAGTTCGTCAGACGAAGAGCCCCTCTGCCGCAAAAAGATCAAAGAAGTCAGCAGGCCCAAAGTATCAATGGAAAAGAAAAGACTTTGTGAAACCTGACACAACATTCACAGGGCAAACCATTGATCCACCACCAAACATGAAAGTAGACACTCCGCTTGGGTATTTTCAGCGATTCATTACCACCGAGATGATTGACCATGTTGCTGACCAGTCCAACATGTACAGCATGCAGAAAAATGGCAATGTTGCACACACGTCACCAAAGGAAATGGAGCAGATGCTTGGCATGTTCCTACGAATGGGTCTGGTTCAGATGTCCGGAATTCGAGCGTACTGGGAGAACGGGACAAACCATGAACCAATCAGTGGTGTTATGAGCCGAAACCGATTCCAGCTCCTAGTCACTATCATTCACTTTGTTAATAATTTGACCGTGACAGATGATGAAAAGAAGGCTGACAAGCTATGGAAAGTACGGCCATGGCTGAGTATGCTACGTGAAAACTGCCTCAGAATAACAGCAGAAGAACATAACTCTGTGGACGAAATGATGGTACAGTATAAGGGGAGGACCAGCGGCATCAGACAGTACATCAGGAACAAACCACATCCATGGGGATTCAAAATCTGGTGCAGAGCTGGGTCGAGCGGAATGGTGTATGATTTCGATGTATACCAAGGGGGAGATGGCAAACGCTCAGAGCTGGGGCAAGGTGCCGATGTAGTGCTAAAACTGGTTTCGACTCTACCTCGTGGTGTAAACTACAAGATCTATACTGACAACCTCTTCACAAGTGTTCCCCTTCTGACCAAAATCAGGGAGCTTGGAATGCACTGTGTTGGGACAGTGTGTCAAAACCGTCTGTCTGACTGTAAGCTGCAAGAAGAGAAGCAGCTAAAGAAAAGGGGACGAGGCTCGTATGACTCTTGCGTTGAAGAGACATCTGATATTGCAGCGGTCAGATGGATGGATAACAAGGCAGTTACACTGTTGTCAACATGGGCAATTCTCCATGGGAGAGGGAAAAATGTCAAAAATAAATATTCACATATTAAACCTTTTTTGTACTTTTTCCTGACCTTAATTAAATGGGGGATTCAGTTCAAAAAACAAAATTGAAAAAAAATACATATTTCTGGTAAAAACAGTGGTTTTTGTAATATATGACTAAAAACGCTCAGATTTGGTAAAAAAATTAAATTTTGTGTATGTATTATGTTCTTAATTACAGGGAAAGGTTTTGATCTATTTTATAATGTTACAAGTTGCTAACACTACCCAGGGTCATAAAAATATATATATATGTATAAAAAATATATATATATATAGTGTAGGCCTTCATTTAAAAATGTCAAAATTGGCACGTAATTCCGTTACCGAAAAAATGGCAAAAGTTACTTATTTCACAATTTTTTTTGTTTTTTTCCCTTCAATTCATGTATGTTTATAAAAGACCCTACTATAAACATAAATGAAAAATAAAAACTTTAAAATAGTAATTTCTTGGCATTTTTCCAAGTGGTAACGGAATTACGAAACGGTAACGCAATTACGGTAACGGAATTTACGCATGTACAAAGTATGTACATTTCCTCAAATTATGTACATAACATATTGAATAGGAGATTTGCATGTAGCCTGAAACAATAACTTTAAATACTAAATTACTTAATTAAATTATTTCCCCATTTAATTTTCTATAATACAATTAAAAATAATCAGGTGCTCAACTAATATTTTTGACAATTACTTTTCTTTTTTACAATTTCAAAAAATTCCAATAGTTGTTTTGGTGCTTAAATATGTGTTGCAAAGGCTATTGTCTGGTACCCACAGAAAATATATTCCAAAGCAAGTATATGAAAGTTTAGTACCAGATTGAACTTGTGCTCCTACTTCGCATAATTTTACATCTATATGAAGTCTACTGCTGTCTCTTGAGCTGGCTCAATTCCATTGTGCAAAGGGGTAAGAACAATGTTACTTTTATAACATTTACATGTACATTATATAGATTTATACCAACATTGTTTAAGCTTCAGAAAACATGAATAAAAGGTAACTTGAGTCGATTTATGTTTTGCTTAAAGCAGTTAAGCAAGTTAAGCAAGGCATAGCCCAAGCTCATCCCATGCTTAACACGTTAGTCAAAGTCAATTCTTAAGCCACACAGTTAACAGTGAAAACCTTTACAAGGTATAAACTCTTTGGAATTAATACATAATCTGAGAATAATGACACTTTATTTCTTTTTTTCATGTAAATAATCCAGATTTGAAGATTGTGTGAGTGTTAACATGCCTCTCACAGCAAAAGAGAAAATGAAGCGCTACCGAGCCAAGTTGCTAGAAAACCCTATCAAATGGAGGGATGCTTTGAGAAAAGATAGAGAAAGAAAGCGCAAGACAAAAGGACTGCTAACACCAAAACAACAAAGAGAGGAAAAGAAGAAAAACAAAGAAAGAGTACAACAATGTCGGAAGAGACAGAAAGATGAAGGTGAAACTCAGCCTCTGGACAAGATGCACACAACCCTTCACTCTCCTCAGTCAATTGGAAAGGCTAAAAATCGTGCCAAGAAATACTTGCCAAAGTCTCCAAGGAAGAGGAAAGCTGTAGTGGCAGCTCTTGCATCTGATTTTGGTTGGCAAGTTCCTTCCCTGGCCAAAAAAGGCAATAACAGTACAAACCCAGAGACAGAAAAGAAAGTGAGAGAGTTCTTCTTGAACACCACCTGGGTATGCCCTGGAAAAAGAGATGTTGTTATCATCAGACAACCAGGACAAGAAAAGCAGACACTCCAAAGCACTACATGCTGACAACCGTGAAGAAGGCACACAGTATCTATGAAGAGGAAAACCCAGACAACCACATATCATATTCCAAATTTGCCAAGCTGAGACCACAAGAAGTTAAACTTCTGCAAGACATCCCTCACACTTCGTGCCTCTGCAAATATCACGAAAATGTCCGTCTCCTTCTACAAGCCTTACATTCTCCTGAATTTCCCATCCCAACAGGATTCCGTGATTTCATAGCTCTGATTAAGTGTGACCAGAAAGAAGAAAACTGCATGGCAGGGAAATGTAACCAGTGCCCGGGTATTGACAGTCTTCGTCCTTCACAAGAAATAATGGGAATGGATCTTCAGTGGTTTCAGTGGGCAATGCAAGATGGGAGAGTAGCAAAAACGTAGTTCAGGGAACTTTTGAAGAGTGTTTTCAAGAACTGAAGAAACAATCCCCATATTTCTTGCAGCACACATTTGTTAATAGAGTTCAGGCCAAAGCATTTGAGGATGAAAGAAAGAGTGTGCTCAATGATGAAGACAAAGTTGTAATTGAGATGGACTTTGCCGAAAACTACACCACCGTGACACAAAACGAAATTCAGTCAGCCTACTGGTCCTATGGTCAAGTGACTCTTTTCACTGTATGCGCTTGGGAGAAATATGGTACACACTCGATGGTAATAACATCAGATTACATGTCCCATGACAAGTATGCAGTCAATACTTTCTTCAGAAAGGTCTTGCATCATCTTGAAACTGAAGTTCGTCCTTTCAAAAATATTGAGGTATTCACTGATGGCCCAGCTACCCAATTCAAGCAGCGCTTCCTTCTTGCAAGCACTACTCTTCTGAATAAGAACATCTCTTGGAACTTTTTTGCCACAAGCCATGGTAAAGGTTGTGTAGATGGAATAGGTGGTAGAATGAAGCGTGATGTTGCCATCCATGTCAAGAGTGGTAAAGCTGAGGTTAGGACATCTGAAGACTTTGCAAAGGTTGCATCCAAGTTGAGGCAAAGAACACCTGCTATCCACTGCCCAAAGACGGAAGTTGAAAAAGTCATACCTCAGTTTGATGCTGACTGTGAAGGTGTAGAGTCAATTCCTAACACCAAGCAGATGCACAAACTCACAGTCATATCCCGATATGTGGTTGATGTGAAGCCTCATGCCCAATCAAGTACAACTGTCAGGCACATCTTCAAAGTTGAACATCCACAGAGCATCCAAGAGAAAGTGTCAAATGAGAAAATTGACTTGAATAAAGCTGTAGAAGTAGCAAATGTTGTCCTGCCAGATGTAGCTGTTGGAAAGTGGGTGTTAATCCCATACCACACTACCAAAAAAACAAAATACTATATTGGCCAAATCTTGACACAAACAGAAAGTCAAGGAAAGGTACATGTCGCAGTCAAGTTTCTGCAGCATAGGGGTCAATCAAAGTTTGTGTGGCCACAACATGAAGATGTTGATGTTGTTGACACAACAACCATCACAACATTCCTACCTGAACCACAGATGGATAGGCGAGATATGCTTACATTCCTAACGGATCTCTCGAGCTACAACATCCATTAACTTTTTTGTTCACAGCTTGCATAGTTTTGTTACATTTTCCCTGGCAAGGTTATTAATTATCAAAACTATGATACTTTTTGTTAACATAGAACAACCACAAGTGTAAAAAAAAAAAGAATTTTAGGAAGCAAATACACGTACATGTATTGAACATTTGTTATTGTTGCTTCAGTTCATCATGCATGTGTTCCATAATTGTTATTAAAGATTTCCCTCTTAAACATGTTAAATGGATTACAAGCCCTTGTTTTCACCAGGACATTAAATCTTATTTTAGGAAAATTACAATAGATCAATCCATTAAGCCTGCCCTTAAACTTGTTGACCAATCACAGCCTTTGCTACATGTATGCCACCAAAAGTCAGCCATGGTAAAATCCTCAGGTACAGTGGTGATGTTGGCAATCCTGTGATTAGTCAATATGTAAGGGGTGGAGCTTAATGGATTGGTTATTAATTAAGCAAATTCTAAAATCTGCTAGCCAGCAATGCAGCCATCACCTTTCATCCGACTTTGACTTCTGACCTAAAAAATGATTCCCATACATGTTTAGGCCTACTAATCTGCAAATTTTCACCTAGCTTTCCCCTTGTGCCATTTTACAAACTTCTAAAATTTGTATTGTGATGAGTTTATGTTTAATTCATTGTTAATGTATTGCATTTACCTATTAAACCATATCGCGTAATTTCGTTACCGCCCAGGCGTAATTCCGTTACCATGATTAAAATACAAATTATGAAAAGAGTGATTACTTTTTCAACTTTGTTCTGCATTGTAGTTAACAACAACCCTGAACTCTACAAATAACAGATAGTGTCCAATTTCAAAATTCCAAAACTTCAGAGAGTTTTATTAATTTATGCGAGAACTCAAATATGCCTGTCCTCCGTCCGTAATTCCGTTACCGATATTAAGCTCCGCCCCTTAAGGGGTAATTTTGTAGGATTATTTTTTTTTTAATGGTCAATCAATTGTATTGGGTCTTGGCTCCCTTTCAATGTATAGATTAGTTGCCTAGCATAGAACATATTTTCTTGGGAAAGAATAACCCTTGCCAAAGTGACAAATTGGCGTAATTCCGTTACCAGAGAATTGCCCACCTATGTTGCTGTCGATCCAGTAGACAAAGTCAGGCGATGGGACTCCAAGAAGAAAGAGCACACCGACGTTGATCGACCTGCTATTATCAAGCAGTACAACCAGTTCATGGGGGGAATTGACATGATGGATAGCTTCCTTGCGAAATACAGGTTTCGCATGAAATCACGTCGTTGGTACATGTACTTGTTTTGGCATTCCATCATGATTGCCATAGTGAATGCATGGTTGTTGTACCGACGTGATTACGAGAAATTACAGCTACCTAAGAAGTCAATGATGAAGCGGCGCGTGTTTCAAGCAGATGTTGCCTCAGCCCTGATTGGAAGGAAATGTTCAAGACGGCCAGGGAGACCATCACACGATGATATCATTGACGCTGTCGTCACACCACGTCCACGAAAAGTGCGAAAAGGCCCAGTGGAAGATGTTCGCAAGGACAATTATGCCCACTGGCCAGTGAAGGTCAATAAAAGGGGCCGCTGCAAGCTGTGTGAGATCAACAACACCAACACATTGTGTGAGAAATGCAACGTCAGACTGTGTTTTGTTGAAGATCGTAACTGTTTCAGGTCATACCATTTGTAATGTGCTTCATGTTACACCAGAACTTGGACTCACAACTGTTAGAGTAAAACTATCGGTGGTGAATTTTCCAAAGAGCTCTTTACAGTATTTACTTTCTATAACACCTATTACCCTAAATCTGTCTTATGATTGCTTGGAGTGCGTAACATGATCTGTGTCTTTTTTACAAGAATTCCATGTAAAGAATCAGTTATTTTTGTTTTTATATCGTTATCTTTTCAATTTTAGGAGCTTTTGGCACCCCCCCCCCTCAGCTTCGTAATCAATAGCCCACACTAGGTATATGGTGGATAAGCACGTTATACAATAGTTTACATAAATCCACAAAATACCTGCATGTTAAATTTTTGTATTTGATTCCAACATAATTGCGTCACAACAAACGGGTGCCCCCCCACTTAGCAAGCCCCACCCACCCCACAATGAAATTATGCTTTTCTTATATAGGCCCATACACATGTGTACCTTTATTATTATTGCCACCATCTTGGTCACCTTCTCTGCATCTCATAACAGTACTTAGTGATTTTTTTTTTCAAATCAAAGAGGAACTAGACTATTTTTCCTCCAGCCTCGATTTGGTTTCAGTGATTTGAAAAAAATCAAGATGGCCGCTACACGTCCATAGTCCATTGTGAGAAAATATAGATTTTAGAATGTAAAGTTGTTTGCATGTGCTTCTTACATGGATTTCAAATGAATTCAAGTTGTCTGTTGTAAACTTACATGTACATGTATTTCTTAAAGTGCACACGCATTGCAGCTAGTATAACCCAATGTGACATTTGTGTCACATTCCGAAAAAAAGGTCAAATGAGGTCAAGTGTTCAAATATTCAAAATAAAGTTGTTAGTGTATCCCAAATACACATGTTTATGCCTAAGAATAATTTTTTATTTATGTTTACCACGGCTTGGGTTCCTCAGGGTTTTAAGGCAGAAATTTCATCTCACTGAAACGAAAACTATTATTTTTTGAAGCTTATTTCATGTACTTTTTAAAAATGATAACACTTTAGCCAGAAATATTTCAAGGAAGGTTTTCTACCATCATTATCTTCATACCATGTAAGGTATATACAATTCTGTGAACATTTGTGTTTGTCCTCTTACCAAAGTTGAGATGGGGCTTTAAACTGTAGGTTATCGATCAATGCATTTTTGAAATTAGTAGTAGTAAATAAATAGATTTGTAAATTTTGTGTTGGGAACTACTGCAATTAGAAAATAAACATTTATACATCTATTTTGTGAATGGAACAATAGTAGCTGGTTGTTTTGTGTATTGGTGGACCTTTTTATGCGGCGCGCCATGGCCGAGCAGTTTAGTTCATCGGACTTGAGTTCTGGTGGCAAAGTCATCGGGTGTGGGTTCGAATCCTGGTCATGACACTTGAGCAAGATGCTTTACTATAATATAATGGATTCCCCCCCCCCACAATTCGAGACCTGTCCACTAAGCAAAAGAAGTAGTCCCAGCAGATTTCCTACCTCCCAAGGTAGTACTTAATAGCAGGACAACTTCTCACAAGAACATTCTACACAGCAAAGAAGATATGTGCACAAGCAGCAAACCCGAATATACTGGGTGTTTCTGAATAGGCTTAGTGGACAGGCCAGGCCGATGGCTCAAGGGCAGAAGAGCAAGTTCTCTCCTTCAGTTCAACATGCTAGAAACACGGACACTATGCTGCAGTGTGTTGGACGTGAGAAGTGGAGACTGGTATGTGAAAAGCACAAGCTAACCAAGAACCAGGTCGAGCAACTGATGAACCAAGTGTTGTAGGAAACTGATTTCACTTCAGCATATTAATAGGGATACTTCTCAACTACTAGTAGCCTATTCAAAGATTTCTTCCTCATCAGACGACATCAACCTTCCACAAGGCCCCAAGACCAAGACTTTTTTTGTCAAACACCATGATTGCCTTGACCACATTGAGAAGATCTACTTCTCGGGTGGTGACGAAACCTTGCTGCAAGTTATGTGGGGAATACGGAAATGCAAACAATAAGGATGAAGACTATACTACCCAGAGTGTGCCGACTGTACACAACCATGACAGTAACCATTAAAGAAGAGGGATGGCTAGCTATACATGTACATGTATGAACAGGTGATAGGAGTCAGGACTTCAAACAATTCATGTCTTGGACTTGCTGGTATTTGTTGGCAGTCTTGGAAAATTAAAGTGGGTGTGACGGTTCGTAGTTACATAGCAACTGGACATTAGGCTAAGTCTCAAGGAAAGGATGTGGCTTGTCCAATGAGGGGAGGCAGTGGCCAGGGGCGGAGGGAGGCAACTGCCCCTCCCCCGACAATACCACTGGGGAGGCTGACATCTCTTACCGGTTTGGGGAGTAATAAAAAGTTGTGGGGGTAACTGAATGACTGAATAAGTTCAGTTACCAGACTCAGGCACCAGAGTGTGCACAACACTATTCTAGCTGTTAGAAAATAACGGTTAAAATAAAAAGGCCAAACATATATCGTTAAAATTAAACAAGAGATAGGTCTAGCATGAGTTCTTGATGAAGTGAACTAATTGTAAGTAGATATTCACTGAGGTTCTTTCAGTCTCTTCCCATGCTGATTGTAACAGCAGTTCAAATTAGTGATTCTGAAAGATGCGTGTGCCAGCCGCAAGTCACCATTAACCCGACCCTTGGTGTACTCTTCCACATGTACCTCTGATAATCAAGAAACGGTTTCCTCTGAGGTAGAAAAAAACAAAACGTGAGCTGATTGGGATGCAGCATGATTTATCGGCTATCAAAAGAAGGCCCTTACCAATAGCATTGGCATAAAGAAAAGAGTACTTACAAATTCAGGGGAGGAAAACATCTGAACATAAAAATCAGAAACCAGTGCAACGCCCCTGACGATCAGACCATTATTCAGCTATACTTATATCAGACACAATCAGCGCTCAAAGCCTATTCGGAAGCGTGGACAGAGTTAGACCAACTCTATGCCCAAGACCAATCAGGAGACTTCAAAGAAGATGCAATAAACACAAAAACACTCTTCCTTGAAAACACAAACAAAACCAACTTTATGAGGAATTAGGGATTGGTTAGCTCCCAAAAGTGAGGAAAACAAACACAAGAGTGTTTTTAGGAGAAAGATGACTTGCTCATGCATCAGTAGGACTGGAAGGCTAAGGTGTGTGTGCCCTAGGCCTAGTCAGAGCAGTGAGTCTGAAAGATGTGTGTGCAAGCCGCAAGTCACCGTTAACCCGACCCTTGGTGTACCCTTCCACATGTACCTCTGATAATCAAGAAACGGTTTCCTCTGAGCTAGAAGAAACAAAACGTGAGCTGATTGGGATGCAGCACAATGTGTAGGCTATCAAAGCAAATCAAGAAAGCGGTACAACTGAAGAAATACATCACACCAATTGCAAGACACAAAACATCAAAAATAGAAGATTTGCAAGTCGTGCTTAATAATGAAACTGCAGTGTGCAGAAGTGTCAGGTCAAGTCTTAGTAGCAGCCATAGATGAACTGGAATGAGATGTTCTGTTGGGACATGATCTTGATAAGACTTGTGGTGAAGATCTGGCCAAAGAAATGGCATCTTAACATGGGCACAAGCTGAAGCTGACTTAGAGGAGTATGTAGCAAGGGAAAAAGAATTCCCAGCCAATGGGCTGTTAAGGGATTGCTTAGTTCCCGAAAGTGAGGAAAACAAACTCAAGAGAGTGTTTTTATAAGAAAGATAACTTGTTCATGCGTCAGTAGGACTGGAAGGCTAAGGTGTGTGTGCCATACGCCTAGTCAGAGCAGTGAGTCTGAAAGATGTGTGTGCAAGCCGCAAGTCACCGTTAACCTGACCCTTGGTGTACTCTTCCACATGTACCTCTGATAATCAAGAAACGGTTTCCTCTGAGCTAGAAGAAACAAAACGTGAGCTGATTGGGATGCAGCGTGATGTGTCGGCTATCAAAGCAAATCAAGAAAGCGGTACAACTGAAGAAATACATCACACCAATTGCAAGACACAAAACATCAAAAATAGAAGATTTGCAAGTCGTGCTTAATAATGAAACTGCAGTGTGCAGAAGTGTCAGGTCAGTTTTAGTAGCAGCCATAGATGGACTGGAATGAGATGTTCTGTTGGAACAAGATCTTGATGAGACTTGTGGTGAAGATCTGGCCAAATAAATGGCATCTTAACATGGGCACAAACTGAAGCTGACTTAGAGGAGTATGTAGCAAGGGAAAAAGAATTCCCAGCCAATGGGCTGTTAAGGGATTGCTTAGTTCCCGAAAAAGAGGAAAACAAACTCAAGAGAGTGTTTTTATAAGAAAGATAACTTGTTCATGCGTCAGTAGGACTGGAAGGCTAAGGTGTGTGTGCCATACGCCTAGTCAGAGCAGTGATTTTGAAAGATGTGTGTGCAAGTGGCAAGTCACCGTTAACCCGACCCTTGGTGTACTCTTCCACATGTACCTCTGATAATCAAGAAACAGTTTCCTCTGAGCTAGAAGAGACAAAACGTGAGCTGATTGGGATGCAGCATGATTTATTGGCTATGAAAAGAAATCAAGAAATTGTTACTTCTGTACTAAAAAACACATCAAATCAAATGCAAGACACAAAGACGTCAACTAAAATATTTGCAAGTCATTCTCACTGATAATCAGGAGACATAGGCATACGAGCCGGGAGGGGAACGAGAATGGGGGGCAGTTTTCCCCCAAATTTGGGCAAAACAGTCAGGAAAATTCAGGCAAAGCAAGGGTGGGGGAAAAAGAAAAGAGCTGATTGGGATGCAGCGTGATGCGTCAGCTATCAAAAGAAATCAAGAAATAGTTACAGCTGATGCAATACATCATACCAAACAGAAGATACAAAACATCAAACAAGAAGATTTGCAAGTCACGCTTAATAATGAAACCGCAGTGTGCAGAAGTGTCAGCTCAAGTTTTAGTAGCAGCCATAGATGGACTGGAATGAGATGTTCTGTTGGGACATGATCTCGACAAGACTTGTGTTGAAGATTTGGCCAAAGAAATGTGCATCTCAACATGGGCACAAGCTTTAACTGACTTAGAAGAGTATGTAGTGGGCAAGGGGCGGGGGGGGGGGGGGGAATTAGTAGCCAATGGGCTGTTAAGGGATTACTTAGTTCCCGAAAAAGAGGAAAACAAACTCAAGAGAGTATTTTTATGAGAAAGAATACTTGGTCATGTGTTAGTGGGAATGGAAGGCTAAGGTGTGTGTGCCATACGCCTAGTCAGAGCAGTGATTCTGAAAGATGTGTGTGCAAGCCGCAAGTCACCATTAACCTGACCCTTGGTGTACCCTTCCACACGTACATGTGATAATCAAGAAACGGTTTCCTCTGAGCTAGAAGAAACAAAACGTGAGCTGATTGGGATGCAGCATGATGTGTTGGTTATCAAAAGAAATCAAGAAATTGTTACTTCTGTCATGTCTGTACTAAAAAACACATCAAATCAAATGCAAGACACAAAGTTGTCAACTAAAATATTTGCAAGTCATTCTCACTGATAATCAGGAGACATAGGCATACGAGCCGGGAGGGGAACGAGAATGGGGGGCAGTTTTCCCCCAAATTTGGGCAAAACAGTCAGGAAAATTCAGGCAAAGCAAGGGTGGTGGAAAAGAAAAAAAAACACTTTTTATCAGAAATTAGAACTTGTGTTTTTATCTGTGTAAAATTTTGGGCAAATCAAGCCCTCTGCCCCCCTTCACCAAAGAGTCCCATACGCCTATGTCAAGAGATGACTTCTTCAGAGATAAAAGAGACATGAGTGAACATTTGAAAGAACTGCAAAAAAGCCAGCACTATTGTTTCATGAAGTACATGTATCTGGATATTTTTCATGGGGGCACCTGGGGGGGGGGTGCACTGGAGGGGGTGGTGCACATGGGGCAGGGGGGCACTGGAAAATTGTTGGGGCCCCATGCATGTGTATAGTGTTGTACTGTTTGGGTGTCGCTGTGGTAAATACATGGCTTTTGTACTTTCGACAAATGGGCCAACTGAAAAGACGGGGAAAACAATGAATACACAATTGGTGAAAGCCTCCGTGGGAACGGAAGGCTAAGGTGTGTGTGCCAAACCCCTAGTCAGAGCAGTGATTCTGAAAGATGTGTGTGCAAGCCGCAAGTCACCATTAACCTGACCCTTGGTGTACTCTTCCACATGTACCTCTGATAATCAAGAAATGGTTTCCTCTGAGCTAGAAGAAACAAAACGTGAGCTGATTGGGATGCAGCGTGATGTGTCAGCTGTGAAAAGAAATCAAGAAATAGTTACGGCTGATGCAATACATCATACCAAACAGAAGATACAAAACATCAAACAAGAAGATTTGCAAGTCACGCTTAATAATGAAACTGCAGTGTGCAGAAGTGTCAGGTCAAGTTTTAGTAGCAGCCATAGATGGACTGGAATGAGATGTTCTGTTGGGACATGATCTCGACAAGACTTGTGGTCAAGTTTTGGCCAAAGAAATGTGCATCTCAACATGGGCACAAGCTGAAACTGACTCAGAAGAGTATGTAGCAGGGGGGAAAAGAATTAATAGCCAATGGGCTGTTAAGGGATTGCTTAGTTCCCGAAATTGATAAACTCAAGAGAGTGTTTTTATAAGAAAGATAACTTGTTCATGCGTCAGTAGGACTGGAAGGCTAAGGTGTGTGTGCCATACGCCTAGTCAGAGCAGTGATTCTGAAAGATGTGTGTGCAAGCCGCAAGTCACCATTAACCTGACCCTTGGTGTACTCTTCCACATGTACCTCAGATAATCAAGAAACGGTTTCCTCTGAGCTAGAAGAAACAAAACGTGAGCTGATTGGGATGCAGCGTGATGTGTCAGCTATCAGAAGAAATCAAGAAATAGTTACAGCTGATGCAATACATCATACCAAAGAGAAGATACAAAACATCAAACAAGAAGATTTGCAAGTCGTGCTTAATAATGAAACTGCAGTGTGCAGAAGTGTCAGCTCAAGTTTTAGTAGCAGCCATAGATGGACTGGAATGAGATGTTCTGTTGGGACATGATCTCGACAAGACTTGTGGTCAAGTTTTGGCCAAAGAAATGTGCATGTCAACATGGGCACAAGCTGAAACTGACTTAGAAGAGTATGTAGTGGGCGGCAGGGCGGGGGGGGGGGGGGGGATTAATAGCCAATGGGCTGTTAAGGGATTGCTTAGTTCCCGAAAGTGAGGAAAACAAACTCAAGAGTGTTTTTATGAGAAAGAATACTTGCTCATGTGTCAGTGGGAATGGAAGGCTAAGGTGTGTGTGCTGTACACCCAGTCAGAGCAGTGAGTCTGAAAGATGTGTGCGCCAGCCACAAGTCACCATTAACCCGACCCTTGCTGTACCCTTCCACATGTACCTCTGATAATCAAGAAACGGTTTCCTCTGAGCTACAAGAAACAAAACGTGAGCTGATTGGGATGCAGCACAATGTGTCGGCTATCAAAGCAAATCAAGAAAGCGTTACAAGTGAAGAAAAACATCACACCAATTGCAAGACACAAAACATCATACTAGAAGATTTGCAAGTCGCTTAATAATGAAACTGCAGTGTGCAGAAGTGTCAGGTCAAGTCTTAGTAGCAGCCATAGATGGACTGGAACGAGATGTTCAGTTGGGACATGATCTCGACAAGACTTGTCAAGTTTTGGCCAAAGAAATGTGCATCTCAACATGGGCACAAGCTGAAACTGACTTAGAAGAGTATGTAGTGGGCGGCAGGGCGGGGCGGGGGGGGATTAATAGCCAATGGGCTGTTAAGGGATTGCTTAGTTCCCGAAAAAGAGGAAAACAAACTCAAGAGAGTGTTTTTAGGAGAAAGATGACTTGCTCATGCGTCAGTAGGACTGGAAGGCTAAGGTGTGTGTGCCATATGCCTAGTCAGAGCAGTGAGTTTGAAAGATGTGCGTGCAAGCCGCAAGTCACCGTTAACCCGACCCTTGGTGTACTCTTCCACATGTACCTCTGATAATCAAGAAACGGTTTCCTCTGAGCTAGAAGAAACAAAATGTGAGCTGATTGGGATGCAGCGTGATGTGTTGGCTATCAAAAGAAATCAAGAAATTGTTACTTCTGTACTAAGAAACACATCAAATCAAATGCAAGACACAAAGACGTCAACTGGAAGACTTGCAAGTCGCTCTCACGGATAATCAGGCATATGAGCCGGGGGGAGGGGGGCAGAAGGGGGGGGGGTGTTGCCCCCCAAATTTGGGCAAAACATGTAAGTAATAGGCCCTCCTTTGTTTTTTTTATTAGGAGACAGTATTTTTTTTGGCAACCCATTACAAGCCAGTACCAGTCAGGTGTACTTATAGTGATAGTGTTCAATTGGGAACCCCTTTTGGGTGAGTAATTACCAGAAAATCTTGCCAGGGCAGGCCAGAAAGGTTTGCAAAGGCTAATGAATAAATAATTGCTAGCAAGGGGTCCAGCTCCATGCCTACAATGAAATGCATGTAAGTATGACAACTGGGGTGTCCCTCGTTCTGCCAAAATGGCTTCAACTAGCAGGGCTAATCTCAGCACTCCAACAAAAATCTTGAATCGAATACTAAATGATACTGATGATGACTTAAGACTTCAGCAGTGCCGACTCTGAATCAATTAGTGGCGATCATATGACAGCAGTGAGTGATGGTGATCAGCACAAGAATGATTTCGGCTTTGTGAATGCCAATGACGATGATAATGACTCTGCTGGTGGGGATGGTGATGATGATGATGATATTGAGAGTGATAGGGATGGAGATGACAGTGACGACTCAAGTACGCCGCCACCTAAGAAGGCGAAGACCAAACAGACCAGAAGGAAAAAAAAATCAGCCACCAGTTACACTGCAACCAGGAGATTACAGGTCCCCATCTGGCCACGACTGGACGACAGAGGAACCCCCAAGAAGCAGGGCTCGCGCTGGAAACATATTGCGACAACCTGCAGGGCCATGCAAGCTGGGAAATGTCCGTCACCAAAACTGACTTTCTGAAATTGTTCCTCACATATGTGTATAATGTGCACCCACTTCTAAATAACATAAGTCACATAAGGAGTCAACAGTCAAAACTGAATACCCAGAGAGTTGGTGTGATTATCCAATACCTTGTGGGTCCGAGGGTTGAATTACATGTATCTGGAATTTTTTCAGAGGGGGGATGCACTGGAAAATTGTAGGGCACATGCATGCGTATAGTGTGGTACTGTTTGGACGGCGCTGTGGTAAATACATGGCTTTTGTACAGTTGACAACAGGGCCAGCTGAAAGAGACGGGAACAAAAAATAAATAAAATAAAATGAAACCACTGAAGGAGTTCCAAGCAGGCAAGGACCTCAACTCAACGCCAACCCAACGCTACCAATCAATGAGCCAGCCGCCTGAAAGGGCCCATGAAGAGGTTTTTGGTCACGGAACATTTTTGTGGCTTAATATATGGTTTGAAATTAACACAACATAATATTGACTATTTTGATGTGTCTGTTATGCGTTAATAAACTTTAATTAAGCCCCGAAAATGTGTGCCATCTGATTGCACAATGATCCATGACATAGGCTGTGGTAAAACATTTCAAAGACGGCTCTGGTGCCAAGTGGTCAACAATGCATTGTGTGTTATTGTCACACACATGGCCCTGGTCAGCTGTTCCACTGTCTACGTCACAGATTTTATGTTAATGAGGAAGGGTGGGCGGAGCACGGCAACCCCTTAATTTTAGAAATCGTTATTTCTACGATTAATAAGCATGTACAAAATGTGAAAAAAGTAAAAATATACTATAATAGGCATACTTTATTTTTTTAACCAATAAAAAAAAACTAATTCATGGGACCTTTAAATCTTGAACTTGCGTCCAACTCATTATTACTATGAAACCCTCAGAAAATTCTAGTTCTTCTGGTTGTAAAAAGAATTCCTCTCTGGAAAAATTGAGAACTGTGTGGAATTTTCTGGAACTGGCTAGTAGCGGTTATGTGAAACCTTTACAAAATCATGGTGATTTCATTGTCAAAAGAGGTCACTTTGAGTTTGTTATGTGCACGTTTACGTAATGCTTATTTTGGAATGATGACATAATCTTCTCGAAATTTTGGAATGGACTAGAACGTTAGTTTTCTAGACCCTTCTTCCGAGATTAGTATAAATAAGGCTTGAGCCTGGGATGAGATTTATTCTAGGAGCATTCTCCTCGTGTTCCAGGTTCAAGACGGACCTTGCTTTTTGTCAAACCATCTTTGAACAAACATTTTATGGATACCGGTGCTTCATATATTGTTTTGGTTGATTGAAGTGTGTTGTTTGACAAGTGTCTATTTTTTTTTACAGAGTGCTGCATTAGTCAAAAGTCATTTCATTGCGTAAGTGGCCCAATTTTCGCAATGAATGTTGCGCAAGCGAACTTACGCAGTTGCAGAAAGTCTGGCATTTTTACCGCTTTCTCGCAAATGAAACAACGAAATGAGCCGACATTTTCACAGGTTGGTTTGATTACAAATATCTTGATTTGTGCAAAGAATGGAAGCATTTACAGTCAGTTTACCAATGTTGAGCTAGGGCTTTAAAAGAGAAAAACAGCTGCTCAGCATGTCTGTTCTATCTGTTTGGTGCAAGCTTTTGCCTAGTAAAAGAGGTCAAACACCCATGTAGTGTTTTTGAAGAATTTGCTCGGCACAAGGGTGCCAGGGTTTATCGATCTGGGTGGGGGTCTCTCTGCAAACAGCTTTCCCGTGACCTTAACTAAGTGATATAACAACACCGCTTTAATAGTCTACGGAATAAAACATTGAGCATTTGCTTGTAAGAATTAAATTGGTGTACCAAGCATTATCCAAATAAAGCCACAAACGGTTTCTTGTAAGGCACTCGCAGTCTGCTTCGAATTGGTTGGTTTCTTGAATGGGAATCTCCCAGTCTGCCATCCACAATGGTGCAGTCGAATTCGAGAAGAGTACGTGGAACTCCAGGTACTAGTGGACGATGGTGAAATATGACGAGAATAACTCCTCCCCACATTGAATCTCTCTCAACGATACCAGGACAACACATCGCATCAACCTGTCCGGGGAAAAAGGACCAATGAAATATTGTAAACATAAAAAAAAAAATTAAAAAGTAAAAAAAAATCCTCAAAAGAAATACAGCGGCTGTTATAAAAAAGGGATTACAACATTTCTTCTTAATAGGATTCAAACTGCCTCTAGCTACCGGGCAGTCTCGGTAGTCTAGTTGGTAAGACATCTGCTCCAGAATGGTGGGGGTCGTGGGTTCGAATCCCACCCAAGGAAAAATGCCTATGAATTTTTTTCACAGGACTCGGGAAAGTACTAAGTACATGTATACAATGCTTAACACACATCGGTGTACGGGTAAAAATTACAAACAATAACATTTCTTCATCCGCAAAACTCACTTTTTGAAGAGTTGAAACAAAAATCAATTGCCAAAAAAGACACAGACAAAAAAAAACTTATCGTTCAATATTTAAATGGTCACTAAAATTATTCCAGCGTAAACTTTCTTAAGATGCAATTGACCATACGTGATTATACGTTTCAAGTTGTGTCATACAAAATTGTTTGAATGATGTAATAGACCTTCCATTTGCAACGTCACAGCCCGAGTTTTTGCCAACCAAGATGGAAAAACTACGGGGAGACATCAATGCAAAGCAAAAACCGTTAATCACAGTTTGCAAATTATGTTACACACATATTCAAACATTGTTAAGAATTTTTTTGAAACAAGCCAACCAATAATGGGATATATTTTCTTTAAATAGAAAGTTTGCAAAAATGTTGAATTTGGTCACAACGTCTGTCAACAAGACTTGAATGTTTAGGCTGTCCATGCCAATCAGAGCGGTTCTTTTTTCTATCAACAATAGAAAGGTTTATAGGTGGGTAGTGGCATCTGAAGAAAACACTCTTTATTTTGTTCACTAAATGGGCAGGTGTTTATTGTTCAATGCTCAACATGTGGGATCCTTCATTTATTCAACATGCAATCATATCTTTTGGACTAATTTAATAGTATCAAGATAATCAAACCTCACTGACCCCTTGTAAGCACGTCACCCGCGGCGACTGCTGTCATAGGCGTACAAGCCAGGGGGGCAAGGGGGGCTGTTGCCCCCCAAATTCTGGCAAAACAGTGGGGAAAATTTGGGCAAAGCAAGAAGAAGAAAGGGGAACAAAGGAACTTTTTGTTAGAAATTGGTACTTGTGTTATTATCAGAGTCAAATTTCAGGCAAATCAACCACTCTGCCCCTCCTTAACCAAAGAGTCCCCATACCATTTTGAAAGTCAATAGGTATAAGTGTAAATTGCAACATCGTCTAAAATGTGCACCACACTGGATAACACACAGTGACACTGACTTTCAAAATAGTGCAACCAAGATTATTGTGATGAAGACGTCAGGTGAACTGGGTCAATAAACACGAATATAAAAATTTGTCTGATATTTTCTCCAAAAAGAGGACTATAATTTTGTTTAAATAGTACAGATTTGTGTAAAAAAAACCACAGGGATATATAAAGATTCTCATTAATGAAGGGATTCCCCAAGGATCAGTATTTGGTCCACACCTTTGCTTTGTAGCATCTTCTTGCTGGTAAGTCGAGCTGTAGAATGCATTGGGGATATATCTCAACAGATGGAACGGGAAAGACTCTGGAACATCAAATTCCTGGTATGCAACATTGGCTGCATTATCTAAAACAGAACCAAAAAAGTGAATAAAAATAATGTCATTCATACGTATATCATAAAACCTCTTAATACCTTGTCAATTGATTGGTGGAAGATGAGTCAGGTGTCATTCTTTATTTTGCCATGTCTACTGCCGTGACGCTCCAAAATTTAATATTGGAGTCCAATATGGATAACTATTGGATGCTTCACTGCGTCATTTCCAAAAATAATCATGGCCCACCCGTTTGTCCAAACGGGGCATGGTTGTGTCGTGACCGAGAAGGTTAGTGTCTACATGGAGTCGTCCACGTTATTTAGAAGGGGTTTGGGGAATTTTCAGAGTGTGGGCCGGACGAGTTTCCAGGTCTTTTTTGTGTTTGTGAAAAAATGAATAGGATCTATTAGTTACATAAAACAAATAGCATTTTCGTTCATGCCTTGTCGCAAAATATAATCACTCTGTGAAATCTGGTTCGTGAAATGGAATAGCAGGCCTTGATCTTAAGAAAAACGGGGGCAGGCCTCTGCTGGCCAAATCAGAGAAATTGTACAAGGGCATGCTGGCTAAGTTGGTAGTGACAGTGCAATTTTTCTGAAGGGCATGCTGGCCAACTCCACAGGGCGGGGGGATTGATATTGCATGGTGTCACCGCGGACCCTGCTAGATAATACTGTACATGTTATTACTTATCTTGCAAATTTTTAACTTATCCAACGGGTTTGTTGTTTTAAAGCCTAATGTTCTTACCTCTCATTGTGTTTTAAGTGTGTATTTTATTGGTAATTGTAGTTTTTAAGTTTTTTTGGCCTCGTACTTCTTAAACTTATCCAACTGTTTGGGAGATTTATGCTAACGTTTTTGTATTTTTCTCTTTATAATTGTGTGTATTTTTATTGTTTTTATAATTGTAAAGTGCTTTGAGACTTTTGTATAAAGCGCTATATAAGTACACATGTATTACTTTATTATTATTATTATTAGGCCAATGGCCTCGGTGGCCTCGGTTAAGATCAAGACATGGGAATAGTCCAGATTTCACCTTGTGTTTATATTCTGCGACAAATGGTACGCAAATGTATCCAATGCATGCATGTATCCGATAACTGTATAATAGGAACAATAGGCTCAAGGAGATCTTGAGAAAATCCAGCAATCAGGAAAAATCCTGAGAAATCATATGCATGATTATCTATGACTTGATAGAATACCTGTATTTTGATTGTTAATGTACTGCCCAATTGCCATTGGATTGTCTAAAGAGTCTGTCAACCAGCTGAGGTCAGAGGTCAAGAAGGGTCCCATGCGGTCTCGCTGGGTGCATGACCTAAAACAAATTAAAATTAAATATTATGAGTTTTTTTCCCAGTATTACATTTATTCAAATTTGGACGCAGTTCTTAGAGACCATGTGACTTCAGCTCATTAACATCTTAACCAGCCTTTACTGAAATCTGCCTGCCAGTGTGTGCACGAATCATGTTTTGCATAAGTTAGGTTAAGAGTGAAGGTCACATAATTTACATTAAAAAAAAAATTGTAGTTTGTTTATTTAGGCATTTTTTTTTTTAGTTTGTTATTTAATTGTACATTGTGAGCATGCTCGATAAAGCAACTTTCCTTTTTTTTTGGACGAATAAAATAAAATTGAATCGAATTGAATTAAGGTTTTTATATCTGTTTCTATGGTATCCCAGAATATTCAGGCAAACAAAAAGTAAAGATGTTGACAACTTTGACTAAAAATAAGCCAATATGCATTCTTCGTGAATACCTAGGGACTTGTGCAATTATTCAAACTGCCCAATAGCTTTCTACTAGGATTGGAACACCATCACTTCAAGTCACTCCATACACACTCTTCCCCCAAAGGTCAATACTCTGCTGCAATGTGGAAAGGGTCAAATGTGACGACGTCAAGCAATATTTAGTTTTTTCTGTCATAGGTATATGGACCCAGTGTACAGAAATACAAATACATTTAAAAATATCTAGGACTGGGACCAATCACATAGAGTTAAAATTGGTCTTATCAAACTGGAACTCAATCTTAACTGCTAAGCAAAGTGTGATGTCACAATACAGATCATTATGGCAATATTAACAACTCATCGTTAAGATGAATCTTAGTGCTTTGTGAAATCAAGCCCTTGTGGTTTTTACAAGGGTTTTAAATTAATTGGTCTAATCTCTTTACCTGTAAATCATTCTTGAGAGACCCTTGTCATTGCCGTCAATCAGCGTCCCATCAAGGCAACGAAATATGAAAGGGTTGGCCAAAGATTGCAATAAAATGGGCTCCCATGACTTATAGACTGTACCTGAAGTGAGAATAAAAACGAATCGAGTCTCAATTAGAAAATTCAATCAATAATTTTACAACATTATAAAAGTTGTCCAGGCAACTTTTTTACATTTAACCCTCCCACTGTCAGACTATTTCATTTATCATCCACACAATATCTTCCTACGATATCCCCGAAAGTTAGAGAGTGCAGTAGGCCACTTCAATCGCCACCGAGATTAAGCAGCTAACAAATTCATTCTCTGGGAACCAAAATATGGTATTAGGCCCTTCAAAATCCTTGTACATGTATATCTAATATCCACATGGCATATGGCCCAATTCCTTTGAAATCCTTTCAGCCCATAATAATCTGTTAATCATAGTTTAGCCAAATTGCATTGACCCAATTCGTACAATATTACATTTTTTTAAAAATCACATAATGATCCTGATCCTTCGAAATCCTTCTTCATCAAATACAGCCCAACAGCCTAATTCCTACTACAATCCTTCCAAGCAGAAGAAACACACTACCACCCACATCCTTCAAGATCCTCCTCTGCTGCAGTAGCCTATTACCCCATATCCTTCAAAATCCTTTGATTTGGGGAAAAGGAAATTGAAGGATTTGGGTTGGTTAGGGTTAATGGAGTAAGAGAACAGTTCCAAACTTTCATTACTTGCCAGGGTACAGTGCGATGACAGATTCCGCAGGGACAGTTCCACTAGTCACAAACACTCCTGTTCCTCCTCCTACAATACTGCTGGGTTGCCGCTCCACGGTGAAACCAAGAATCCTGCGCATTACATCCAGACTGTCCCAGCTTATTCTGCTGCCCTCTGTAGTCTGAGCATGGTTAGTGCGAGTCTGGGATGGCATGGTTGTGGTTAAGTTTCTAACTGAAATGGCCGCTGTTGAACTAGCATTTACTTCGGGACTCAAGTGCAAACTCTCAGTCACAGAGTACCGTTTGTGGATTTCAAATTGTCTTGGGGAACACCAGGACAAACCCACAGTCAAAGAGAGTTCTTGTTTTTTCCCAGTTTTCAAGTTGCATCTTCTGTTTTGTAACCAAAAGATACAATTCGTGCAGACGGCTTTCAGGAATTGACTTATTAGTTGGCATATTGATTTCAGGTTTTCAAATCCTTCATTACAAGATTCCATCCCAGAAAGGTCCGTGTTCCGTCCCAAACAGCTCTGTCTGAATGCTGATGCCAGACACATTTGTTGGGATGGTACGTGACCTGCACTGCTGACTAGTTCCCTCATGTCTGAGGCCTGGTGACAGCATTTGGCGGTGACACATTTCCGTTGAGCAGTTCTGCACTGTTGGATCCCTCTTTCTGACTGCTGATATTGTTTATCTGGTGTATCTCCTCTGTGACCTTTGACACTTTGACCTCCAAGTGCATTGGGGTCACCGGTGGTACTCTTGGACAGGGCAACGAAGAAATCCAGTAAGGACTTTTCCACTTTGCCATCAGGGATGATTTTATCATTGCTATCAATCTGAACTGTTCGAACCTTTCTGAAAAGAATTCAAAGTGTTACTGTTAGTGTATTGAAAACAATAAACATACTGCAAACAGGCAGATAAATTCAGATGGAACAAAACAATTGATACATGCGCATAATATACGTGAATGCACCCACCGATCTCTATCAATGTCTATAAAAATCCAAAGCTAGGGATAATAATTATTATAACGAACCTCTCCCTGGTTCTTTATCCTGATTGGCTGAAACACGGTCGCGTTGGGTGAACTAATATAGCCTAGTGCATGAAATCTGCACCACATGCACTGCACGCGCTTCATTTGGGGGAAATAGTTCGCAAAGCGGGAACTAGTTTCAAAAACCCAAAAACTATTGACTGGTAAACAGCGCCCTCAAGAGAACAAAAATGGCGGCGTCTGCGGATCAAGAAGAATCTCTGGCCAAAAAAACATGATTTACTCTTCTAACCGACATTTTGGACTGAGGTGTGTTATAAAACACATATGGACTGGCATTATTTGTGCAATAGTGCACTTCTATGCACCCCTCGGGCCTGTGAGTGACCAGGAGAGGGTCCTATTTCCCGAGAGGACCCTCTCCTGGTCACTCACAGGCCCTCGGGTTGCATAGACTTGCACTATTTCCCTCGTTGCCAGTCCATAGGCCTAATAAATAGTTCTTATATAGCGCATTGCACAATAACTTCTCTTTACACAAGTGCCCTTGTTGGGTGGGTTTCACAAAATTAGTCCGAACTTAAAGAGGTCAAAATGGCCATAAGTTAGAAGTTTACTGTAGGAATCTACAGCTGTTCATACCCTATAGGCCCTATCTACTTACCTAATCACTCTATTTCTGACAAGGTTTTACATTAATACAGGGCATTGAGTGTGGCAATAATAATCACAGGGACTGTTCGTCTGGCAAGGAGGAAGGCATGGGGTTGAACAGTCTGGTCCCTGGAGGCGCCTTATCCACAGTTTCTCCCTAGTCCATGACCATGACTCAGGCCATGGTCTGAACATCCAAGAAGGAGGAAATGATGAATAACTTTTTGTCTTTGCCTTCTCGGTCCTTTTTAAACAGATGTCCCCCTCCCCTCCATATACTTCTGTCTCATACAATAATTACCACTTTTTCTCCCTCTTCCTTTTTGTTCTTTATGTTTCCACCCTCATGTGGTTAAAGCTAAACTAGCCCCTTCCCTCAATCTCCTCCCACCCCACCCCACCACCACCACCCCACCCACCTTCGTCTCATTAAGGGGAAAAGATGGCGCTTCTCGCATTCGTAAACTTTTTTGTAACGTTACCTTTTTCTAATATTTAGAGCAATCCAAGGAACAAATCTATACTTATACTGCTGCCATCGGTTTTGCAAGGTGTTCAACAATTTAGCCATCGCAATCACCAGCGCAAAGGAGAGACAGCCGACCAAAACTTCACGCCCACCAACTTGTTTTTCAGCTTCGTGGAGGCCATCATGTATTCCAACCGAGTGTCAGCATCAAGAGAGGGCGCTAGACCACAAAAATTGTTAATCCACGAACGTTGCGGCTTTGAACGACTTCGGCTACGGACGGCTAGTGGTCGTTGACAGTAACGACAACAACATTGAAGAATATGCCTTTTCAGCACTCCGGCCACAGTCATAGCCGAAGGCATTAATTCGGACACGGCCTTATTTTTCAATTTTTGTAAACTATTACAAAATTCCTGCTCGAATCTGTTTAAACGTTTACAATTAATAGAACTCGTCGTACTTTTCTCATGGAGAGGTGATCACCAAAATAGCACTGATGTTGAAAGGACATTAAAAATGTTTGTGTGATCTTGACGGAGTTGCACAAGGTATATTTCATGCACCCTTTGTTCTTACCGGGCGGGGGAGGGGCTTCTATAGCAGCCGTGAGACAGGACTTGGAGCAACTTAAATCCGTGCCAACCTTCCCTAGTGGCAGTGTCTCACCCAAATTTGGAATAATTGTTTACATGAAAATTGTTCTAGAAAGAGCTCATAAATTCAACTTCTGAATGAGCTGAAAAGCAGTAGGCCTATCTTTCCATCTTCCATTCATGTCTGCACAGATATGGCTTTGGTACTGACATAAACAAAAATAGTATCCAGCACCCACCACACTCTGGGGAATAAAGGGGTGGGCGAGGTCTTAAACAGCCGGCCGTGAAGAACGGGCATGTCCCCCTCCCCACCCCCCCCCCCCCGGCCGTGCGCATTTCTCATCTGTCATGAGTCAAAGAAAATAGTGCAATCAGGTGTTGTTGCAAATATAAATTTGAAGGATATTAATGTTGGTGTGATAACCGACAATGACCTGAACTGTCTTTTAGGCCGTTTACTGGCTTTTAGGTAACGAGAAGTTCTATTGTCATCATCCATTCTGACGTTGGCTAATTGTTTGAATGGAGTGTTGATGCGATGGAGTCTTTCTGGGTGTTTTCATCATCGCCTAGTTCTACTACGTCGGCAGAGAGTTCCACAGACATGGCCTGAGGCGATACAGAAGTCCATTTTTTGAACATTGACAACAAGTGGGCCTACAACCCCATGATGAAGATCTGAAACCGCTGGAGTGTAGGTTGCAGAGCCGAAGTGTTTTTCTATAAAGACTATGTAACCTTTGACATCAAATATTTTCAAAAGGGCCGGTGTGGAAGGAGATTCTGTCCGGCAGGAGATTCTGTCCGAGCACACGGCAAATTGTGTACTAACTTCTTCTGATAGCGCCCTCTTTAGAATCAACTCCTCCAGCCCACGTTAATTTACCGTATGGTGGACACATTACCATAGGACAGAATACCCTATGACACCTGTCACCGTGAGCCTGGACTTCCTGCAGGCATAATTATACACAGCTCAATAAGAAAACATAAATTCTTATTGGAGATTGCACTGTCTGATTGTTATGAACGTTTGACGAAAGGAGGCATATCTAACAACTTTGTTCAGCTATTATTTTTGTAACTCTTGAATTTGGAAATTATGACATACAGTGTAAAATTTCCCATGATCAAATGTACAAGTTTGTAGCATCTTGCCATCGGGAAGTGCCCTGGAATACACAAGGTTTAACCTTTTCGTAAACAAAGGTATATTTTTGTCGCGATGGTATTTACAACATTCGTAGTAACACTCCCAGCCCAGCCCGGTTACGTCACAATAATTCAACAAAATGAGCGTAGCCTGTGCTCCAATGGTGATTTATTTATTTATTATTCATTATTTTACATATATTCTTAAATCGATAAATCGATGACCTCAATATCTGAAAGGAAAAGCACAAACTGACCGAAAACCAATCCAAAAATAATACACCATGGCCCTTTCTATAGACGCTTTCAATTCGTTGAAAAATTCACGTCAACAACCCTGTTTGAATCAATAGTAGAACAAGATTTTAGGACGGTTACTGACGGAAGATAATTATGACAAAAGGTAGTGGAGCGTTAATCATGAAACATAGATGAATAATACTCAGTAAAAGTTGCTGCCACATTTTGTTCTCATGTACATGTCTTAAAATGCTTGGTAGGCCTATATATTTTGGGTTCCGCCTTCCCACTCAGTTGTGTTCTCCGTTTGCACCGGCATTGAAGTGAACCCTTTTTGTCCTCATACCAAATGGGATCAACCCTTTTTGCCATCCCAACCTCGATTAAATAAGGCCGTTTTCGAATTATACGGCCGGGTGTGGAAGGAGATTCCGTCCGGCAAGAGAGTCTGTCCGAGCATACGGCGATTAGACCTTTATCATGCTGCCCCACCATCTTGGTCATGTTCTCTGTATCCAATAACAGTAATAGATGTTAATATTCATTGTACAAAACAGAACCAGACTATTTGCCCTTCCAGCCTCGGTTTGGGTACATTGATTTGAAATGGGAGAAAATCAAGATGGCCGCACCATGATAAAGGTCTATTGTGGACTAACTCCTTCTGATAGCACCCCCTTTTGAGTAAACTCCTCAAGCCCACGTTAATTTACCGTATGGTGGACACATTACCAGAAGCGGACAGAATACCCTATGACACCAGCTGCAGCTTTGTCTCCGCGTCACCATGCGGTGAAACATAGTTTTTAGCGGGAGCCACACACCGTGACCAAGATACTCGGAGTAAAGTAAAGTCTGTCCCGAGCCAATAACGGCTCATCAGGCTGGTGGCTTTATTTTTTTCTGCAGTCCAAAAATGCCACTGTCATAATGATTTCCAATCGGTTCCCAAAACGGAATCCTTACAAAAAATGATTTTTTTCGAGGATGGCAATTCTGGATTGCATGGGTAAAAAAATTGCCGGCCGGTGTTTATATCCGGTTTCATTGGCATTAAAACGACTGAGAATAATTCTATTCCCCCTGGACAGGATGCCAGTCCATCGTAGGTTACTCCCAAGCTCTCGCCGGTACCCTTTTTTTTTTAAACTCCTGGTTGGAGAGAAGCAGTTATGATAAAATGCCTTGCTCAAGGACCACAAGAGTCTCGACTGACCAGGCCAGGATTTGAACCTCCATTCTGTAAATTACATAACTTGAGTCCACAGCACTACACCGCTCGGCCACAACACCCCCAAGATACTCGTAGTACACTACATTACAATGATTTTTTACTTCCATAAAATTGGGCTCAGTACATTTAATCTACAAGTTGTTGTTTAAAGTTGCTTGCAATCCTCTGTGATATCACGAAGGGGAAAACACTGAAAGTTCCTCAATATGCCAGTTATTCATCTCTCGAGCAATGTTTTCAATGTCCGCCTTCGAAAAGCTCAATTAACTCAGAAACCTGAGTGTTTCTGTATTGTTCCTCATCTTAGACAAATGATTGAAGATGATTCATGAAATGGTTCGTGGTGCTTCATTCGTAGTAGGTTGCATGCACCATAACCACAGCAAATAGGGTGGGGCTCTGGTAGCAAGTTGAGGCGTAGTTGTCGAGCTGATCGTCCCAGACACTCCGACTGACGATCTTCATGCCTTGCCCATGAACGGAGCCCAAGATGACGTGAACTGCAATCTTGTACCGGTCATATTTGAGTTGCTTGACCCTGTTCTTCACGTCTTCGCTGAGATTCCGGGCGAGCTCCGGTGCCGTGTCCGTGTGGTAGTCGACTCCATCCAGCATGGTCTCCGTCAGCTTCTTCAGCAGTTTCTCCACCCGCGATGCATTGAAATGATAGTCTGGGTCAGGCTCCATCTGGAACGTGTTATCAATTTGGATGCCGCTATGTGTCGCGGCGGAGCTTAGCTTTCCCGTGCTTGGGGCAACACTCGGCGCCAGGGAGAATTTCCGTGTCACTGTGCCACGGCCGCCGTTCGTTCCTGGTTGGAGCTTGGTGTTGCCTCCGGACAGTTGCCCGGGAACGTTCAGTCGTGGAGACGGACTGCCCCGTGGAGTCGTCTCTGCGATGTTTTGCATCTTTCTCTGTCCATCCATTCTTTGAAGATATATAAATTACCTTATCAACTCGCTGTTCAATAAAAAAACACTAAAATGAGAGCAAATGTATCCACGTTTGATAGAGATGTTTGGGCTCTACATCATATCATTTGTATGAAACAAATTTAAACACTTAAGTAGCGGTATCAAAATCAAGTTTCAGTTTTCCCGACAGTCAAAATTCCTCAAATGTTTCAACTTATATCCACTGCTGTAGAGACGATGGTATCCACTGACTTGTCAGGTAGCGCTCCTCCTTCGAAAACGTAGCGGTCAAAGTGTGATAGCTGTTGACGTCACTTTTACTCCCACAGTTATCTTAATATCAACCCAGGTTTTCACAGGCAGCTGTCTGTATGGGTTCCAGGCAGACACGATTCCTCAAGTATGAAAACACAAGTTTAACCCAAAAACTACCGTGCTTGGCACTATCCAGTCGTATTCTCCAAAAGACTACTCTGTTTTTGAGTACGGTATGTCACTTACATGTACTCACGAAGTGTTATAAGATCCTACCACTTCCACACACCAGCCACCAGCGCTTTAACAGGAGTAATGCCCTTTCAATGCAGATATGTTCTATAAAGTCTTTCTGTACTTTCACAACCGAATCATTGATGCTTAAAATAATTAAAAGAGGCCATAAACGCTTCCCTTTTGTGTTGGATCCGTTTTAGCCAGTGGAGGGAAAGCTTTGATCCATTCTTACAATCTTGCACAATGACATCACAAGCACAGATTTACAGGATCTTCTTGCTGAAAATCTTAGAGTGGTACTTATCGGTGAAGATGATTTACAAGCTGAAGACATAACCATTTTTGGGGGATGAAATCCGGCCGGGGATGAAGTACTTCATGTAAAGTGAACAGGTAATCTTTCCTTGTGGATGGTGTTTGGTTAAGGTCTTAAACCGATTTGGGTGTGATCTTAAAATGACTCGAGCGTGAACCTCGTTTCTGCCCGGGGGCGGGGATTCTGAACCTTTTGTCGGCCCAAATTCCTTACATCACTACAGAGGATTTGTGTTTGTATTGACGACATGGGATGACCAGCCTTGTCACAAAAGAAATCCCCTTTTGATAAGAGTGGACGTAGGCCTGCGGACTTTACTTTCCCTTAGCAACAGTAAACAGCAACAGCGGCATAATGTATTTACGCAGAAAATTAAATAAAGGGACATGACTATATAGAGGCCCTGCTTATACACTCCGATTAGTAACTCGGGTAATATTGACTTTGAACAGTGAGTGAAAACTTTCAACGACCGATTAAGAAAGATAATCCATTCCCCGAGTTGGGACGGTTGTTGTAAATAACTGCCTGATGTGTTATCTTTTTTTAAATAATAAATGAAATGAGAAGCCAAAGTTAGTTTTATTCTCAGTGAGACGAAAACTCTGCCTTATAGGAATGCGCCAAAATTGCTAAATGCTTTTCTTGCAAATGAAACAACGAAAAGAGCTGACATTTTCACAGGTCGGTTTTATTACACTTATCTTGATTTGTGCAAAGAATGGAAGCATTTCAGTTTACCAATGTTGAGCTGGGGCTTGAACTAGTGTTGGGAAAGAACGTTATTTCATTCCAGTTTCAACTACACTGCAAATTGTCATCAAAATTAGGTGATAAGGTTTTCAAGCAACTAGCGTAGAAGCCCAACCAATTAGACAATAACTATTGAGGGCAGCCTGTAAATAATTATTGACTCATAAGCTCATCAACTTCATATTTTCTCAAAAGAGAACACTTGTACCTCGGAAGAGACGCCATTTTGAAAACTGTGAAAATAAAATAATGAAACCAATACCCAAATGACGCCTACGAAAGTTTGGATTTAATTAATACAAGGACGTGAAAATTAAATGCACGTGTTTTATTTATTTTAGTACTACAACGTTACAAAAACATAAACGAAATTGTTACATAATCGAATTATATTAAGTCTTTTGGAAAAATTTAAGGAAAACATTCAATAAACTGTACATTATATATTGAGCATTTTTTAGAAAGGGGATGGTCGTCCTTTTATTATTAGGAAGAAGTGAAGATTGAGCAGGGCGCCCTCACCTAGAGGTAAAACAAATGATGTTGCTCATTGGCCAATCATGTGCGCCGCGCTTACAATTCTGTGTGTTTCCATCATGCTTCGTCATTGGTTACCTCTAAAGGCCATGCCACACCAGGCAATTTGACAGGCAACCAGTTCCAGGCAATCTCCAATAAGAATAAAAATTCACATTTCATTTTTCTCATTGTTATGCTTGGGGATAGTAAGTTACAGCTAGAAGAATGTCCTTTGTGCTACAAAGTGTATTAGCATACAGTACAGTTGGTTGCCTCCAAGATGCCTGTAAAAATTGCCCTGTGTGACGTAGCCTTAATACGGCAGCGTAATGGCGTCAAGGCGCATAAAGTCGGTGAACCAACCTTTTAAATCCTGCAAAACTACAGTGGTTTGCAAAACTGTAGCTGTTATTTAATCAAAATGAGGTGCACACTTTGATAGAAATGTTCGTAAAGGTAGTGTTTTCTGATGATGATCCAACTCACTCCCAATCAATACATGACATTTATTTTGGTAAATTTACCGGCCACCGGTATGGTTACTCTCTTTGAATCAAGATAAGGTACGGTACATCTCATTGGTAATGCCGTCACTGCTACTCGTATGCTTACTCTCTGAATCAGAATGGACGGTTTATACAGCATCGGTAATGTCAAAATTGTATTTATGGCGTCCTTACTCTTTTTATAGAGTTGAGGCATGCGTATTATCCGGTTGAAACAACTAATGGTTCTTGTGCTTAATCTCAATATATTACTTTTAAAAAGCAAAGATAGTTTGGAGGTCTTACGTCTATTCCTGTTTAATCTGAATGTGCATAATAATAGGCCCTACTGTTTAGTTTCGGAGCATGGGAGGGGAAGTTAGTACGTGTATATCTGAAATTGATTGGTTAAGAGATCATCACATGAACGCCACGCGCTGTACCCTTAGCAACCAATGGACTATATCCTGTAGCAACCAATGTACTGTACTCATAACGACAACAGCTTCTTGGTACCTAGACGTCTAGGCACAATACATGTTTGAGGTGTTATTAAACACATGTTGACTGCTTTTACTCGTGCTGTATGGTTAAAAGTGAGACTCACTGGGCCTCGCCTCGGGAAAATATAGCGCTCCAGAAATCACCTCGGGAGTCGTAGTTTTAACCCTAGCAGTCAATATATTTTGTATATTGTGGACCATGTATTAAAACCATACGGCAAGTTCACTTATCAATTCTTGATTTATTGCATGTTTGCAAAAAAATATTGTTTGTACACAAGCGACAACTTGCATAGGACCCCATTACACTTTTTAAACGCCAAATTTCAAATTGAAACTTTCTACTTTATGTACTTTTAAGGACCGGCATCTACTGTTTTTTCCTCCTGAGCTTTGAACCAACCAACCAACTATAAATTGAAACTTTCGTGAATGTGGTGAAAACAATTTAATATGGTGTCCTTATTTCAACTCGTTCTACGACACACCAGAGCAGTGTGATTCCAATTTAAGCATTACAAACGTTTCTGCCTAATCCATCCTTTCTTCTACTACACTTCTTGTAATCCCCTTTTCAAAACGATCGATTTGTCGATACATTCCATTTCGCTTTGCTTAACTCGAGATTAAATCATGTATCGATTAGTCGATAATGACAGGCAGTGGAATAACACGGCAGAACAACGCAAGCCGTATGTCTCGAGGCGGCCGGTTATTCGAATCATGTTGTCGTCACGGTGATCGCTTGAAGCCAGCAGTCGCTGTTGTGGGAGATGGGTAGGTTGGCATCATTTTCTAACGAAAAAGAAGACAAGCAAAATATAATCAAAAGGGAAAAGGTGACTGTGTCAGTAAAGGGAAATGCATGTCATGACTGAATTTTCAAAATTGATGAATTTGAGGTTCACACCCTCTTTACTTTTGACGGAGCATCTTAAACTCCCAGAATCAACCGAAAGGTCCTTCACTTTTACCTTGACTATCTGCGTCACCTTCCCAATCTCTCTTCGCGTTCTCTCCTTGCAGACCTTCTTGGGAAATGGTGACATCTTCATTGCCTCCAGGCAGTCTTTCAGATGCGGCCGAAGCCTCTTCTGCTCGTACACCACAAGCTCCGGGTCTCCCTTGAAGGCCAACTCGGTGGCGTAGGCAAGGGCGAACACGCCGCAGTCGCTCGACCCTCTCTGACGGTGCATTCTCGGTAGATGCACCTCCCATGTCCCGCAGTCGTCTCCCTCACACAGGTTGATAACTTGATGGGTCAGCTGCCGTGTCAACCCCATGTTTTTGCTGTCCATGACCTTGATGTTTCCCCCGGTTTTGAAGAGTGTGACCCAGTGGCTGTTGCCGTTCTGCATCACCTGGACCCCGTCTGAAACGATGGGTTTGAACTGGAGGACATTTCCGAGCACCGGCTCCTGCAGCCCCTCCAAGGCGGGGAACTGACGGCTCAGCAGCCGCTGACCCGCCACTATATGATTGTCTGTTAGCCAGTCGCCATCTACGATGATCATACGGTCTTTGGCTTGCAGGCCGAGCTCCGGAACCCATACATCCCCCTCCACCTTTACCTCATCGGGTGGTCGTTTCTTTTTGGGCGTCATGAAGTTGTCTTCTCCTTCGCATAATGAATCCGCATTTCGTTTTGTACCAGGTGTATGTTCCCATGAAAATACCTGTGATTTAGGGGAAAATAAAATGTCAAGTTCCCATTTGTTTATTGCTCGATTTGGGGTCAGTCTCTTCATTGTGACACTATCAATTTACTCATCGTGCAAAAGGACAATGCCCTTTCTTTCGCGTGAGGGGGCGGGAGCGTGGTTGGTGGGTGGGGTGTGTGGCTCCACCATCTGCAAAAGTTTCCCTTTTTATTGAAAACATTTACGAAGATGGCAATCCCAATTAATATCAGTGCACCTATATCATAAGAGTCGACATACTTAATGGTACGGAGCCTCTGAACGAAAAGGTAATTAAAAATTTGAACAGATTAAAAAAAAAACCCCAAAAAACACAAACAAACAAAAAACAGGAAAATGTATTTCTTTCCCTCGAAATATTATTTCGTGACATTGAGCGAACGAAACAATGTGTTTTACCTGTCCTATCTTTTCTTTATCTGTCGACCCTGAGCTCCAAATGATTATTAATACTGCAATTTTTGATTATCACTGTTATAAATACTTTGATACATACCATTGTTCGTTCATACCTGATCATGTTACCAATAGTTATTGATACAACCCACTAATAATCGATTTGTATACGCACGGGTACCAGTCATCAGTAAATACCGAATATTTATACTTACCCGTTGATGGAACCCACGAATGATAATCTTGATGTGCTTATTCTCGATGTCACTGCAGATGTGTACAGTTTTACGGTTTGGCTCAGAAGGCATGGCAATAATATCCTTCTCCTTTGGAAATAAAGAAAATAAAAACCTTAGTCTATGGTCCAAAGAAGAGGATATTTTGTGGACAATGATCAAAATAGTTCATGACTAATGGTACTCTTAAGTTGGATTAGGAGGGGGGGGGGGTGGGGATAGCAAAGTTCCCAAACCACTCTTGTGTTTCTCCATAATAAGGTGCGTCGGCAATGTTGCATAACTATACTCCATTTCTACGATTCTCCGTAAAATTCTATTTAGTTATTTTTTCTCTTAATTTTTTTAAAACTTTATTATTATTATTATTATTATTATGATTTTGTGTGAGTGTGTGGGGAGAGATATTCGTTACCTTATGGAGATATTAGACAAAAAGGAAAGCAAGGAACAATGTGTCTACAGAGAGGAATTCTAAAGAGAGGGTTGTTCCACAAGGAAATTTGTGTACAAAGTCTATGGGGGGGGGGGGGGGACAAAGAAAAGAACAAAAAATGTCTCCACAAGGATGCAAAAAATAGGATTGTGGCTGTGTGTGTGAGTTTATTTAGGCATTCAAACCGGGGACTTATAACAAAAGAGGACAATAGAGTCCCCGGTTGGAAAAGGTCCCCAGATGGAAATCGTGTTCAAAACCAATGGGAGCTGTTGCTAAAAAGTTAAAGTACAAACAAAAGAGGAACAATAGGAGGTCCCCGATTGGAGGTAAATACACACTTGTGTGTGTGTGTGGGGGGGGGGGGGGGGGGGGTGCAGGTGGCAGATTAAGAACAAAAGACGTATCAATTGGGAAACCAAACTTATTTTTTTATAGAAAAACATATTTCTGGACAATTTTAGACGATTTCTCAACAGCTGGGATAATTAAATTAATCACCGATTTAACAGTTACTGTATGCGGCATTTTCAAATTATATCCAGACCAACATGAGCAAGCATAAAATAATTTATGCTGTTCGTGTGCTTCGTTTCAGATGCACAAAAACATTATTGGGACAACGTGAAATGAAGCCATATCTCTTTCATGATTTCAAATAAAGCATAGGGTTTGATTACAACGATCAACATTAATTAAAGAGGTATATATTTAAAAGCTCACAAACTGATTTGAATTAAAATGTTATTTTTGCCATATGATTTTATACCGAACTAATCGATATTCATGGTTAATTTTTCCACGGGGGAGAGAGGGTGAGGTTTCCCCCTGCTTTTCTCCTCCCATCCCTAAAATATATTCCGTCATCGCTGTTACTTTTCTCAGGAAAAGGAAAAATAAAATGATTCAACCATTTTGAAAAATTTGGCGCGGAATGGTGTTGTAAAAAATGTTAATGGCAAGTGTGTGTTCACAATGTTCGGTCGGTGGACACCTTAAAAAGATCTCTGACCTCGATTTGTTTCTCTCTCTGGTTTCACAACAGGCATTTTGAACAATTACAAAGTATCGAAATCGTGAAAAAGTAAGCCAATTTTACGTCTACGTTGGGCTTGACAACGCTACTCGCTAAACGCCATTTTAGTTCGTTTGGGCATGAATGCGCGAAAGTTCCAGCCGCTCGATGAAATGTCGGCTTGATTTTTCAGGTAAATATTTACCGTTTTGCTACAAATTGCTCGAGAGGAATATTATAAAAGGGAAATAAAGCCCAACATCAATTAAAAAGTCTTTAAAAAAAATCCCTTAGAAAATGGCAGCCGAATATGGAAACTTTTCCCATTACATCTTACAAAAATAGCCAGAGTACAATTTGGTGCTGACCATCATAAAGAATGTTACGAATCAGTAGAAACACATCCTACCATACATTTAAAATCTGCAGTCTCCGTGATGGGAAATGAAACTGTTTTACAAAGGTCTTTTCGGGTGTTCCGTTAATGAAATCTTACCGCAATAGTAAACGAGTCCGACACACCTGGAGACATCGTGACCTCCAGCCCCTCGAGGAATTGTGCCTTGCCGTCGGATTGATGTGGGCCACAACAGGAAGGTCGACTTCGTCCTTTTGCCGAGCTGCCAAAAATGGCGGCCCAAACTTGCTGGCTTGACCCACGTTTCCTTTAAATTTCGCATCTCGATTCGTTTTAAAAGCAGAATTCTCGACACAAAAAATGTAGACAAAGACTATTGTTACAGCTCGTCCACATTGCGCAACACAAACGTTTAAAACGACAATGGCATTCGCGGGGAAAATAGTGACTGTTTTCAGTTACTCCTGAACTCAAGTGCAATGAAAAGATACATCATATGATCACAAAATAGTCGTTGGTTCACAACGACAGATGGGTTTCTTGCTATAAAGGAAAGTTATATAATAAATACAAGTAAATGGAATGCGTGGAACAATGTGTTTCATTAGATGTCAGAACCTTCGTGCATGGATAAGTTTGGGACAAAACATGGCCTTTAAACTGTGAACTACTAAATTACACAATTGGTCGAGTTCAAAAGATGACATGACGGTGTTCAGTATGAAATCTTTCATTTTATAGACCGAAACCGGTGGTTACAGGCTCAAGTCTCATTCTAGTCATTTCCCCCATTACCTCCTCCCGCCCAATAAAACTGAGGGCATCGTAAGCCTGGACGTTAATCTCCGCAATAGACCTATGGCAGTACTGTGTAAGGTTGTATGACTTCTGACTGGCGCCCCCAACCCCAACACCACGATTATGGAACTTTATAAAATGGGGAAGACGGTGAACACAGGGCTTGGATACCAGTAGCTCAGTTGGCGGAGGTTCAAATCCCGTCCTAGTCAATTTGTCTTTGTTTATCTAAAACTAATTTTTTTATAAAGTTGATACCAACTTATACCATGCCTGATATGTGGCAGAGGGAGGCCCCCTAGTGTTCCCATTCTCTAAACACACTCTTACTCTCTTGTACAGAAGCACCCCCTAAAATCCTCAAAAGAATTCCGGAGATTTCCAGAACACGATGAAGACAAAATAGGAGGAGGGGGGGGGGGGGGTGGGTACACCCTGCCACATATCGAGGACCAGCCGTAGCCTACCAACTTTACCCCGTTTCAAATCAGGACCTTTGAAATTAAGAATGACCAAGAATGTAAAACTATATAAGCTTGGTATCATGCAATAAACCACAAGGGAAACTGACTAAACCAATTTTAGGGTGAACAAAGAAAAATAATTTAACAAAGCGGGATTATAACCTGCAACCTCTGGCTTAACGTACCAACACTCTACCAACTGAGTCATCCAGCCCTAACGTTGGCGGTCTCCCTATTTTGTCAATATCTTTGTTCGGCAGCGCGGGGATCTACCTTAAAGGGTAATGTGACTTATTTTAACTTTATTTGTGCGCACCATTTAAGGCAAACAACTTGTTAATGGCCTCACGTTGCGACCCTGAAAACGCAGCTATAAGATTAAATACTTCATTATCAAGATTTTGTTGTTTATTATTCTCAATTATGCAAACAATGAATCACACTATTCTAAGAACAAAACACAAGTATTACATTCATAAAAACACTACAAAAGTGGACGGATGTTGTGTGTTACTCTAATACTACAATATACCTTATGATATAGTTTGTGATAATTTTACATAAACACATCTTGGAATATCGGACATTAGAAAAAGGTAAATCACTCATTTGTAAACAGTTAATAAATTCTTGAATTTGTGATAATGTCAGTGGAATGGTTTCGGGAAATAGGACGGATGTTTTCAATAATACACTATAATTTTTTTTTGTTTTTTTTGTTTACTACATTTGACATTGTTACTTTAATACCACAAATAGTGCTATGGTAAATAATGATTTGCTGATAGTTCATAGTTATATTACGGCCATCATGGACGGATTGAAAATTATGAGTATTCAAAATTGGTAAATATTCTATATTTTTTTTGTTTAATTTTAATTAAGGCACATACTCATATTGGTGGAGAATAATTGTGAGCTTCAAACTATTCCATTTTATATCATTATAAATGCTCAAAACTTCATCTCAATACAGAGACGCCAGCATTTATATGATGCAAACACACTCAATTTGATAATTGAATTTAAAAAAATTGAAAACATTTTCAGAAGTTGAAGAAAATTTATATTTAGAAATCAAACATTAGTTTTATTGAGTCCAAAAAGTTTGAATAATTTCACCACCAGAAAAACGAATGGAATAATACAAAGGAGCTAGAATATGCGCATAGTTTAACTTAAAGGTACAATACAGGGCTGGTATTCATCCAATTTTTCTTTATCAGCATCAGTTTGAAAGCTTACTGATTATTTTCCTGTGAAAATTTGGGCTCAATCTGTCATCTGAGTCAGGAGAAAATTATGAAAAACCGTGCACACTTTTCAGCATGTAGAAATTACACACCAGTACCAATCTTCCGTAGAAATATTTCTGTCTGAAATACTGTCAAAGTCGAGAAAATAGAATTTGAAGACCCAGATTGTTACAATCGAAATTAAAATCTGGGTCTTCAAATTCTATTTTCTCGACTTTGACAGTATACCAGACAGAAATCTTTCTACGGAAGATTGGTACTGGTAATGAACTTCATAATCAGTAAGCTTTCAGACTGATACTAAAGTAATGGAAACAAATTGATGAATACCAATCCTGTATTCTACCTTTCAAACTCTATAAGTGACCCAAAGGAAGTCTTGTACTCTCTGGTACGGTCTTCCTCAGTATCCTCTTTGATGTGACATTTATCCAACAGCACTCAGGACATGATGCTGTTAGCGTCATCAACTGCAACTGCTGTTACTGATATGGAGAATACAGAACGAAGATCCTGTTGGGGAGAGAACAAGGAACGGTTATCAGTACATTCTTGAATAAATTCACCAAGTCGGTTGTTAATCCCCCCAAAAAAGGAATTTTCTTAGTGTGCACAACTGAGCAGATAATAATATGTATTACAATAGATGTTAACTCTGCATCGGGATAAAGAATATTATTTGCAATTTTTTACCCATACACCGATGTGTGTTAAGCACTGTATACTTAGTACTTTCCCGAGTCCTGTGAAAAAAAATCGCAGGCATTTTTCCTCGGGTGGGATTCGAACCAACGACCCCCACCATTCTAGAAATGATCGCGGTGCCTGCTGCTAATAGGATTCCTACTGCCTCTAGCTACCGGGCAGTTTCGGTAGTCTAGTCGGTAAGACATCTGCTCTAGAATGGAGGGGGGGGGGGGGTGGGGCTCGAATCCCACCCGAGGAAAAATGCCTGTGATTTTTTTCACAGGACTCGGGGAAAGTACTGAGTATACAGTGCTTAACACACATCGTTGTATGAGTAAAAAATACAAATAATAATGATAATATTGTAAGGTGCATCGAGAGGTCTAGCTGGCTTGAAAAGCGTATAATAAATACAGGTTATTAAAATTATTGTTTCAAACAATAAACCACAAGGGAAACTGACTGGGGAATTTTTAAATCAATTTTTGGGTGAACAAAGAAAAAGAAAAATGATCAGGGAAAACTCTTGAGACCACAGGCCTGCTGTTTACACACTCACCGGTGTCTTATATCTGTGGCACATGGACAGACAGTCTTGAATGATGGGATGATCCAAGAGTCTGAAGAAGGGCACCGGGCTGAGCTTGTTGTCCCCGAGCTCACGGTACACGCTGGCTAGCCGCTCCTGAGAGAAGGTATCCTCGGGGTCAGAGGTCACGCTGAAGCGATGACTGTCACCCAGGGTTGGCTGACCATGGTGTAACACCTGAGAAGAAACGGAACGAGGAAAAGTGATTAATCTGCAGTAGAAAAAGATGATGTAACATTTCGTTTGCGCCATTAACAGGTTGCTGCCGGGATTCTTCCATTTTTTTATTTTTACCGTCCAGTCTGACAGGATTATCTTCACGGAATTGCCGGAATCATTTTTAGTTGAGAGAGTATCGCTGGTACAAAGAAACGCTTGACTTGACAAAGCCAAGAGAACAAAGATTCTCTTTATTACACAATGAGTTTTGTTTTCTTTGTCGAGAAAATGTCAATACATGCAGTGGAATTGAAAAACCTTGTCCGTGAGGATAAGTAGTAAATCCGGAACCATGGCTGGATCCCCGATTTACTTTGACTTTCCTCCATTGAGCCGAAATACAATGAATGAACAATGGTGGACGCTTTTTTCTTGGAACAAAAAGGCTGGAATCGGGGGTTACACAATAACCCCCGCACAAAAGCAAAAAATCATTCAGCGCTATCTGTCCTATTGGTGTGGGTGAAATGAAGCGTTACATGGCATATGTGTGCTCTGTGCACGTTCCGCAGTTACCTTTGTTCTGGTATTCTGATTTTACACAACGGCGTGTTTCGACGCCACCCATTTGCTGGCTCTAAAAATATTTTTGTGGATACCAGTCAGCTGGTTTCAACTGGTTACAAAGTATTTTTTGCATATAACACAAGAGCACCTCTCGATGCTGACATTTTATTGTATTACTTTCAAACCTTACATATTTTGCTAAGTCTGTGAGAGTAAATCTCTTTTGAGTTCACACTAATTTTCATATATGGCTTGTGCATTGATGTTATTGTATAACACAGATGAGATGCAAATGGTTTGCTAACCTGTACTAATGCCTTTAGATCCACAGTGGCTTGTAGAGCACTAGGTGGTATGCCTTCTTCAGGCGAGCCCAGGCTAGGCTCAAATCTCTTGTCTTGCAGCCTGACCTCCTGACCTGTTATGACCTCCACAACCTAGCACAATAACACAACACAGTCAGTCAATATTGATAACACATTATCTTCTCTTTTAATAATGAACTTTATCTTCCAGTACGCGCTAATCCTCCAATCAGATTGCTCAACGGGAGTGTGATAATAAACCATATCATACTCCCGGTAGTCTATATTGCACTCTGCGAATTGTGAGTTTCATGCGTCACGCTCCATATACGGACAGTGCAAAATGACAATCTAAAATTTGAGCATTGCACGTTTTGCTCTTCATGAAATAACGCTCAAAGTTGTATTATCTTCCAGTTGACTGGAAGACAAATTCCTCATCACACTCTTCGCGCTTGTGGAATAAGGAAAAATATAGCGCGTCCCCGTCCCATATCCCACGATGCCCGAGTGAGATATGGGACGCAGAAGTACTATGTTTTCCTGTATTCCACTTGTGCTTGTGTAATAACTTATAATAGATAGGTAGTTGATAGGAAACAAGTAGGACACGCCATATCGGATTACAAACATGGCAAAATATACATCACATTGAAGAGAATTGTGCTCTTTGTAACACTGTACCGTTTCCTTTTGTTTGTTTTTGTAAGGTAGTAAATAATGAATGTTTATTGAAATTCAGCAATAAGCACTTCACGGGCTTAGGCAGGTACCATTTTTTTCTTGTTTATAAAGAGCTCGGTGTGTAAGCTGCAATACCCCAAAATCACGGAAACACGATCCAAGCTTCAATGTATAAAGGCACACTGTTAGATAAGACGCAGTGATGTTTAATTACCTTTCAAAGTCAGATAAGAATACAGTACAGTGTTGTTTGTACTTTGACCAGTCAGACAGATATGAGTTCCTGGTCGGGCCGTTGAATTTTGTAGCGTGTTGGGGCCGAGCCGTTAGTGGATCAGGCTCAAGTTCTGGTGGCTGGGTTATCAGGGTGTGGGTTCGGGTGCCAGTCATGACACTTGTGTCCTTGAGCAAGACACTTAACTATAATTGCTTCAAATAGGGAAGGAGACAGTTATGTCTGTCTCGTATTGGATTCATTTACACTGTTCTTAGCTGTGCTGTGAAGAGACTTGCGTTTATATCTCGCCATGTCTTATTTCTGTGCATTGGGGCAGGTTTCTATCCCTTCAAAAAGTAGCCCACACCTCGAGTGGCCTATGGGCCTTGTGTTGAGCAAATTGCATAACAACAAAATAATAATAAAAGGGTCAAATGTTTGGCTGTAACAAAACTTTCTAAAGCAACTTCAACACAAAGAAGATAAGGTTGTTGTTTTTAACGCGACAACTTTGAAGGTGTACCTCTTTCATGACATTCAATTGGTCCAGCTGTTTCTCTTGTGGCTCCGCCTCCTCTAGTTGTGGGCGGGGCATGTGCTTTGCAGACACCACACTGAGAGCTCGGAAGAAGCCATTCAGAGCGTCTTGATCAACGCTGAAGTACAAAAGCTAGAAATGACAAAAAAAAGTGGGTTTGAATGGAGCAAATAATTTGTAAAAACCACCTGTAGAAGTTTAGTTTTCTAGAAATGATAATTAAAAAATGCATTTGATATTGTTTGCACTGAGATGATGACTGGCTCACTTGCAAAATGTCCATTCCAAAACATTTATAAGTTTCACACTATTTACGATACACACGAATTGCCAGCCAATACGTGGAAATTACGACCGATACACAAAATATTTCTATAATTTTTTTTAAAGATTTTAATATCAAATTCACAAAAAATCGTAACATAAAATCATTTTAAATGCTCCAGATTGCACTGTAGAGCTTTCCAAACTAAACATAAACATCAAAATGAAAACATTCCAAGGACCTGGTTTCAATTCGGCGTGCTTCAACCACACTTTCAAAATATGGTTCAAGAATGCCCCAAAGTTTTGAAAAAACCCAAGGAAAACCCTGCTATCAATCATAATTAGACATAATATAGAGAGAGACAAACGTGTCTTACCATGTTAGTGTAATCCAGCACAGGGGGCAATAAGGTGTTGTCAGCAAAGATATCAAAGAACAATCTCTGCACATGGGCAGTCCGGTCAAACGGTAGAGGTTTGCTGGGATCTTCGGGTGTCGGAGGTCTTGGGTCTGATGTGTACCACAGGGGCACCTACAAAAATATGAAACCAACCATGAACAGTCTTCATTTTATAAAACTCTGTTGGTTTACAATATCACCCGAAAAGTGCTGATAGAAAATACTTTTCAGAATTCAGTACATTTTTCAGCACATGATTACAGCCAAGGCCATCATTGGTTATCGTCAAAGACCAGTATCCGCGCTTTGTGTGACCCAACGTATACATGAAATAAACTTGTGAAAATTTAAGCTCAATCGGAGTCTTCGGAGTCATGAGAAAATGGTGATAAAAACCCATCACTGTTTCCAAACATTTCGGACTCCTGAGATCAAGACTAATTGTTTTACTCATTTCTCAAAGACTATAGCTCTATGATAACACCAAACCCAGCTGTAGCTTTTATCTCTCAAATTCACCCCCACCTCCCCCCAGGCCAACAACTCCTCCATTATGTTAATGGTTGATAAGAAAGTAGTCTACTTTACCTGATCAAACTGCTCCCTGGTCAACGTTCCCAAACCTAGAGTGTCTACATCCTTGAAGCGTTGCAGAGTATCTAGAAGTTGTGCCTGAAAGGGTTGAGGGAAAGGCTGGGCAATCTGTAGCATGAATGTCCGCCAGTCGATATACTCCGAGTCTGGGGACAGTATGGTGGCTAGCTGCTCCAACTAAAAAGACAACAAATAGGCATTATTAATTCTACAGAATGTTTTATTTTTTTGTTATATATTGTGTGCATAAAATAAGAAGGGAAGTTCCCTATTAATTTGTGGTTCCTTATCATCTACAACTACACAAGCTCAGGTTAACTCAATGGCGAGGTACATCCACGGGGTACGATTACCGCAACAAAAGTTGCCTGGACATTCCACTTGCGAGCATGCACAGAGCACGTACATGCTGTGCAACGCTTCATTTCATCCCCACAAAGAGGACAGAAAATACCACAAAAATACTAACACATGGTTTTAAAAAATACAGCCAATTATTTTTTATTCAAACAGTGGTTTCAGAACCACCACAAGAGAGATGTTTCATGTATGTGGTGTTCTTTTTGGTTAAAACCCTGGTGTCAGCGGAAAGGTGAAAAAATGTTCCATATGTTACCAAATAAAAAATTATGACCATATTATGGTCATAATTTTTTTTTCAATGGGCCAATAAGGCCAAGATTCCATGTAATCCTCACCCCTGGTATATCCCACAAGCCTGTAGACTCCTATTGGCCAGACCCTAACCACTGCAGAGTAAGGAGTGTTGAAACACAGCAGACACCTGTCTCAGTGTAGTAATTGATAGACCCCTGTGCTAAGGATCCTTGGCACAGGGCGGTATGCAACTTGTGAAAACAGCTTGTGCGGCAAGTCTAAGTCTTGGCTGGCACTCCAATTCAACCACCAACAGTGATTTATAATAGCTTTGGGCTTGCAGGGTGGGTTATTGACCTTAAAGACAGGGTGGTGAAAAAATGTTCCTCGTGGGTCCAGCAAAGTAAAAAAATGTTGTGGCGGCTCCGAGGGTTTTAACTAGCAACTCATTTGGGCAAGTTGTTATAATCATTTAGCCATTTCTCACTCACAGACATATAGATTTTGGAATGTATTTGGCATACCTGGTTAAGACTCAAACTCATCCACTGATCAGGTAGGGCTTCTGTTCCATGCTGAAAAAAAGAAATAAAACACATCCAATTAATAGAGAAGGTTTCACGTGACGTCACCCCGAGACCTTTTTCTAATGCTGTGTGCACAAACAGACGCTGGAAATCATTCAGCAGACGACGCGTCAGCCATTGAGTTTGTACATGGCTGGACCCAACATGGCCGTGAGATGAATTTTTCCCAGGGTCACTCTACCTCTCTATAGAGAGGTTTCACGTGACGTCACCCGAGACCTTTTTCTAATGCTGTGTGCACAAACAGACGCTGGAAATCATTCAGCAGACGACGCGTCAGCCATTGAGATTGTACATGGCTGGACCCAACATGGCTGCGAAATGAACTTTTCCCAGGGTCATGCAACCTCTCTACACAACCCAACTCTGTCAAACGCATGCACTCACATTAAACTAAACTAACGTCACATACATCCTGCAGGAAGAGATTTCAGCGGAAGCCGCTGCCAATGCCATGATTTGAACCGGTCTCCCATCAACGGGCCCACTCAGTGGTCTAGTGGTTAAGACATCTGCTCTAGAATGCAAGTGTTGAGTGATTCTTACGTAGCATGCAGATTTTCCACAGGACTCTGAAAGCACTGATGTTTTATTTGGTTGATTGGAAGTAGGTCCAAATCTTAAGGTCATTTGCTGGGTTACTCATTATTTCATAAATATCTCAATTTACCGTCAATGCAGTCAGGTCAGACAGAGTATCCACAAATCCCTTGTTGGAGATGAACCCAGAGGGCGCTGAGCGAACAAACTGTTGATATAACAGTTTCATCTGATCCACAGTGAATGTGTCAGGTAAAGCAATCTCAATAGGAGAGGGCCTCGGTGGGGGGCTTGGTGTACGGAACACTTTCACCTCCTGCAATAAGGAAAATCAATTTCAAAAAAATGTAACTTGGAAGAGATGAGTTACAGAGAAAGAGGCCACCATTAGTGAATTTCAGAAATTCTATAATAAGCTACATTTATAATAAATGTAGCATTATCAACCAGTTGGCACCGGCTTACGTGTATCCACAAAAAAGAAATTCGAGCCAGCAAATGGGCACTGTTAAAACACACCACCGTGTAAAATCGGATTACCGGAACAAAGGTCGCATGAAAATTCCACTGCTGAACTTACACAGAGCACACACACACTGTGTAATGCTTTATTTTACTCACACAACCAAGACACATGGCGCTCAATATTTTGCCAATTTATGGCTATTTTGCAGGCGTTGTTGTCTAATCCCGGATTCCAGACCTTTGTCCTTTCATTCCAAGAAGAGGATTACAAAGACATTGAGAGGCTTCCACCATTGTTTATTCGTTGTATTTCGGCTCAATGGAGGTAAGTCAGTGTGAACCGGGGATCCAGCCTTGGTTCCGGTGAAAAAGGTGACGATGTAATGATGCTCCTAGTGTTCCACCTTCATGGAATGACCCATCTGTGCATTAGCTTCCTCCAACGGCAAAAACAAGGTCAATTTTTAGGGGGGAACAAGAGGATGCACCATTATTTCTTTGGGGTCACTTCTGGCCAATTAAAACCGTAGTTTCCGTTTTGTTTTTCTTATTTAAACAAGCCCTTTTTCAGCACTCTTGTTCTTATTTTTTTACGATTTATATAAGATAATGTCAGCAAAAACAAATAGTTTTCCACCTGCGTTTAAATAGAAAAATAGTTTTAAACATAGAGTAATACTAAATAAAGCTGATAAAATTTAACATTTTTTTCTGGTAAATTTTAATAGTCCCCCTCCTTCGTTACACCACAGGCTTTCTCTTTAATGCAGGTTTTTCCCCAGGTTTTTTCGAAACTGTGGGGCAAATTCTGCCGAAACGAAGCAAGGTCCTCTGTATGTTTTTTATTTGATGTTTATGTTTGGTTTTAAGAGCTCTACTGTGCAATCTGGAGCATTTTGAAGGCTTTTACTTTGTTATTTTTGTGAATTGTACAGGGTTTTGGGGTTGGTTTTTATTTCATATTGGCTGGTGATTGGCGTGTATTGGCCTGATATGCTAGCTTGTGCATGGTGAGAACCGTGAGATGGTGGTTCTTGTTTTACCTTGTTGATGAGGAACTCATCTTGAAAGGCGACTAGCTCTGGCTGGATTCTCTGTTTCTTTTCAATATTCTCACCAAGCACTTCCGTCACAGTGTCGATGCTGTCAGGAAAATAAACGACAAAAACACACATTGACTTTCAGGCGCTACAAAACTTAAGGATTTGTCTGCTCATTATGTGAGGTCCTTTGAGGATTGAAACCAGTTGGCGCTGCATGTCGTGCAATCTGCTTACCAGAACTAGGCTACCTGCCAAAACACCACTTCACAAGCACTATCTTTGGCTGGTTTCCTGCTTTGTTTTGCTACGCAGAAAACTGCTTAGCACAATTTTCTGCTTAAGCAGCTCTATTGGACCCAGTTTGTTTGCTTTAGTGTACCCTCCGTAAGTTGAGAATCAAACAGAGGGAAAGCACACAAAGTGAAGACAACACGGGCGATGACATTCACTGGTGGTAAGACTCTTAAATTACCTATTCATTTCTTGTTGGAAGCGCGCCCCCAGCCAGTCATCCATATCCTTGTAAACCTCTTCAGACTTCGATTTCAGTTCCTGGAGGACGGCAATAGCGTGGGTCTTTGTCAGCTCCATCCTCATCTTCAGGCCACTCTCTAAGGGGTCAAAAACATACCATTGTCAGTGATGTTTGAAGCTTTGCATGGTGTAGGAAACTAAGAATACACTATTAGCTAGTAAACTTGCGAGTACAACCATGTGTTTGAATCTCTTTTGGGAGGAGTGTTGGCGTCTTCAGGAGACGATCAGAGTATACTGATTGAAACGTCGAGACCACTCCGGCTCTTTTCAGAGCCAACACTCCTCCCAAAAGAGATTTAAACACATGGTTGTACCCGCAAGTTTACTAGCTAATAGTGTATTCTTATACCATTGTCAAATGAACGAGACGCATTGACCTTACCAATAGGTTAATGATATTAAAAGCCATTTCACACTTTGAAAAATCTCTGTGTTGGACTGGGGTCCGATCCATGTAAGTGTGACTGACCTTTTCCCCACTACAACATTTCCATCCAGCGTGTAGAGCGCCCACTTGAAACCAACCCTGGTCGGGAGGTGGGTTGAGAGCTCTCGATCCGTGTCGAAAATTCCGACACGTGTCGAAAGCCGTAGTGTGGATATTTTTCACAGGACTCAGAAAAGTACCCAGTCAACAGTGCTTATCACAAACCAATATAATATTCTTTAGCTTCAAGCAAACTTAAATCCTCGATTCGGATTGGTCGATCAAGAGTTCTAACGCTGTTGTAACTCGTGTATTGTGCGTCAAGTTGAGTGTCAAGTCAAGTTGTGCATGAAACTAAATTTCTCATCACACATGCGCTTGTGGAATCCAGAAAAATATAGCGCCTCCGCCTGCGTCTAATATCCGACATGGGACACAGAAGCAGTATAATTTTCTGTATTCCACTCACGCTTGTGTGATAACTAATAATATCCCTGATGCAATTAAATAATAACATCGATTAAAAATTATTACTTACCTTCATGTGAGATGGCTGCTAGGTATTCTTGCTTCATCCTGTCTCTCAGTTCCTTCTTAGCTCGTTCCTCCGGGGTATCCTCCGTTGCTAAATTATTGTTATGAGACAAAAATTGAAATACCTAAACATCTTTCAAAAAGAGATTGGCGCAGAAGCTGCAATTTAAACCTTTATGGCAGATCCAAAATGGATTTCCAACATATTATTTTCATGACAAAGGCATTGTGTCAGCATTGAAGTTTTGCATACAAACTTATAAGCAGTGCATATTAACTGCTTCTAACAGATAAATAGTGGCTGAATATCAGCAAACGTGAATGAGCCGGCATGAAGTTCGATTTTGAGTGGCTACAAAATTCTACCAAACATTTCACACAATGTGTAACAGGCAGTTGAAGTACGTACATGTCTGACACCGTGCAATTGTCACGAACTGTAGGTTTACAAATTAAACCATGTAAAATGAGTCTCGTGTAAGCACAAAATTTTGGGCTGCAAAAGCCAACAAACTTGAAAATATAATTCCACAGATTATCAGTTGCAGAGATGAGACCCAATGTTATGACTGAAGTCACTCCTACAGGTTGAATTCAATCAATTAGCTTGAAATCTGGCTTCTACCAGTTAAGTCAAAGATTGCGACGCAATTTTTTGACGAGTAACACGGACATGTGATCAACATATGCAATTTAGGTTTCCAATACTTTCCAAGCATTCTGTGAAATGGTCTTAAACTTCTAAAACTAACAACACTGTGTCACAAAGATTGCGACGCAATTTTTTGACGAGTAACACCGACATGTGATCAATGTATGCAATATAGGTTTCCAATACTTACCAAACGTTGTGTGAAATGGTCTGCAACTTCTAAAGCTAACAACACTGTGTTGTTTGCAAGTTCAACTTCCTTACTTTCTTAATGAATATGTCACATTCACTTTCTTTTCTTCCTGGCATAATTTCCTTTGCATTAAACAACATGCTTACCAGGTGGTGGCGTTGGTGGTGGGGTAGGGGTGGCCGTCTTCTTCCCCTTCTTGGGCGACTTCTTTCCCACGGGTGACTTCTTGCCGCTGGGGGACTTCTTGCCTCCGGCAGGGGATCTCTTGCCGGATGGCGACTTACTCTTGCTCCGTTTCTTAGCTGGCTTCTTGGCATTGCCCTTGTCCTTCTCCTTGTCCTTCTCCGCCTCGCGGATCTTTTCTGCTTCGTCTTCAGCATCTCGAGCAGCAAGTTCTGCCGCAGTCTGTTGTGTGAGAGACAGAGAAAAACGTTTTGAGGAGAAGAACATAAACATCTTTGTACTTGAACATTTTAGGACAACTTTCATTGTCCCAACATGAAAGTGTACATTCACCCACCATGAGTGTGTCAGAACTGAATTTACCACTAACTGTTTATTGTTAGACCCTTTGTAGAGGCCACTATCAGGTCAAATAATGGAGATGTGCATGGGTGTATGCGCCACCAACACAACTCTCAGCCAATAGTAGATCTTTCTTTGACATCAGTGAGGGCGCTTTTTGAGGATGTGACTTCACATGCTAGGGGTCTATTGCAGCGTTCAATTCAAACAGCTTTTCAATTTTATATCATTCTGGCTACACAAATGTAAAATATTACACAAAGGCAATTTTTGAATAGATTTTCAAAAATGAAGTATTAATTTTTTTTAATGCAAGTCATCCATCACAAGGTCCAAAGGCCACTCAAGTGCGGGCTACAGAAGAGATAGAAACCTGCCCCAATGCGCAGGAACAAGACATGGCGAGATATAAACGCATGTCTCTTCACAGCACAGCTAAGAACAGGGAGGAGTAAATGAATCCGTTGCGAGACAAACATAACTGCCTCTTCCCCTATTTGAAGCAAGTTATAGTTAAGTGTCTTGCTCAAGGACACAAGTGTCATGACCGTGACTAGAGCCCACATCCTGATGACTTAAGCCACCAGAACATTAGTACGATGCTCAGCCACGACACGCTTGGCCTCTACCAAGACACTTGAACTTGTGGTTTCCTGCGCTTGTATTAGTTGTTGGGGTTTTTAACCATTGGAAAAATGTCTTGAAAATGGTAAGGTTTGATGACAGACTGACAGGCATTTAAGCAAATTTTTATGCACTTGTCTTACTTTTGTAATTTTTTTGTACTTTACTTTTTGTACTAAATACTTATAATATATTTTTTACATCTTTGTAAAATCATGCCATTTAGCATTTTAACTGCAATAATGATGTATATGAATAAAGTTACATCTTTTTATAATACCTTTATTTGTATTAGTTTCACACAATTAAAATGTGTTTGTAATGTGCTTTTTTTAAGGTGCAAGAACACACTCAAACTATAAGTGATGAGTTAATATTAAGTACAAAGAAATGAATTTGCTCTTAATGATATAATAATTATTTCAGTTAACTACAGGAAGTTTGATGTTCTTTGTTTCAGTTTACTTTCAGAATATGAATTGCATGGTCAACCTTTTGGAATAAATAGATTTCTTCCTTGATGATATAAGCAAACTCATACAAAAAAAAGATTAATTTGAGTGAACAATGACAACTTGACTAGAACTGGATTTGAACCTGCGACCTTGGGGTTTTATGTACTGGTGCTCTACCAACAGAGCTATCTAGCCCTATGTTGATGGTCTCCCTAGTTCGAAATGTCTTTGTTCAGGAGGTGACGATTGAAGATTTATCAAGTGAATTTTTATTTGTTCACCCCAATATTGAATTAAAATTTACCTAGTCAGTTTCCCTTGTGGTTTTATTGCTTAATTTTTTTAATTATAAAGTCGCATCACCCTTAAGGTGTTCCCTGTGCTGCCGCTTCCCAGGTTGTATCCATAGAGCTATACTATAGCTCGATGGTGTGCTTGGGTGTGATCCCTGGCTACACGGCAGTAACCGGTTGAATGGCTTCTGATTTGCACCCGAGAACAAAGATATTGACTAATAAGGGAGACTGCCAACATTAGGTCTGGATAGCTCAGTTGGTAGAGCGTCGGTACGTTAAGCCGGTGGTCGCAGGTTCAAATCCTGCCCCAGCCAATTTTTCTTCGTTCACCCCAAAATTGGACTAAAGATTAAGTAACAGTTCTTTTGCAAAGGCCTCCATGACAATCTGAGGGGCATTTTCATCATTCAAATAACAAAGTATATTTGGTTTGCGGTAACACCATGTGATTATATCTACTTTGCTATATACAGTAGATTGTTCTTGTGAGAACTTGTCTTGCTATTATTCTACTACCGCGGAGTAGATTTCGGAATTCGGGAGACAACGTAGTTCTGAAAAGAACTGTCCTGTTTTTAAGTACTACCTGGGGGTAGGAAATCGGCCGGGACTACTACTACTTTTTTTCGCTTAGTGGATTGGGGGGACTTCTCGGATAACTTCAATACCGCGGAGTGAGTTTGGTCTCAACGTTTCAACTAGCCTGCTCAGGAGACTGAAGAATGTTTGAGATGCTGGTCTCTTAAACAAATAATAAAATCGTGTGAAAAAGTTACAAGTATGTAAATTGATAAAACAGCAACAATTGTGCATGATACTGATAAAGTGCAAGGAATAAGAGAGAGTCACTGCACACTGCATAGTCCACTGTATATACGTGCACCTACTGGCCCTGTAGTGGTAGTGCACAGAGCGGATAGCTAGCATTCTAATCCTAACTTACCATACAGGCCTTGGAAAAACCCTCAGACTGTGCATGTGAATAGCAAAAGCAGCGGAAATAATAACAAATGGAATAAAATAAAATAACTGCCGGGAAAGCTGATACGTACATAACTCACTCAGTTTTCAATAATTACCAAGTGGTGTATGTACATGTACATGCATTAGTTACCTGCATTAAGTAAGTATAAAGCCTGGTTCATACTTCAAGCAAATTGCAAAAGCTAAGCGAATTTTCTTGCGTCGTAATTGGAAACTTGTGGACGGTCCTTTTTCACAGTTCTCACCGGTAGTACGTGTGCTCAGAACTTCGCGCACAATACCGAGCATGTGCGCGCATACTCATGAACTGTCAAAAAGGACCGTTGTGTCTGCGGCCGCCAGCGTCTCCCATTGAAAAAACAGCACGTGCCGATTGTTAGCATCACCAAAATTCACTTCACATTCGATTTCGCATGAAGTATGAACCGAGCTTGGGGTAATGTACGATTCCTCCTACAACAGGCAGAAAGTTATTTAAAATGACCTATAGAGGGCGCACTCTGCAAATTGGCATTTGTTGGACCTCACACAACTTACATCTTCTACTCAAAGTCAAAATAGACTACAAAAACTCACACAACACCAAAGAAGTCCAATCTCAAATGAGTAGTGAGACCATTTTTTATTTGTGTTTCTTCTCTCCACAATTTGAGGAAATTGCTGGCTTTTATCGTTCATTTTTTTTCTTACGTGTCGTGCTGCTGTTTTTCGTGTGGTTAAAACCTTGACACTTGGACAGACTGTGTATATTGTCATAAATGCACCAATAGTGATGATGTCACAGCCACTTATAATTGGTGTTACGCTAACAGTCCTCTAACGAAACCTAGCTAATGGCTACTCATCACTAATAGTCAGTCTACAAAGTTGACACCATTAGAAAAAAAAGGCAGGCCCGTATGCTTCATTCTTGGAAAGGGCAAGGGCACCAAGGCATTTTCTCCTTGATAAAGGGCCACTCTATGAGGAAATGATAAATTTCTATTGAAACATTTCAAGGGGCACCAAGGAAGTGACATGGGGCAACGGAGGCAATTGCCTCTGTGAAGTATCAGGCCTGAAGAGGTGCCAAGAGAAGTATTGTAGCAAACGAGGAGTCAATTCAGAATCATGGGCCACTTACCATTTCTGATATTTTCATCATCCCAAACTGGAAGGCATCAAAGATTAACTGCAAAAAAGAAGGGGGGGAACAAATTACATTAAATGCACACAAATGTAGGAATAATCTACTCAGCTTGATCACAAATAGAAGGAGTGATATAAAACCAGTTACTTTGTGATGCAATGTTTGCACACTTGGGAAACATTTTGTGTAACCTAATAATAATGATTAACAATAATTTGGGAGGCTAATCATCCTACTACTGGCATCCGAGAAGCTGAATTAGGACAGACGCGGCCTATAGTGATCAGGCTGCAGGCATGCATGAGCGCCTTTGGCAGCCAGCCACATCAACCCATATATCACCATGGAGCATAGCCAGAGATCAAAAGTGTTTGACTTTTCCGGAGGGAGGAAAACCGGAGGGCCTGGAGAAAAACCCTCATGGCACAGGAGAGAATTATCGTACAACTCTGCTCACATATGGCCCTAGCCGAGAATCAAACCAGGGCCACAGTGGTGAGAGGCAAGCACTTTACGCACTAGCCACCCATGCCAAGCTTCATTTTCAAACCCGTACCTTGTAGTAGATAAAATTATCTTTTGGATATGGGACGCAGGCATTCTTTATTTTTCCATTTTCAAAGAGTGGAATTTGTCTTCAAGCAAATGCGTCACTTTTGAAAGTGAGTTCCACAGTGAGTTCGTGCAATCCACACAATACAGGCACACCATCCCATACCCCTCCAGCCTCCCAGTAAAGATCCTAGCCTGTATCTACCTTCTCATCAGCATCTGTAGGTGGTTGAGGACTCTCCTGAGTCTCTTCCAGGCTAGCTGCAGGGACAGCTTTCTCTTTCTCCTTCTTACCAGCTCTGCTCTTGCTTCCTTTCTCAGCTTTTCCTGCCGGAGTCTGACTGGGGAAGAATCCCTCAGTGGATGTTGGGCGTCTTGGAACCAGAGGAATTCTAGAAGCAGGGATCAAACAGAAAAAAAAGAAGAAGAAAAAAATTCAAACACACTTGTGGTGACCTGTAAAGAGGGGCTCTACGGTCCAATTCAGTTTTGTGATGCACTCATTCTCCGTAAACAATTTACCTCTGGAGGAAGCTAGGCACTGCTAACTTCTCCCATGGTTTCTCCAATAACGCAATTGCAAACAAGGTCAATCAACAGTGGGTGATAAAACCTGTCCAGGTGTGGATTTCACAAAGCGCTAGGACTAGTCTTATCTCGAGTTAGGATCAGTAACTAGTCCTAACTTATAGGACTTGTCATCAGTTAGGACTAGTCCTAAGTTAGGACTAGTTTTGTGAAATCCACCCCTGGACTGTTTTTACCCGCTGGTTGTCCTGGACAAATTTTGAAAAGGTCCCTAAAACACCAGGGGAAGGATTTTTGGAGGGTTGCCGTAAAAAAGCTACTCACTTTGGTTTCTCCTCATCTGCTTCCTCCTTTAACTCTTCTGGTGGAGGTTCCTTTCCTTTCTTCCCCTTAGCAGATGGTGTAGTGGGTGTGATGGCCCGTGTGACGACCGTCTCGCTGGCCACAGCGCTGGCTGGGGCTGAGCTTGGCCTCTCCGTGGCCGTCGACAGATCAATGAGTGGGATACGTACAAAGCTGGTGTCAAATTCTTCGGGGATCTTGCCCTCCATACCCTGGTAGTAGTCCTTCAAAAGGCGGAGAGTGTCTTGATAGCGATCCGTCTCACACTGCAAGTCAAAAAGTGAGATGTGTTATTTGATGACATTTGGGAGGCTAATCATCCTTACTGACTTGTGAAGGACGCGGCTACACGTGTTCGAGCTGAAGGCATTCAAGGGCACCTTTGGCAGCCAGCCACATCAACCCATATATGACCACGGAGCACAACCTGAGATCGAAAGTGTTTGATTTTTCCAGAGGAAAACCGGATGACCTGGAGAAAAACCATTGTTATGAAGGCCTAGTCTTTCCTCCAACCACTCTTTACACAGTGGTTGGGTAAGTTACCTGCATGAGGGTGAGGGAAGTGGTTGGTCTAGAGACCTAGTCTATCTTCCCACTACCCTTTGGATTGATTAGATCGAAAGTGTTTGATTTTTCCAGAGGAAAACCGGATGACCTGGAGAATAACCATTGTTATGAAGGCCTAGTCTTTCCTCCAGCCACTCTTTACACTGTGTTTGGGTAAGTTACCTGCATGAGGGTGAGGGAAGTGGTTGGTCAAGAGACCTAGTCTATCTTCCCACTACCCTTTGGATTGTTTAGGGCAAGTTATTAGACACTGGTAAAAAAGTGATTTGCCAGAAGGGCTAGTCTCTTTTCTACTCACACTTAACGTTTTGGGTAGTTGGGCAAAACCAAAAGTGATTGTTAAGGCCTAGTCTTTCCTCCAGCCACTCTTTTCACTGAGTTTGGGTGAGTTACCTGCATGAGGGTGAGGAAATGGTTGGTCAAGAGACCTAGTCTATCCTCCAGCCACTTTTTACACTGTATTTGGGTAAGTTACCTGCATGAGGGTTAGGGAAGTGGTTGGTCAAGAGGCCTAGTCTTTCCTCAAGCCACTCTCTACACTGAGTTTGGGTAAGTTACCTGCATCAGGGTGAGGAAATGGTTGGTCAAGAGACCTAGTCTATCCTCCAGCCACCCCTCCTCCATTACAGAAGTTCGTTCAGTCTCAGCGTCAACTTTCCGATTATCAGACATCTCCCAGAGTTGCTCTTTAAGATCCTAAAAATCAGAAAAAAATGACACCATTTTTGAACAAGTTTTCGTAACCAGGTAATTTCACTAATTCATTGGATGAGTTTATAACCGCACACAAACACAAGTGTGTAATGACCTCCAATCCTGGACCCTCCTTTGTTCAACTCCTTGTCCTGACAACTGTAGACCCCATTGTTTTCCTTTGTGATAGCAATCGTGGTCCTATTGTCCCTTTTGTTATAAGTCCTCAGTTTGAATGTCATTACAACTACACACACACACACACAGTCCTTTGTGACATACACTGTGTGGACATTCCTTTGTCAATGTGCAGTTAAGAACAAGAAATCTTTAAAACCACTGCCACTTCTATTAGAGAGTGTTTTGAGAGCTGGTTTTTGGACGCCCGACTCCCATTTACTCGATTTTGAGCTCTTCAATGCTGTACAGAAAATGCTTCCAAAGCAGTGGTCCCTGTACACTTGTGTAAAAGTGGTTTAACAGTGTTCCTGTTTGCATTCTTCTTTGGACTCAAGGCACTGCTCAAAAGGCCACAAAACTAAACCCATACCATTCATGAAAACCATGTAAGCCTACGTGTGTGTATCTGATATGTGTGTGTGGCCACAACTGAACCACTGCTGCGATCATGGCAAGAAAGTCACACCATGTGCTGTTGCTAGGAAGTTGCAAAGGTGGGCGCAGCTTAATGTTTTATTATTGATATTATAGCTATCATTCCAGGTTCTTGTCATGTCATGACCGAGCAGATAAGAACACCAGACTAAAGCTCTGGTGTTTCTGATCAGCAGAGTGTGGGTTCGAGTCCCGGTCGTGACACTTGTGTCTTTAAGCAAGACACTTAACCATTATTGCTGCGTCCTTCGGATGGGACGTAAAGCCATAGGTCCTGTGTGTTGTGTAATGCACGTAAAAGAACCCAGTGCACTTATCGCAAAGAGAAGGGGCTCGGCCCGGTGTTCCTGGTTTGATCAGCTGCAGATTGCGCCACAGCACCTTGTGAACCGTTACATGATGCTATGTAAAGGAACAGGTCTCATCCTTCAAAACGTAACTCCGCATACCTTGCAGGAAAAAATACTGAGCGCTTTTAGATGCCCATCAGATGTGATAAAGCGCTATAATTATAGGAAAAGCGTATTATCATTATTACTCTTCTTACCATGACCCTCTGGTGTAGCTCAGCCCTCGTTTCCTCATCATCACGCATATCCTCAGTGATGTCGTTGTACTCCTGCTGCCAGGCAGCCAGAAACTCCTGCTTGCCATCTGGACGCCGGAGGTACTCTTCAAAGTCACGCCGCACCTTGTAGAAGTACTGGTAGATGTTCTCCCGTTCCTCACGGACATTGTGGAAGATGTGCTTGCAGCTGGCTACATAGGTAGATTCAACGTTCTCCCAGTGGGGAGCTAGGACGCAAGCCAGTGCCTAGTCAAATAGAGATCATACAGACGGAATTATAGACGAGTCCAGAATGAAATAAGGTCTTGACCCTTTTATTATTATACATTTCTGGTAATGAAACCAGGGATGCCTCATAAGTGAACTTAATCACTGCAGCTCTCAAGCCTGGGGAAACCTGTAGATAAGGATGCTTGCCATGTGAACCAGAAACACTGGGGTAAACCCCTACTCTTCCATGATAAGTGTTCTGGGTTCTTTTACGTGCACTACCTATCCTAGTACACGGGACCTACGGCTTAATGTCCCATCCGAAGGACAAAGCAATTATGGTAAAGTATCTTGCTCAAGGACACAAGTGTCGCGACCGGGATTCGAACCCACACTCTGCTGCCAACAACAACAGAACTTGAGTCCGGTGATCTTAACCGCTTGGCCACGACACCCCACTAACATACTTTGATTCGTAGGCGAACACTCTCGGAGACTGTCTGTACCAATAAAATTAATCTGAGTACCAATGGGTTTAATGCACTAATGCCATGCACTAATGCCATTCATGTCAAGTTCTAAATTACTATTTTTCTTTTTACGAAATTACAAGTAAAAATTCTACAACCAACGACTGCAGTCAAGGCATACACAAGTTCAAAGCTGACTTTACTAACTTTATTTTGGTCACGACTTGAATTTTCACAAAGGTCATTTTAGGGTCACATGATGTGTATGGTGGATTTAACTGCCCAACCGACAGACCTTGTGCACGTGACATCACCAACCGTTTGTAATCATTTTGCCAGCGCATATTTCAGTCGCGCACAACTGTTATAATTCAACGGCGCACGATGCTAGATTATGTGCATAATGTTGCTGCGAGTCAGGCTGACATACATGTTGGTAAGTTTTGTGTAATTTTTAAAATCTTATTTTAAAACTCAAAATACAACATTCTTCATAATGAAAGTAACCTTGGTATGTAAATTACCAGGGGGGGCATGGACATAAGTTGGGGGGGGGGAGGGCACATGCCCCCATACCCCCCTTAGTTACGCCACTGGGTACCAACTAAACCAAGCAAGACTGTCTATATTTGACACTTGGAGAAGAATATAAAAGAAAAGTGGTGAGTGTACCTCATCGATGGGTTCATCCACATACACCCAGTCATCAGATCCAGGCTGGGGTGGAGGAGGGCCAGTAGGTACTGGGGGCTCTGGTTCAGGCTCGGGCTCAGGAGTGGGTTCTCTCTTAGGCGACTTGCGACCCGACTTGCCTCGTTTGGGAGAACCTTAGAATGGAAAATAATAATTCATAATAAAAATGGATGGATATTGTAAATCAGCATGCAGTACAGGTTTGAAATTAAAGTTAGATGTATGACTTCTGTTGTCCTGCACTTTAGATTGAGAAAGCAAAGGAAGATGCAGAGAAGAGCGAGGAGGATCTCCTGAAGGCTACCACTGAGGGCAGTACCGGGCGTCAGCATTTGCTTCAAATTCTTATCATTTTCACTGTCCTCACCACATCGAACCCTCAAGCCAGCTCATATTCCATATCCAGTCAATTTTTCTTTGTTTACCCAAAAATTGATTTAAAATTTACCCAGTCAGTTTCCCTTGTGGTTAATTGCGTGATCTTTGTTCCAATAGATGTTAAATTTAAAGAATGTCGTTTCTGTTTTTTACCCATACACCGATGTGTGTTAAGCACTTTATACTCTCCAGAGTCCTGTGAAGAAACATAGGATTCGAACTGCCTCAAGCTTCTGGGCGAGCTCTGCGATCTAGTGGTGAGACATCTGCTCTAGAATGGCAATCGTGGGTTCGAACCCAACTTGAGTAATATGCATGTGGCTTATTTTTTCACAGGACTCGGAAAAGTACTGAGTATACAGTGCTTAACACACATCGGTGTTGGGTAAAATACAAAAAAACTGTCATTACTGCTGTTACTGTTAGTAAATTGCATGCAAAGTCAAACAAGGATAAACCCATCGATAGTTCCCGGATACATGCCATCTTCATGGGCAATTTGGGTTTTGGCTCTGAGCTGCATCAAGTGTTCTAATTTTCCTATGCAGCCAAGTAGTTCACCGCCCAGTCAAGCAAGGAGTTTGATGAAACTCCTGCATGCCGCTAGTGGTTCTTATGCTTAATGCATCGTTGTGCGTTAAAAAATTTTTTTTCCATCACTGCCTATAAAGATGGCCGACTTTACACTGTGTGAAGTCAAGTGGGAACTATCTCTAATAGACCGTATGCGTCTGACGTCATGAGTCCCATAGAGATATGTACAACAGCGCCCTCAATGAGGTCAAAACAGCAGTAAGTTTACTGTAGGAAAAAAGCTGTGCATGCCCTCTACAGACCAGAAAGCCTTCCATGTCACCAACCAATCATGTACGTGCATTCATTTTCAGAACAATGTTGTAGACTGAGGGATGACAGAGTTGTTTATTTTGTGGAAGTTGTATTGAGAAATGTTTGATTGAAGTTGATGCAGAGGTGATTGCTGTCAAGAAATGTGATCCTAGTTTGTTCCTTCATGAACCCATAAACATGCAGGGCAGAATAGACTTATCCATGAACTCACATTTGAAGACCAAAGAACAAAGATTGTCTTTCAGCACCAGGATTTTTGTTTTCTCTATTGAGAAAATGTCAAATTCATGCACCGTGAATTGCAAAACCTCGACCATGAGCTTACGGCTGAGGATTTTTACGAAATACATGTACAGAACAAATTCTGGATCACCGGTTCACTCGGACTTGTCTCCATTGAGTCTAACTACAATGAAAAACAATGGTGAAGCCTCTCAATGTCTCGTAATCCTCTTCTTGGTGCAAAAGGAAAACGACTGGAATCAGGGAGTACACATAAACACAACCTCCGCACAATGAACGAAAATCGACCAAAAAAGAGGTGCATGGTGGTCTAATTAGTGAGAAAAATTTGTCGATAACTAGACCGGCATGCGCCTCATTCCACGAATAACACCTGCGTAAAATATATTTGCAAAGTTGTCTATAGCTTCTGTGTTATAAATTTTCATGCAAGTTTTAGTCGTTGAAAATTTTGCATTTATCATGCAGTGTTCAGATTCATGGAGCTTAATTGGGTAAATTTGTGTAATGTACAAAGTGAGGTTATTCCATTGTTACTCACGTTTCATCTACAACAGGAATCAGACGTCATGTGATTTTAAGCATTTTTCACAAATTGATCAAGTTGATGTGTTGAAATGTTCAATTGATAATCACAACTTTTTCAACATATATCGAGCCTGAAATATCATTCGGAAAATGGTATGGCTGATTGCTGTTGTGGGAGCAATGTGAGCAGCAATGGCACTGCATAGTCAAGTTTAAAAAGTGTAGTGAGATAAACGGAGGTTTAGTGCAACCATCACCTGTGATCAAAAATTATTCTGAAAGATTTTCACTCATTTACAAACCTGATTTGCCTCTCTTGCCTTTAAAATAAACAAAAAACAACTCAGCATTATATAACGTCTGATAAGAATAGGTAAAAATTAAAGATGAAAAAGAAAACTTCAATGGGAGACTTTTGAGACGTTAGAGGGCGCCCCAGTAACCGGTCCTTTTCTATTATGAGAGCAATAGAAAAAGGACCGGTTGCTGGGGCGCCCTCTAACGTCTCAAAAGTCTCCCATTAATGTGCAAATGATAAGACGAGTGTTAATAATGTGTACTTTACTTGTACTCATGTGTTAGGATTCATACTGTTTGTAGTTGACCTAATTCACCTGACGTCATCACCACAATAAATCTTGGTTGCGCCATTTTGGGAGTTAGTTGCCCTGTGTGTTATACTGAGTAGCGCGCATTTTAGGAGACCCAGTGTTTGCACATGCTCATTGAATCTTTGCATGCATCCTGACTGCCCAAATGGCAGACCAAAATGGCAGACCATGGGCAGACAGTAGTTTACATTTTATATCATAACTACCCCATAAAATCAAGACTTATACAAATAACTGCTGTACAAGTTTTTGGATGCCCCCTTTCTTCATATCAAAAGTTAACAAAAGCCAGACAGTGCAATTTCCACAAAATGTAAGATTTTACAATTTCTTCTGAGCAGTGTGTCAGGAAGTCCAAGCTCCACGGCTCTGTTGTAAACGTGTAGTGTCACAGGTTACCTGGGCCCAATTTTATAGAGCAGCTTAAGCAGAAAATATTGCTTAAAAGAATTCTGCTAAGCAAAAAGAAGCAGGATACCAGTTACGTTTTGTACATGAGACGTGTTATTTTGTCTGGTAACCTTACTCTGGTGAGCATAATTTTGTTGTGCTTAGCTGCCTTTTGTGCTTAAGCAGCTCTCTGAAATTGGGCCCTGGTCTATACAACGTTTTAGAAACTAAACATAATAGTAAAAGGGCACCACAAAACAAACAGTGATCGTTGAGGGTATTCCTGCAAACAGTGATCGTTGAGGGTATTCCTGCAAACAGTGATCGGTGAGGGTATTCCTGCAAACAGTGATCGTTGAGGGTATTCCTGCATTAGAGATAATTAACCAATATTTGAAATGCCCATCACTGATGTATCTGCTGCACAGTAAACTCTTGAGAAACATCTATAGGTAACTTGAAATGCTGCGAACCCATGACAGTCAAAAAACAATGGGAGACTTTTGAGACGTTAGCGGGCGCCCCAGTAACCGGTCCTTTTCTATTGCTCTCATAATAGAAAAGGACTAGTTACTGGGGCGCCCGCTGACGTCTCAAAAGTCTCCCATTGTGAGAACTTGTAAGTACGTACCTTTTCCGCCTGATGGTGATCTCTTGGCACTCCCCGATCGGGAACCTTCCTTCTTCTTCTCTCTGTCTCTCTTACCACTCTTTGGGGACTTATCCCGTTTGGGGGATTCGGCTCGTTTGGGGGAGTTACCTCGTTTAGGGGAACCTCGTTTGGCCGAGCCACTACGCTTTGCTGAGCCTGTCACAAAGTATGTAATGATCTTAATTATTAATGTTTAAAAACACTAATCAAACAGTTCAAATGTATAATTATTGTTAAGTAATGTTTGAAACTTTGCATGGTTGGAAAACAATTTAGTGAGGTTTGCAGAGACACCATGAAAATAGAAATCTATGAGTTGTGGTGTTTCTGAAACCAGTTGGTTGGATGTCGTGTATACATGGAAATATTGTCCGAGCAAGCAAACGAGCGTCGTTTAAACAGGCCATTGTGTCAAATCAGAATACTGGAACAAAGGTCACCTGGACATTCCACCACGGAATTCTGCCAACTGTGTGGGGGTTAGACTCTAGACCTTTGTCGTTTTGTTCCATGAAGAGGATTACCAGACATTGAGAGGCTTCCACCATTGTTTTTTTTATTGTATTTTGGGTCAAAGGAGGTAAGTCAGAGTGAACCGGGGATCCAGCCTTGGCTCCTGGTTTAGTAGTGGCTCACGACCGAGGTTTTGCAATTCAGGGTACACGTATTAGACGTTTTCTCGATAGAGAAAACAAAAATCCCAGTGCTATAAAGAGAATCTTTGTTCTCTTGGCTTTCTCAAGAGGTTTCGGCAATTCCGGCAATTCTGAGAAAATAATCCTGTCAGGCTGGGCGAAAAAAAATGGAAAATGCCCAGTGGCAACTGGTTTAAACAAATTGGGGACAAAGTCTAGTCTGACTATTTCTTATCCTTGCTATATTTGAATCAAGTGAGCAGTTTAGTCATAACTTCTGCGTGATGATTTTAGTTTATTTTGTATTCAGAATCAAAACGCTAAGGCTTACCTGCTCGAGAGCCTTTAGGAGAGCCTGGCGCCACAGTGGGTACGGAGTCCTTACCAGCTTCAGATGGGAGGCCATCACCAGGCTATCATGACACAAATTAATATAATAATGACTAAAACGAAAAACCAGTGGGATCGTTTCCAAATTAAAGAATGTGACTACAGTCAGTGCTGGTCAACATGGTCTAGGGCACAACAATGCTTTCAGACAGCTTTAATGTAACCTCCTCTAGCTACCCAGCAAGCTTGGTGGTCGAACCCCACCTGAGTAATATGCCAGGCATATTCCTCGGGTGGGATTCAAACCCATGACCTTTGCCATTCTAGACCGAGATTGTCCAGCAGCTAGAGCCAGTTTGAATTCTTTACTTAAGCACTGGGTACTCCATAGCGTTAACCCCTAAGGTGACACAAGCATGATAATCTCTGACCTTGAAATACAAAGTCTGTCATACCTGTGCATCGCCAGGCAGTGTTGCCATTGAGTCCATGCCTTCAGTGGGTTGGGTCGTAGGGGCTTCTGATGCTGTCCTCGCAATACTGCCCTCAGTGGTAGCTTTCAGGAGATCCTCCTCGCTCTTCTCTGCATCTTCCTTTGCCTTCTCAATCTGAAGTGCAAGACAACAGAAGTCATACATCTAACTTTAAACCTTCTTAACCAGTTGACGCTACACGCAAAAAAACACTTGACGTAACTGATACACTGCTAATTTGTGTCTTCAAATTCATTACGGTATGATGTATTTATCCTTTTGGTTTTAGCTGCTATCATAAAGCCAGTAGCCTGTGTGCCAAAGTAAACAACACCCAGCCGAGTTAATCCAATATAGTGCCTCAAGCAAGAAGCTGCAGTTGAGTGTAAACTTTGCAGACCCACATGTACAAATGTAGCAATTGAAACGTTAAAAAATGTGCTCTCAGCTCATACTTAGCCGATTTCTACAGTTCGAAAAAGGAAACCAACAGATCATTGAATTTGTATGACAACTGATGAGCTTTTAATAACTACTACTCACAAAAGGTTTAACAAATAATACACCAGGCAAAAGAATTTGAAGGTTACAGGCAAGCTTCATTACACTTGAATTGGCTTATCACTGATAAGGGTCTACTCCTAATGTGCCAGGGTTCTATTACGAAGGTCATCAAAGTATAAATTCCAACCCGAGTTGGCCTGTAACCAAGTCAGGTTGTCCTCTAAAGGGGAGAACCCGTAATGACTTGGAATATATGTTCAGTTAATTTAGCGACCAGACCTAGTTTGGACCCGGTGTCGCGGTCTCAGGTTTCCGGCGTGCTCAGTTTTCCGTATGACATAGCCGGGCATTTCAGCACGCGGGCATCATGGTCTCAGTATTCCGGCGTGCTTGGATTTCCGGATGACAACATGGTACTAATCATACGATTATTCTCTGCACAACCACATTCTCTTAGCCCGTATTTGTACGTGTCCATGGGTTCAAGTTTAACCAGGTTACACTTCTTCGAAGTCATAACTCCTTTCTTAAACGTTGTGTGCAAAATGTGAAAACAATAAACAACTTATTCCTCGTATTAAAAACGAACCTCCTTTTCTGGTTGTATCAGGTGTATCCTGACACGTACATACGACTCAGCACGGCACTGAAACGGATGACTTTCGTCTGCTGTGCGCAGACATGGCATGACGTCATTGTACCATATTTGGTCATCCGGAAAACTGAGCACGCCGGAAACCCAAGACTGCCACACCGGATTATGTTGGGCCAGACGTAATTTAGACCGGGCCTAGTTTAGACCCAGCCTCTCTCAACATAATAACAGGAGTCTCTTCATTACCTTTTCTTTTGTCTCAATCATGATCTCTTCCACCGTCTTGTAAGCATCTTCCTTCTCTGTGGCAACATCTGCTTTACGCAAGATTCCAAAACCTCCAAACCACTTCTCCAACTTCTTCCAAGAATCCTGGAAGCCTGTAAGTCTGCAAGTAATAAAATCAAAAAAGAATTAAGGAACGTTATTGGTATTATGTCAATTCACTCCAAGGAAGCCATTTGCTTAAAAACTTGGCATGTACTTCAGCCTTCAAACCTTTGTATGACTTTAACTTCAAAAGACCACCATTTTGTCAATCATCTCATTTCTAGGGAGCACGGTAAACCTTGTGAATGCTTGAAACTTTCCGAATATTAAAAACATAGACTGTGGTGACTCAAAAGATTTAGTATTTATAGAACCAAGAGGATTAGGTGGGGTTCCTCAGGAGCATTTACTGCTCTAAGAACAATTGAGTATTCTAAATGCAACAAAAGGTCTTACAGGTCTGGAATTTCATCTTTGAGAGGACAAGGCTGTTTTCATTTTGCTCAAGGGCACGTCCATTGCGAAACCATAAAGTCTTTCGAGAACCTTAGAACAGGCACCAAGGCCAAGACCAGGATAGCAGAGGCCATGGTCTCCATGTATTTCCAGGCCCAATTTCATAGACCTGCTTCAGCAGACAATTTTGCTAAACAATTTTGTGCTAAGCAAAGATTAGCAGAATACCAGTCAAAAATTGTGCATGTAAAATGACATTTTGGCTGGTAACCATATTCTGGTATTACCATATTCTAGTTAATTAAGTGCTTATAAAGCAGCTCTATGAAATTGGGCCTTGTCTTATTGACCCAATTCACCTGACGTTATCACCCATAATAAATCTTGGTTGCGCCAACTTGGGAGTCACATTCTCCTTGTGTTACTGTGCATGCAGTGCACATTCTAGGCAGCGAACACACGAGTGAGTCACTCCCACCATGTCTTTACATGCAATTTGACTCCCAAAGTGAAAAACCCTGGCGAAACAGTAGCCGTGTATGACATCCCTGCGAGGGGGGGTCGACAGGTTCGAGCCTACATCCAGGCTATGTTTACTTACCGATGTTGAATCTGTTCCTGATCATGAGCGGCATCCTTCACGGCTGAGACTTTCTCTTGTTTGCCAACCCCGGTACAGCTGCCATCTGGAGGGGGTCTAAACTCCTGTTGGAACTGCTCTCCTGATTGACTCGCATCTAAAGTCGACAAAAATACATAAGTTAATAAATACAAGTTACTACAGAAGGAGAAACAAAAAACAGTTTTTTTCTATTTAATAGAAAAAATTGTACACGTAATTCCCTAAATAAGACGAACAAAGAAATAAGCCTTTAAAATATATTAAAGAAAATACATGGTTGTACTAAAAGTTATTATTATTATGCATTTATTATTATCATATATTTCTAGTAATGAAACCAAAGATGCCTCATAAGTGAACTTAATCACTGTAGCTCTCAAGACTGAGGAAACCTGTAAACAAGGATGCTTGTGATGTGAACCAGAAACACCGGGGTAATTCCCCTACTCTTCCATGATAAGTGTTCTGGGTTCTTTTACGTACACTACCAATCCTAGTACATGGGACCTACGGCTAAATTCCCAACCGAATGACAAAGCAATTATTGTAAAGTATCTTGCTCAAGGACACAAGTGCCCTGACCGGGATTCATTCGAACCCACATTCTGCTGCGGACAATGCCAGAACTTGAGTTTAATGCCATAATGACATCAAGCCTCCTCGTAGCAAATCAAATTTGATAAAGGATGTTGTAGCAGTAACACTTTAATTAGTATTAACAATATAAGTAAAAAATTCTTATAAAGCGCATATCACCGTAAGGTCCCTATGCGCCATAGAGAAAGAAAGAAAGAAATATGCTGAAAAGACAGAAAAGAATCAAATTAACTGTGATAACATTGACTGAACAAAATGTGTTTTAACCCGGGTTTTAAATTGATCAGTAGTTACAGCCTGTTTGACATTGTGTGGTAAACTGTTCCAAAGATGCACAGCAGCGCTCTGAAAGGAGCGAGAACCAAAGGATGTAGTTGTTATAGCCGGGGCTGACAGAAGATGTTTGTTCTTTGAACGTAGATTGCTAGCCGGTTGATACAGTTGAATTAAATCCTGGAGATAAGCAGTGGCTGTTCCATGGAGACAATGATAAGTTAACAATAATATCTTAAAATCAATACGAGACCTTATTGGAAGCCAGTGTAAATTTTGAAGTATAGGGGTGATATGATCATGAGTGCGAGAATGGGCGACAAGCCAAGCTGCAGTGTTTTGAATCCGTTGTAATTTACTAATTTGACCCCAAAATATAAATCAAGCTTTAGAACCTACATGTACGTCCTGCAGCTCTCTTCAATACCAGCTCATCAGGGGCTTCAAACAGTACGACCAGGTCAATACCGCTGACTGGCGGAGGAGGGTCCTTGGGTGGGTTAGGGTCCAGGGCAAGCCTGCTCTGTCTCAGCTTGGCTCGGGATGGTTTGGCGTTTGCGTCATAACCACTCAAGGCTTTCTCTAAGAGCTTGGCTTGGGCTACTGTAGATGGGAAGCCATCCATGATCCAGCCGTGTTCTTCTTGTGTGCGTCTGTTAATTAAGTAAAACAAACTCTTGATTTGTGATTTATTATGGCTTCATTGTAAGGCTCTGCATGTGCAGCTGTCCGATAAAAAGTATGTCTTGGTTTTGTTCTTGTTTGCTGATACATTTTTTTTTAATATTAATATTATTATTATACATTTCTGGTTATGAAACCAGGGATGCCTCATCAGTGAAATCAAGCTCTGTAGCTCTCAAGCCTGACGAAAACCTGCAAACAAGGGTGCTTGCTATGTGAACCACAAACACCGGGGTAAGTTCCCCTACTCTACCACGATAAGTGTTTTTTTTTTTTTTTACATGCACTACCCATCCTAGTACATGGGACCTACGGCTTAATGTTCCATCCGAACGACTAAGCAGTTATGGTAAAGTATCTTGCTCAAGGACACGAGTGCCGCGACCGGGATTCGAACCCGCACTCTGCTGCCGACTTGAGTCTGGTGATCTTGACTGCTCGGCCAAATGACACCACAACATTTCTTTTCAGAAATATTGTGCCACATTCAGTGATAAAACATCCATACCAGAGTTTAAAAAACACTTTCTACAACATGTTAAAGATATTCTGATGGCAGTTGCATGTGGACAACTTGTTTAATTTGGCATTTCTAGTCATCGTTTTCTAAAAGATCAGCACTTCAAGCAGGAAACATTACTGTAATTTGTCATTTTTCCCAACTCTAAATGAAGTGGGCCAACCATTTTTTGTCTCCATTTTGTTATACGATTGACATTTCTTTCCATTCCGACTCCTTCATTCATTTTGTAACGTGAATATTGACATGGTCACACTAACCAATAAAAAAATAAATAAATAATTGGTTTTTTTTTAAATGGCCAGAAAGGATTCAACATCATTATTCTTGTAACAAGGTCCTATTTTCAGTCAATGCAAAATGCTGCATCCAAGCTGAACTTTGAACTTACTTGACTGCCTCTACCATGATGTCAACTAGAAGCTCGTCTTTGACTGGTTGACCCTTGCGAAGAAACTTGGAGGCCAGCTTGCCGAGCTTGGCACGGGCAGTCGGCTGTAACAATTAAAAAAAAAATAGTTTTGCTTCGAGTAACAAGATATTTGACCTTCCTAGTTTATCGACATTTCAGAATCCACTTATGATCTTGCAGAGTTTGACAGCATGTGGACCCTACCTCTGGTTTGGGTGGTCCTTTCTTCTTGGTTGGGCTGGGAGGTTTCTTGCCGGTACCCTTAACGTCACTGGCGTCCACTTCCTTGGGTTTCTCAGTCACTGGGGCCCCATCTTTGCTCACCTCGGATTTCTCTTCATCGACTGAAGAAAAGAACAAATAAAAATATTGAAATCATCGTTTTATAAATAAAAAAAAAAAAAGATGTCTTGGAAATTCTGCAAGGAAAAAAGAAAACAACATGTGATACTTTTATTTTGACAATGTAAACATATCGTAGAACCAATGGATTTTTAAATGACAATCTCTTATGGAAATTCAGAGGGAGGGGGGGCAGCCTTTTCTAAATCAGTTTGGTTTACTTTGATAAGTTACAAGAAAATAATTGACCAACCTTTTTCTTTGGTATCTAAGCCAGGAATCACAGAGTTAGGAGTGGCTGGTATCGCAGTGACTGATGGTAAAATAAAACAAATTATAAGTAAATATATGCTTATACTTTCAAATGCTAAGCCTGTTTATCTTGGTTGCGCCATTTTGGCAGTCAATGTGTGTTTTATACAGTGTGGTGCGCATTTTAGGCGATGCAGCGTTTCCAAGTATACCTATTGACTTCCAAATTGGTGAGCATGGCACGGTCGCCATGTGTGACGTGGGTACAAGGTCAGGGGTCAATAGAACATGTTTTATACATGCATCGTGAGGAACAGTAAACTGGGAATGTAATCCGAGAGACTGCCATAGCCAAATACTATGTGTTACCTTGTGTGGGTTGTGCAAAAGATTTCATGAATTTATCCAAATGTTTCCAGGGGTGGATTTCACAAAACTAGTCCTGACTTAGGACTAGTCCTAGCTTATGACTAGAGTCCTTTAAGTTAGGACTAGTTACTCTTCCTAACTCGAGATAAGACTAGTCCTAGCGCTTTGTGAAGTCCACACCAGGGGTGGATTTCACAAAACTAGTCCCAACTTAGGACTAGTCCTAGCTTATGACTAGAGTCCTTTAAGTTAGGACTAGTTAACTCCTCCTAACTCGAGATAAGACTAGTCCTAGCCTTTGTGAAATCCACACCAGGACTCTTTCTACATCAATTTTCCATGACTATTTCAAAATAATTAAAAAAAAACATTGACTTTCCATGACAGCTTTTAATTTCAGGATTTTCCATGACTGGGAGAACTCTGGTTTTCATGGTATACAATTACAACAAACTATAATTCCAAGCAATATTTTGGAGCTCACCATCTCCGGGGGTGCTAGGCTGTCCAGAGGGGAGTTCATTGCTTGAGGTGGTCACTACTGGTTGTGGTTCTCCTTCTGCTCCCTCCACTGGTTCCCCCTCCTGCATTAAATGGAAGAATCCAACTCATGAGAAAACTGCTACACTTTGATATTAACATTTGAATTTCATAACTAAGAATCAATCCATGATAAAGAAACCCATGTCAGATATGTACATAACATAATACATTTGAAAGAATTGGAGACTTTGTAAGATATGGGCCAATAGACCTTATGCATCCGCCGCCATCTTTGAGGTCAAATGCAGCATTAAACGTATGTTGTAGCTTTTTTTACCTCAGCCCGTTCCTGTACTAAATGCTCATAGTGACGTCATATGCATAAGTTCTATATGTTATTATGGTTTACATGCATGTTATTTGGTCCTTGGAGAAAAGTAGCACAATTTTATAGAATACAAGGGCTGACCTACATGTACATATGGTATGGTCTTGTATAGACTTTTCAGGCTATTTAACCACAATTTTGCTGATTTTTCTAAAGGTAAAAAAATCGGAAATCAGAATAAAGTAGGAAAAATACTATGCCCGGGTTTAATAAAAAATATAAAAATAATAATAGCATCTTGCAAAGTGCCTGTGTCCACCAAAATGTGCTCAAGGCACAGCGCTAGAAAAATCTTATCCCTGGTCGTCAGGCATACATTCTGTCGGTCGCACCACCAACTGTTCTTATTCTGCTCCACAACCAAAATTCAGTGTTTGGAGAAAATTCGTTGGAAGTGGAACTATTTTTCAAACTGCTGTTTCAGAGACAGCCTACAATTCCTTCCTTTTATTTCAATACCAAAATAAAGCTGACTTTTTCATTCGTACAGAATTGTCAAAGTGTTTTCAATCATGCAACTGTTTTGATGAGTTATTCATTCCTAAACACATACATCTTTAGGCCTAAGGCCTGTTTCAAACGTCGCACTCTTGCCGTGTCAAACTCAAATATTCCGATGTTATTCGATTCGACACGGCAGGAGCGCGACGTTTGAAACCACTTTTGGAATTCAGTGTGGCAGAGCCTTAGCTCAACCATAGCTCATCAGGCCCTGCAGTGATATTAGCAAAGTTCGGCAGAAGCACGACATTTGAAACCACTGCCGCGCCAATGCCACACTACTGCCAAACTCAAATGGTTTGAATTCGACACGGCAAGAGTGCAACGTTTGAAACGGGCCTAAGGGTCAGTTGCTGGTCATTTTTGAGGGTCCCTTGGTTTCACTACCAGAAAGATGTGATAATAACAATAATAATAACTTACTGCAGTAGCTGGAGGCGGTATCTCCATGACCTCTCCTGCCTTGTATGCATCAACTGCATCTCTGACAAGCTCATCAATGTCAAGAACAGCTAAACCATGCGCTAAAAAGGAACATTGGCATGAAGTATTTAAATAATCATTGAAGAGTGTATAGCACAATACATGTTGGTAAAACTGCAACATCAGGTATACTACCTGTTTTTGAACGAAGATTGGTGATGTTGAGAAGACTGCAGTGATTGGCTTATTCTCTTGAATAAAAATGTATGTTCTCTCTCAGAAATTAGATATCCGTGTTGCCCTGAATTGTTTTTTTTCAAACAGGTGTCATTTTCATCAAAGATCGAACTATGAAAATAATGAGTATTAATTGTAACTTATTGGGGGCATGGTAATTCTTTAGCTCAAAAGCCACAACTCCCCAAAACCCCTTAAAAAAAAAAAAAAAAAAAGGAACAAAACAAAACTACAACACATTACCTCCCTCAATTTCAAATTTTGGAATAAAGCCCGGTTCATACTTCACACGGTAACGAATGCGAAGCGAATTTTGGTGATGCAACAATTCTCTCTGCATTGTTTTCCAATTGTGATGCAAGAAAATATGTTTCGCTTTTGCAATTCGCGTGAAGTTTGAACTCGACTTCATGCTGCATTTTCATTTAACTTAAAATAGATGTTACAACATCCAATTTATAACTCAACAATTTCAAGTCCACATAGACAGTGATAAGCTACTATCCCTGTTATCTTGCCCACAGTCATGTCGTTAACTTTGTTGTGTTATGTTACAGAGACCGAAACTAAAACCACGTGCCAATAGTTGTAACATACAGCATGCCAGTAGGTTTACATTGTCTCATGGTGAGTTACCAAACCGTAAAATCTAATGTGAACGCAGCTTTTGCTCCAACCAAAGGCAGGTTCTCACCCACACACTCTAGTGTTGTCGAGATGTAGAACAAAGAGTCATTCCAACATTTGTCCAACCTTTTTTCTCCGCGTACTGCATCTCTTTGGAACTCCTTGCCTGGTGCATGTTTCTCTCCATCTTACAATCTACACTGCTTCAAGAGGAATATCAATTCCTACCTTCATCTCCCCTGAGTTATCTTCATTTTAGATATTTTCTTCTTGTAGCCCCTTACCACGAGTGGCTTTTGGCCTGGTTTTGGGCTAACTTGCATTAAAAAATCAACAATATATACAAAAAAGTACCAAAGATGTAAGAATTTTATTACCATCAGCCAAATCGGCAGCCACGGAAGATTTTCCAGTGAATGCTTTGCCTAGGAAGCACGCCTTGACTGGGAATGGAGGGATTTCTGGAGCCGCTGGTGGTGGCTGTAGGTGAATGATTAAAACTTGAATTGATAAATGCACTACATCAGCCTGGAAATAAAGTAACCAGCAGGATGGCTAGATTTCATAGCTCTGCTTATCTCAGAACTCTGTGTTTACAGTCACCATTCTCCACTAAAGAATGCTTAGTAATATGAAGAACTCGCTTCTGTAAGCCTCAATCTTTTACTTACAGTAAACAGAGTCATGAAATTGGGCCCTGAACTTAAGAAAATCTAGTAGGGAAGCAAGGGCTTATTTCACAAAGAGCTAATATTTATCTCAACTATGTCTCAATCTTAATTGCGAAGCAAAGTGTGACGTCACAATACAAATCACTATGGCAATATTGACAACTTTAGTTTAGATTAGTTTATTTGTTATCTTCGACCCATGTGAACAATGGGTCTGAGATCTTAAAAACAACCTTAGTTTGTATACACTTTTGAAATGCATAAAACAAAAACAAAAAAAGCTAAGATGAATCTTAGTGCTTTGTGATATTGAGCCCTGGCTACTTTTTCATCCCAGCCTCAATTTGGTTACATTGGTTTGAATGGCGGAGAAAACTCAATATGGCTTCATCCAATTAAAGGTGTTACTCTTGTTCCTCAGGAATAGCAGAGGAAAGTCCCACCAGAAACCCTAAGAGCTTGCATTGAACTGACATTTTTTTAGTAGTGTGTCAATTTTTCATAAGCTGGCCCCATGGACAGACCCACTTGGCCAGGGTTGTATAGGGTGCCCATAATAGTTCATCTCAAGGTTGGAACTCATTGGAGGTTAAGGGAAGACACCGAGATGAAACCTCATCTTACCGTGGGTGGTGAGACGATGCTGAAGATGCGAGCCAAGATGTGGCCGAGTACAGCGTTGTTCTTCTGAGGACCTGTGATGTCACAATCAGCTGGTGGCTGCCACTCACCGATCATGTTCTATGAAAAAGTAAAAATAAAAACCGAGTTGACTCGATGAAAAAACATCTCAAAATCACATTTTGTTTTATGTGGGACTGGGAAATGTGATTTATATCCAATATATATTGACTTCTCAAGCCTTTTTCTTGCTTTCATTTTCTTAACACATCTCTTTTGTAAAGTGCTGTGATACCTTGTGTTAGAGCAGACTGTTAATTCTGTACTATTATCTATAGACCGATCCATTAAGCCCTGCCTACCTTAGCAACTGCCTAACAGCACAAGGTGTGACTTTCTTGCCACGATCACAGTGGTGGTTTGGTTGAGGCCACACACACATATCGGATACACACACATAAATGGTTTTCGTGAAACGTATAGATTTATTTTCGTGGCCTTTTGAGCAGTGCCTTGAGTCCAAAAGAACAATGCAGACAGGAACACTGTCAAACCACTTTTACACAACTGTACAGGCACCGCTGCTGTGGGATTTGCACCAACAGAAATACGAACAGATTGAAACAAAATATAAGTTAGCACAGTTGTGTGTGCTGTTGTGTGTCAGAACAATGGCGGCGATTTGTTTACTTTTCTAATGGGATTTTCACGTGTCAGACTTTTGTCGGACTTTCAGTGGTGTTGTCAAGGCTGTGATTGGTCAATACGTTAGTAAGCGTGGCTCAATGGATCGGTCTATTAGAGCAGTATACAACTTTTAGTGTATGATCCATTATTTAATTATCTTTTGAGTTGCTGTTTACTGGTATATGATATCAAGTGCTGTATACTGGGTGCTCAGCGAGTTTTGGGGAAAAAAAAGACAGGTTACTCCGGTGGTAATCCAACCCATAACCATACAAACTCTAGAATAGATGTCTTTACTACAAAGCCACCAACCAGGGCCCAATTTCATAGAGCTGCTAAAGCACAAAAAGTAGCTAAGCACAACAAAAATATGCTTACCAGAATAAGGTTACCGGGCAAACGACAATGTCACATGTACAATTTGTGACTGGTATCCTGCTCATTTCTGCTTAGCAGAAAATTATTAAGCAATATTTTCTGTTTAAGCAGCTCTATGAAATTGGGCCCAGGCTTAAGCTCGGGGACCATGTCTAGCAGAGGGCAGGATACTTACCCTATACTCAAGGAAGTCACCTTCATCAAGTAGCACCTGGCGTTCTTTTTCTATTAGCTGGTCCTCTTCAGACTCGACTGGTTCCTCTTCCTTGGGTTCCTATTCAATAAAAACCATCAGATGGTTAATCTGTAATACATCAAACTCAACTTCTGACGGCCAAGTGTGGGCTGAAATCCCAGTCATGACACTTGTGTCCTTGAGCAAGACGCTTAACTATAATTGCTTCTCTTCACCCAGGGGTAAACGGGTACCTGTGAGGTCAGAGATGGTTCATGTGAATGAATTAGCTGAGTGCACTATACTTGGCAGCACAGGCTGTATACTCCCCAGGGAAATGAGATAGTTTAAGGAATGAAATAAATGGCAAAGTGACCAGAGTAAATATGTTCATGCAACACAAATATCAAAATGTTATAAGTGTCCATTATTTTTATTATTAATTTGTAGTTTTTTTTTTAATTGTTTGTTTGCTGTCTGTTCATCTGCTTGTTCATATTTGTCACTCCTATGGCCTGCTGTGCCAATCATTTTTACTTTTAACATTCAGATGCCCATTGCACTAAGGGTCTGTTTTGCGCCTCTTCATATACGTTTTCTAGTGTTAAGAGTATCAAAGCAGGAAACCAGACTAAAATGACCGGTCTTAAACAGCTTCAGCAGTGTCTTTTTCAGCCATTTAATACCAGGTAAACACAGTCATGTGACCACCTTTCAACCAATAGGAACGCCTCAACTGTCTTGGGTATTTTATGAATATAAATTCACTGAAATAGCACATGATCGAAAGAGACAAGATTCTCATAAATGAACTTACAATACTTTGCTCGTAAAGTGGTTTACCAGATGTGAAGAGTAATTTCCATTCTCTCATTAGCTTGGCAGGAAGTTGCCTGAAACAAAAAGGAAAGTAAATTTGAAAAAAAATGAACATGTAAATAAAAAAAACTTGTGCACTATTGTACTGAGCTTTGGTTGGATTTTGTCCTTGCATTGTGATATATTTAGTTGTTGCAACTTTTATATTTTGTATTGCTACATTTTTTTAAAAACATAACTTTATGTCCCTGATGCAATTATTTTATCGATAAAATTGTTGGCAGTAGCCACTGCTAATAGACCGATCCATTAATCTCCGGCCCCCCCCCCTTATGTGTTGACCAATCAAAGCCTTTGCTACGCCACAGAAAGTCAGACAAAAGTCTGGCACAATCAAATTCTATTTGAAAATGTAAACATGCGTGTGCGTACTTACAGAGCGTGTTCATGTCATGCAGTGTGGCATTGAAGAAATGCACACTGTGATTGGTCAACATGTTTAGGGGGCGGGGCTTAATGGATCAGTCTATTACAGGATTTGAACTAGCCTCTTGTCACTGGTCACTCTCACGGGTAAAATTGGTTCAGTCCAGTTCAGTTAATAACGAGTGAAAATGTGATACAACTTACTTCTCAGTGAGCTCCCTATACTTGCCGACCTTACACGCAAAGTCTACCACATCCAGCAGGATGTCCCTGCAGATGTTATAACGTTTCCTGTACTTTGCCTCGGCTCGATCCTGAGCAATCTTATCATGGAGTTCTTTGTCCTTCTTAGTCTGCTCAATGTACTCTAGCTTGGCAAGACGAGCCAGCTCCTGAAATTGAAAGGAGACAAGGTCATGTCAACACGATCAGTGGGGCCACTGGTTTTACTTTGGTTACAGACAGCCTTGGTTGCCTTGCTAGCCTTAAACGGCTGAAGGTGTGCAAGTTTTGCCATCGATTTTTAACTTCATTTTTGGGTTGAACAAAGAAAATTGACCGGAGTGGGATTTGAACCTGCGAGCACCAGCTTAATGGACTGACGCTCTACCAACTGAGCTATCCAGCGTCAGGGGTGCCGGCTTGGTTGCATGGCTTCTGACTGGCACCCTCCGAACAAAGTTATTGTCAAATTAGGGAGACCGCCAAATGCACCTTAAATCGGCACTTCGTGAAAATGGTGACGACATGCAATATGGAATTTTCAGACATTTTAAAGGCACAGGGTTTCATGCAAATGGTAACTTGCAACAGCTTTTTCAACTTCTTATTAATTTATGAAGTAATCTACAGTCAGTCTCTATTTTTTTGCTCACAATAAAAAAAGCTAGATACTTTGACAATCAATTTATGAGGGATTTGGGGACCACAGCTACGGTTCGACAACCATGACGTCACTTACAGCCTCCCTGTCCATGGCCTCCTGGAAGTCCTTCTGCCGTCTCTCCTCATACTGCTGCTCTCTGAAGATGCGATTCTGGCAGATAACTGCCTTCTCATGGCGTAACTGCAGCAGCTGGGTTGCAATACGTCGCTCCTGCTGCGACTGACGCATCAGACGGTTCACAAGCAGCTCTTCTCTGCGCGCTTCCTATGAATTACAGAAGAAAAAAACCCATGTGTCCGTTATTGTACATATATTGCACGCATGATTGCTTCATTCTTGAAAGGGCAAGGGCACCAAAGCATTTTCTTCTTGATAAAGGGCGCCGCTATGAGAAAAATGTAAATTTCTAGTAGACTGCTACACATGCGATGCATGCGTATTTACTATGCATGCGTATTTACCCTGTGCATTAATAATAGCATGCGCGCTACGTAAACACGTGATGATGAATGGACCAGTGAGAATTCGGCTCTCGCTCATGAATATGTATGAGGTATAGTAATTAGTAATAACTATCAGTGAAAGACAAAACTTAATTTGAATAGTCCCAAGAGTAAATAAACAACAAAAATACAAATCAATCTGACCTCTTGAGCATCATGTGCCTTGAGTTGATCAACCAGCACCTTGCGTCGTCTCTTCTCTCGCTCCTGGCGAGCAGTGGCATCCTCTTGAAGACGCTTTCTGATCTTACTGATGTACTGATCATTGGAAGCAGGCTGAGAGAAGGAAGTAAAACAGTCCGATATAATGACAGGGCAAAAACACTTCAAAAAAAAGAAAGAAAAAAGACCACGGGCCAAACAGACTTGCAAAAAAGACCATGGAAAACAAGTGATATTTTAAAGACTAAGGAAAACAGGCACAAATTATAAGACCAAGGAAAACAAGCAAGAATTAGGCCCGTTTCAAACATTGCGCTCTTGCCGTATCGAATTCCATTCATTTGAGTTCGGCATTGGTGCGGCAGTGGTTTTCAAACGTTGTGCACTGCAGGGTCTGTCGAGCCATGGTCGAGCTAAACCTCTGCAGCGCTAAATTCCAAAAGTGGTTGTGAACGTCGCACTCCTGCCATGTCAATAAATAAATATTCTATTCTATTTCATTCACTCGTTTTGTGACTGACCTTTATCAGTTGCACTAACTCTGGCTTGTTTTTCTCCTTCTCTTGCTCTCGTAGATAAGTTGCCACTTCTTCATCAGCATCTCTTTAAAGAAAACAAAACAAAAACATAAGTGTTAAGTTATTAAAAAGTTTTTTTTTCCGACACTTGCTAAATAAACTTTTTTAGTGCTGAATAAAAAAAAAAATCCCTTATTGTTGTGGATAAATCAATGTTTTGATTTTGAAAGTTCTGTGGCTTTATCAATCATGTTTCAAGTTCATAGGGCTGTATTTACTAGAGAGCTAGCTACCCTGTGTTTTGAAGCCATGTGGCGCGTCTATTTTAAGCGACCTATCTAAAAGCTTGGAATTTTGTACAAGTATTTGTTTACCAGTGCTTTCCTGCCTTTTTTTTGCCTTAGAATCTTTGATTTGACAAATTGTAAGTTATATGCATACTTCTGTGCTGTTAATGCAAGCCAGTATATATATCTATGGATGTGCACCCGTCATAGTTTGCATGAATCTGGACTAGGAGCGACACCATAAGTCAAACTGCCTTTGAATTATGCGACCTTTTACTTCACTCCTTTAACCAAATTATGCAAAGTAAGAATTGCGCTCCTACTGATGGGCAAATTTCATAGAGGGCGGTTTAGTTGGAAGGTAGACCAGTACCATAATAATCCTAAAAACCAATCAAATCTAAAAAAGATTGAACCTGTCCAAAAAATATCTCTTTCAGTAAGTATGCCCTGATCCGTGATTCATAATAATAATAACACAGGAGTATTATATAGCGCATGTATCTACTAACAATTAGGCACTCAAAGCGCTTACTATTACCATTTTTTAAGACAAGTTTTTGAAGTTTTTGAACTATGAGAGCCATTTATGTAGCACCTTATTAGGGTTTACAAGGTGCTGTGGTGCATTCAGCAGTCACTGCCAGAAACACCAGGGCAAACCACTTCTCACGGCGAAAAGGGGAACTTTGTTCTTTTACGTGCATTACAAAACAGAAGGGACCTACGCCTTTATGTCCCATCCAAAGGACGAAGCAATAATGGTTAAGTGTCTTGCTTAAGGACACAAGTGTCAAGACCGGGACTCGAACCCACACTCTGCTCATCAGAAACATCAGAGCTTGGGGTCCGGTGCACTAGACCGCTCGGCCACGACACGCCATATGGTGAGTAACATTGAGAACGCAATTTATGATCTTGTGGCATCTCAGATGGACTTACCTGTCTTCCTGGGTCATGTTTAAGGAGCGATTCATCTGGTTCTCAAACTCGGCAATCTGCCTCCTCATCTCTGATGCTTCTCTCTTCAGGACCATCTCACGTCGAGCAGTGATTGCCTTCAGCGTCTTGTTGGGTGGTGGCTTGGGCATCTCAACAGTGGCAGCCCTGACACATGAACAAAGGGGAAAGTTATGACGCTAAAAGTTTGTCTCATGAGCACTCTTGTCTAGATAACAAGATTTCTTGCATTTGTTTATGTCATCTTAAATCAATTCAAATCAATTTGTTTAGCCACAAAAAGGAAATTTGCTTTGTTGAGCATGCTCACAATATACAATAAAAACATTAAACTTACACAGCAAACTGTTACACACAGTAAAAATTGTTTAAAAAAGTAAACAAAGTAGGAATCATTAACAAAAAACACAATATATAACAAAGGGCATGCAGGAAAAATACTTGATAAAAGTGGTAAGAATAAAAGGCAAAACAAAATATACAAAATCCCTGGAGGTTTATTTATCATTCACATATCGTTACAGATGCTTCCCTTGTTTGTTCCAACATGAAGCAGCCAAACTCGCTGCTCTCCATAACTGCCAGATTCTCTTTTGCCGAAATCAATAGGAAATGTCATTGAAAAACCAAATTGCAAGAAAAATTTGTTTAATGTCAGGTAACATTATCAGGCTTGAAATTACTGGGTGGCCACAGCCTCTGTTGCCCTGGTCTTGGCCTTGGTCCCCCTTCAAAAGTTTTCCACAGACCTTTAAGATCTTCAAATGAAAGTGCCCTTTGCAAAATGAAAATGGCCTTGCCCTCTCAAAGATGAAATTCTAGACCCACATTGTATGTCAAGTATGTAATTTATCATTTGGATAACTTTAATTTGGCTGAAGAAACCAAAGTTGCACAAATTTGACGTTTAAACAATGCTCAAAAACAAAACAAAATGGATAAGAATGACTTATATTATAATTTTTTTCCCCAGTGCAATTTTCTTGAATTTTTTTAATGGTTTCTATGCTTGGTCATACTTTTGGGTTTGCCTCCTTCTTGTTTTTAGGCTTTTTACGCTTTTTACTCCTGTTGTAATGTATTGTCATTCACAACCAATTCGGCCTGTGGGCATGGTGGGCCAAGAAATGTGATGAAATAAAATGAATGAATTTTTTTTTGTTTTTTTTAGTTTTTTTTATGGAAGTCGCCAGACACACAAGGCCAGCAAGCCACTCGAGGTGTGGGCTACAAATCAACTGTTTTTCCAGGGGCCGTTTCCACCTACTCCTGGGGCCGAAACAGGGTTACCCCCTTTACAGTCCGTAAGGATGTAGGCTTGGGTATCATCCATCAGAAGCCTGGCTGGTAGAGCAGAAGGCTCTACCTCCCCAACTTTTACGGAGCAATTACGGTTAAGTGCCTTGCTCAAGGACACAAGTGTCGCGACCGGGACTCGAACCCACACTCCGATGACTCAACCACCAGAGCTGGAGTCCGACGCACTAACCACTCGGCCACGACACGCCAAATGAATGAATGAATGAAATTATTTGTAAATTAATTTGTATTATTATTATTTTTTTTTTTAATGTCTCCTAAGTGTCTTCTTATTTTCTTTTAATGCTCATTTTTCTTGGTGTGTTGCTTTGGAAGATTTATACTTTGTTAAAATTTCCTTTTCAATGTCCCACTTTTTTTGTTAACTGTAAATTCTAGATTTCATTTTTTAAATATTTCTTTAAAAGTCTTTTACCCTTACTTCTTATGATTTATTGTCAAGCTGTTTTCCCTAACTTGGCACTTGGCCGCAATGGATATTGGTTTTTTTAGAATGTGAATAAACCAATAATAATAATAATAATAATAATTTAAACTGACTTGATCCTGGCCACGAGTTCTGTCTGTCTCCTCCTAGCATCAGATGCTTTCTGGAGCTCCATCAGACGTTGGTCCTGCTGCCACTGACGACGCTTCTCTTCCTCTTCATACTTAGTACGGAACTCCACGTCCAGATGTTGGCGCTTTCTCTCGCGGAACTTGTCCACCAGCTCATCCAGATTCAGATCTGTCTGGCGAGGTGTAAGTATCTTCAGACGCTGTCATGAAAAAACGAAATGTTATTTACTTATTCAATTCACATCAAACTGTGTCTTAATGTCCAAATTCTGCTATAAAGGAATTGTAATTTACTTATTCAGTTCACATCAAACTGTGTCTTAATGTCCAAATTCTGCTAAAAAGGAATTGTAATTTACTTATTCAGTTCACATCAAACTGTGTCTTACTGCCCTCATTCTGTAAAACAACAGATCTCAAGTCAGGTATGTAATAAAACTTTATTTAAAAACCCACAAACTATGTTTTTTAGCGCAGTTATGAAAGTAACAAAACAAACATCCTTTATTTTGTTTTTTATTTCATTACACATCCATCAGCACAATTAGCACCAATAACACGATGAATAGAAAATGAGAAGAAATGTTCAGTTTCAGATGTGGGAGGAAAACCTTGGGGGAAAACCCAGGAATCAGGTAGGGACTGAAAATGTAACGTATACACAACATCGCATTGACAGTGCAATCTTTGCTAAAATTTACCACAGCACTACTTTTCTGAGCTCTGTGATGTATTTTGTGCCAAGTTTACACCAGCTAACGCACACATGTCATGTACATGTATGTGATGTTGAGTGGATTGTGGGTTATTGACTCCTTGCACGCACATCACATATGGCGACTGTGCCACGCTCACCATTTTGGAAGTCAATAGGTATACGTGTAAACGCTACGTCGCCTAAAATGCGCACCACACTGGATAACACACAGAAACATTGACTTCCAAAATGGCGCAACCAAGATTATTGTGATGATGACGTCAGGTGAACTGGGTCAATAGCGCACTGTACAAAATACAAACCACACAGTCTGCCAGCGACTTCTTGTACATGAAGTCAGCACAACTTGTTGCTGACTATGTTTACAGTTGTGCTTGACATCAAGAGGAACATTTACACTTTATAACTATAGCATCTCAAAATCCTTCATTTAAACAAGAACACCGACCTCTTTGTAAGGACCTCTCTCAAGACTCTCCAGCTTCACTGGTGCTCGTGCTCGCATGGTTTCCATCGCCACGCCCGTCAACCTCGATTGCTTCTTGTTGTTGAGTGCAATGTAAAGCTGATACATGAGGCGTGTAGCCTCACCTGGTTGTTCCTGCATCACCCCATGGGCAGTGTTGGTGTCGAAGGGGACCTCCAGCAGATGCAAGGTCGGCTCCAGGCGGGTAAAATTATTGAGCTTGGAGTCCGCAGTCCTGAAATCGAAAACAGATTTGTAACGATCGATACTCTTGTTGAAAGAGTTGTCCGTCACTAATTTCTTATGGTAGTTTCTTGTGAAGCTTTGTGGTCGAGAGACCTACATGTAGTGCACCAAGTTCAAATTCTGTCGTTCACAGAGTGTGGGTTCGAATCCCTGCCTGGCTGGTAACGATGTTCATGTCCTTCAGCAAGTTACTTTATTATCATTGCTTTGTCCTTGCTTAGCGGAAACAGGGAACCAGCCAAAATTCCATGACATTTACACTGTTACGACTAGTGCCCCACTCACTTTTTTGCTTAGCAAAGAAATTTGATAAACAGTGTTTTCTGCTTAACAGCTTCATGAAAATTGGCCCGGCCTCTTGCAAAGTACCGTTTGTTTTACACTGCAGCACTGGATCCATAAAATATTAAAATAAAAACTGCTGATAGATTTGTGGTACTTTTGTTTCTTAAAACAGAGATCTTGATTGGGCCTAACAAAAAAAAAAAAAAAATTGTTTTCTGTAACCTCACCTGCCGACCATGAAAAATTGTTATCAATAATTTCAAAAGTTTCCATCCCGACTGCATGTTCCACTACTATACCACCAGAATTCAAGACTTAACTGAAATATTTTATCAAATCTGATTGCATAAAAAATGTAATTAATCTGTTTAATTCCCATTCTGCTTATAAATTTTTCACTTTATTTCTCAATGTGCCTGTAAAAAAAAATCACAAATAAATTAAGTTTTCCTCTTTTTTTGAGAATGTTAAGGGAAACAAAATGATGTTTTAGTAGGCCTTGACGGTACTCATCTCTGTCACCTGCCAGATCAAGTCCAATAAAGCTCTCATTTCATACAAGAATCCCTCTAAAGCCCCGGCTAAACATTGGTAAAACTGACTGTAAATGCTTCCATTCTTTGCACAAATCAAGATATATTTAATAAAACCAACCTGTGAAAATGTCAACTCATTTCGCTGTTTTCGTTTGCATTCCGCATTTTTGTGCGCATTCCTATAGGCAGAGTTTTCATCTAACTGAGACGAAAACTAATTCTGGATCTTATTTCATTTATTATTTAAAAGCGATAACACTTCAGGCAGCAATATTTCAAGGAAAGTTTTCTACCATCATTATCTTTATATCAAGTAAGGTATATAAAAAAAATGCAAAACAAAACAGTGCTCACAGATTTACATATATGTAAATCTGTGAGCACTGTTTTGTTTTGCATTTTTTATGCAGCTTAAATAAATCACTTCCCAGAGAATGATTTATATGAACTCCAACAACGTGTGTTTATTCTCAGCTTAACTCATGTATCTAAGATGGCAACTGCCATGTACAAATAACTAAGTGACGCCATACAACAGAGGGCGCTATACCAACATTGTAACATTATAACAACACTTATGTTTTCTTCTTACCAATGTTGAGCTGGGGCTTTAGGCAAAAGAAAGTAATCAATTTACCTTGACTGCGAGAAGGATTGAAAGTCATCTTGAAGGTCGTACTTCTTAAGTACCTCACCAATCAGATAGCCACTTGCAAACTGCTCAGAGAAATTCTTTTGATCTGTAAAAAACACAACAACAACCAAAAACACTTAACTGTTGTAAAGTCTCAACGAAGATTTTCAACTAAAAAGATATCAACAAAATTGTATGATTATTACATGTATGTCTTTATTACAATAACATACAAGTAGCAGGAAAGTTCATAGAGTTGGTAGTTGGATGTAATATCTTACTGTTACGGTTAACCTTTCATCACAATACTTCAGGCCTCATACTTCACAGAGCCAATGGAGGTACATGCAAATTGCCTCCGTTGTCCCTGGTCATTGCATTGCCGTTGGTGCCCTTAAAATGTACCAGTACAAATTTACAATTTCTTCACAGAGGGGCCCTTTATCGAGAAGAAAATGCCTTGGTGCCCTTGCCCTTTCCAAGAACGAAGCAATCAGGCCCCAATTTCATGGCTCTGCTTACCGTGGAATTCTGCGCTTATGGCGCCCTGTATAGCACATAGTTCTATGGGCCGTAAGCGCAGAGTTCCGCGGTAAGCAGAGCCATGAAATTGGACACTGGCCTGATACTTGAATATTTTCCGTATCCGTAATTTTTGACCGAAGCTTTCGGTCTTGATCAGTAGGATGACCCGGATCACGGATTCAACATCCGGGTCACACTGCTGATCAAGACCGAAGCTTCGATCACTAATTTGTAATTATACAGGTCTGAAAAATATTCAAGTGTTTGTGATCAAAAATTTACCATTAGTGTGGTCCCCCGTTTGATAGTGAGAGTTGATCACCCCTTGTTATTGTTTCAAAGATGCAAAAAGGGCACCCGACAAAGTGGGTTTTTTTCCTCGTCATATGATTGGTCTGAGCTAGACCCAGTAGCTGGGGCGCTGAACTCTTTTTTTGAGATTTTGACATTATTGGTCATACTAGCTAGTACGACCCATACTGTCAAAATCTCCAAAATGGATTTTTTTTCAGATTTTGACATTGTCGGTCATATTACTAGCTAGTACGCCCGATAATGTCAAAATCTCAAAAAAAGGAGTTTTTTTGAGATTTTGACATTATGGGTCATACTAGCTAGTATGACCGATGATGTCAAAATCTCAAAATGGAATTCAGCGCCCCAGTTACTGGGTCTAGACTAGGTCTGAGCTATGGTGGAATCATGTCACGAGTCAACCAATGGAATCTGCTGTTTCAACTGCGGCTGCAAGAAGGGTATCACATGTACATGATGTAGAAGAAGTGCTCATGCCGTGGCTACCCACGATTTCAAAATAATTAATAAAGAATAATGAAAAAACAGCCGCATGCAAATTTATAAAATAAAAAGTCTCCAGATGCAAATCTGAAACTTTCATTCTTGGCCTGCTAAAAAAGTTCATGGAATGGATGGAGGAAGAAAATATTATTAAATATTATTAACATAATAACTGAACATTTTAAAAAGTTTGGTGAACATCTTTCTGATCGAGAAATGTGCAAAGAAGAGTGGTAGTTAATACTGATAGGGAACCCATCCTGTTTTGACAATAACATCATTTTAATCACAACACATTTCACTTCACCAACTCAAAAGTCAAAGGAATGCGCTCTCAGTCAACGTCAATATGAATACTGACAAGTGACACTGACAGTACAATTTCTTACCAACTGGTTGCGAAATTTTCAGCTCAGAATTTAGCCATCTACACAGAATCTCCGTCATGATGATATTATTATTATATTGTAGCCTTACATTAGCTGATAAACATTGCCATTCCACACAATCTTCAGTTCAAACTTTTAACACAAAAGCATAAAACTTCCACGGTTTTCAATGCAGCTGTACTACACCGCACGGTAAACATTGAGTTTCAATCATTGTCATCAATCCAGGCAACGGTGTGTGTTTGTGTTTCATTCCTCCACAATTTAGATTTTCAGCCGCCCACTTGATTTAAAAAAAATCAATTTTGATCAGTTTTGTTGAGTCATCAACTTCTAATTGGGTGTTACTTTAATTTTTTTAAATATAAATGTAATTGTTTTTATTTTCCCCCCTATTATTTTTTTGTGGGGTAAAAAATTGACAAAATAAAAGTACAAGAATTAAAATATATTTCAGCCTTGCTGGTAAAGAGACTAAATCCACAGCCGAATCAAGCTATTGTACCGCTACGGCCGTTGGCTAGGCTGCGGTGACAACTAACAACGTTAGTCTTGGTTTAAGACTCTCCTAGTTACTGATATTTCCCACGATCTATTGCCGCAAGAGGGCGCGCTCTCACCCTAGCATGTCTGTGAACATCACCCGAGTCCCCTACCACCATAACTAACTCTATGGCTATCACACTAGTCTTGGTCCAAGACCTTCTTGTTTTGTTAAGCTCACGACCGCGATCACCCCAGAACTATACAGAGGGTGCTATCTCAAGACAAACCGCTATCACAGCCAGAAATCGAGATTAAATTAGGTACGCCCTCTGTTGTTAGAATAGAAGGATAGTCTAGGAACCTAGACTACTATCACACAGGCTGGACTATGACGTTACCAGGCTGAAGTGAGCACTAAATTTGGTGCATGCTGGCGCCAAGCTTCAAAAAGTTAGTCAACGACCGTCACAAACGGTCAACGTCATTCATCGAATGTTGCATGATACCCAATTTTTCAATGAAACTGAAAACCAAAACTGTGAAAACTATGAAATATTAATTTTTCTTCATAAATAATTATGTTCCTTATATCCCAAACTAATATGCAAAGGTGCCCCAAATTAATTTATACACTAATTAGCTCAGCCCAAATAATTAAAAAACTGCATATTTTAGCCCAACTTGCGAATCAATATCCCAAAACCCGCAAATACCGATTTTACAATTGAAAGTGTTTCAACGACAAACTGAAATATTAACTGTTTTCTTCACAGATGTGTTCTTTATATCCCAAACTATTTTGCATAGGCGCCCCAATTAATTAGTCCACTAATTAGCTCAGTCCATTTAATTAATCAACAGCATATTTTTGCGCACTTGCAAATGTACAAAAACAGCAACTACCGATATTATAATTACAATTACAATTACAGCAAGCCTGGGTGCGGCGCAGCAAGCCTGGGTGCGGCGCAGCAAGCCTGGGAGCGGCGCAGCAAGCCTGGGTGCGGCGCAGCAAGCCTGGGTGCGGCGCAGCAAGCCTGGGTGCGGCGCAGCAAGCCTGGGTGCGGCGCAGCAAGCCTGGGTGCGGCGCAGCAAGCCTGGGAGCGGCGCAGCAAGCCCGGGTGCGGCGCAGCAAGCCCGGGTGCGGTGCAGCAAGAAAGTTTCATTTTTACAGATTAAGCACTATGTCAACTGTCACATTGCGCTTCTGTTATTCACGTATTTTAGAAGTCTTCGTTTAATTACAACAAAATATTACTATACCTTCATCTAGCCTACTTAGAAAACAAACAACACAAACACGCCAGGAATTAAACCTGGGTATTGGGATTGAAACTTCGCCGATTACACAGTTGATCAAACTGTGTCTGCAAAGGAATTGGCTAGAATTTTAGATATATAAATAATGAATTATCTAAATAATTAGATAAAAAAGCACACCACAATCCCAAGATTGGAACCAGGGTCAGATGATCTTCATAACACAAGCTACCCACATTAGTTGCGTGTCTCCTTTGATAGGAGCCCTTTTGGGCATACCGCTAGGTTTTTGAAGCCGGCCAGATTTACTGCAAATGTCGGAATTGCGATTTTAATAAAGGGCAAAACGAAAATCAAAGCATATCTATGACAGAATTTTTGTTCCTACAGCACATTTTTTACACTTGCTAATTATCCAACGATTTCATCCGACTATTTGAAACAGACCGTCCGTACTGCGGTTGGAGGCATTCCTCGGTCAGCCCAATTAATTCAGACTATTTTGGCTGTTATTCGGTCATTTGTTTTAACTACTTCAAACCTTCTTGTGGATGATTCTACGTGCATTCCCCTTTTTCAAAATGTTTGGGTTGTTTGCGCACGCCGAATTACTGTGTAATTTACAAAATGGTAAAATGCTATTCCGTAGAGTTGTCTTTGTCAAAATAATTCTTTGGAAAAGGGAACAAACTTATAGAACAATGGCAGGACCAGTCACTTAAATTAAATATACTGTTACACAAATATGGTTTCTTTGTTAGGACTTATACCCCTCCAAGTTTTAAGCCCTACCCTCCACCGCCAAACACCCACAGAAATTCATCTCACACACGCGTATAAAGTCTGACAATGGACTCCGTTCCCAGATTGGTTTAACTATGGTGGACCTGAAGGGACATCGCATATTGCAAACGTCTGCACACACGTATGCGATGTCGCAAAATTTATCGCGAATGTGTGCGATGTTGAAAACTTTTTTCGCGAATATGTGCGATGACGTATGCGTTGTCGTGAAATTTATCGCAATATGTGCATAATATACGTATGCAAATCTATTTGCAATGTCGTAAATTTTATTGCATACCTCTCGCATACCTTTGGGGTGATGTCATATTTGCGGGCAACTTGTTAGTGACCTAGGGAGCACGCAAGTTGCCCCTGGTCCCATATTCGCGATAATTTTTGCAACATCGCATACGTATGCCGCATGTTTGTGATAAATTTCATGACATCGCATAAGTATGCGCACAAGTTTGCGATATGCGATGTCCCCTCACGGCCACCATAATTAACCCATGTTGGCTCACTGTTCACCATACTGCGTTTACGGCGTGGAATAACTATCTATAATGGCGAAACAGGGCAAAACTTGTCAACACTTCATGTTTATGAAACAGTGTCCAAAATAACAACCGTTTTGATATGTCTATTCTAATAGTCCAGGAAAAAATGCCTCGTCAATACTTGCATGGACCTTTATCACACAGTTCTGCTGTATTTCAGTTAACTTTTTTTTTCTATGCGTATTAAACTTCATTCTTAAACTAGCAAACAAGGGTTAACATCGTTTTACGTTTTCCAGTCATTTTGCACAGCCAAAATCTATGCATTTTAAAACAAAACACCCCGTTCAGTTGGTTTGTCCACAATGTGTTTTTTTTGGTCAAAAAATACTGCTGTGTGATAAAGGTCCTCTCTGCAGTAACCCACAGTAACCCATTGAAACAAAATAAAAATAACACACATTTTAAGAATTATTCTTATTACTATTATTAAAAAAAAAAAAAAAAACATAAATGTAGACCCAATGTACACTGGCACATCATTAAAAGTACTCAAGATGTTGGTTGGGATCGTTTTTTCTCTGCATAGTATATCATTCACAGTGGTATACACAAACATGGAATCCCAAAATTCCAACAGGTGTTATTCTCAACCGGACATTTTTATATTATCATCGTTTATACATCTCACTGATGGAGAGCGGACCCCAAGAGTCGTCAGTCTTGAGTGAAAGAATCTCGTTGCAGAACAGTTTTTGGGGCTTTACCATGGAATCGTAATACAAAATAATATAAGAGTGCAGACAAAATGGTATGATGGCGTACTTTTAACGGAGATTGTGAATAGCAATTAATTTGATGTGACATTGTGCAAAATAAAATGATCAATCTCGTGTTATAAAGATAAACTCTATAGACCTTTGTGTACAGTGAGCTGTATATGTACAGGTGTGTATAAAACTTTAAAAAAAAATGCTGGTTTTTCTAAATGAATTATAAAACGAGCTTCTTTTTGATATAATTTTTATTTTCCAAATATTATTTTTAGGTAAACATTTTGTTTAGATTTGCTGCTATTTCTGAAGTGCTGCGGTGGAGGATGCTTCCGAATACACCGGATAGTGTCCAGGCTTGTATAACTGCATTCTTGTTCTCGAAATATCTTTCGAGTGTGGACCGCATCAAAGGCTCACTGTAAATAAAAAAAATTATAACAAAGTGTTAATTTTCATTAAGCGGATGTGTTTAAAAGGCAGGGTAAACAGGATTTGATCTCGAAATGTTTGTGAACTATATATACAGTGGTTGTACTCATTAACAACGTAAATGAGTTTCAAACCAAATGTTGCCGTCCAACGAAGTACATGTTTTACTCACAACAGCAGTTTCTTCATTGAGTTCAGATGTGGCTTCTGTGAAGTACATTTACTGTTTCATTAAAACTATTTTGACCGTTTCAGCCATTCCATATCTTGAATAGTTTGGGGGAAATCCCATGGGGGATAGTTGATATATCATAATCGATTGACAAAATACCAATCGATTTTTAATATTAAACATTCAAATCCTGTGTACCCTGCATTAAACGAACCGAGTAATTTCAAAATGTACCAATAACGCAATTACAACCTTGGTACATAGTTAATCTAAAAGATAATTTCAGTGATCGATTCAGTTGAGGCAATGGTAAATCAATGAAAGGTAACCAATTGTCCAAAAAAGGGAAAAGACTATGTAAGTTTCGGGTATGCCAAATAACATTGTGGAAAAATTGCTCACGATATTGTGTATCAGGATGGGAAGCGAAAATGCGGCAATAATATCCCACAATTAGCTAAGGCGAGTATGACCCCCTGCACACTGACGTCGCACGCAGCTATAGTCTGCCCATGGTCTTCCTTTTTTGGCGTCAAATTGCAGGTGTAAAGATAACGTGCGCGCGTCGCCTAAACTGGGCCCAATTTCATGGTTCTGCTTACCGTAAGTAAACAAATCGGCGCTTGCGGAAGCAGAAAATTCCGCGCTTACTTAAGCGTATTTCACGGGTTAGCAAGGAATTTTTGCTTGTGCACGTACGTAGTTCACGTAACTAAGGATTTGTCACTTACACAGCTAGCGCAGAAATTCGGCGCTAACCTCGTATAAGCGGCGAATGGTCTTCGTAAGCGCAGAATGACGCAGTAAGCAGAGCCATGAAATTGGGCCCTGATCGCTACACGGTATCACACAGGGAAACTGACGTTCAAAATGGCGCAGCCAAAAATATTGTGGCGACGAAAAATCAGGTGAATTGGGTCAATATGCAGTAGTTGGTGAAGAATAGCCTGCAAATCGGCTTGGATCCACGGGGTTTTTGAACCACTTTCAACAGTATACTGATTAAAGACGCACCTGTACATGAACGAAGTTCGTTTAAAAAGGAATGAACACGTGAGGGCTGACACACCCGTAACAAGATTATCACCTAAAAATGAGATATTCTGGCTTTGATTTTTCATGCACAAAAGGCTATTATGCTTTTGAGTTATAATTTTTTCTTATGTATAAACGAGTTGCCCTTTGACCGTCATTTTTGCTGAAATAAACATTAATACAAACGTAATCATTCGAATAGATAAAACTTAGAATAGAGTTTGAAAAAGATTCCGACATCCACTTTTCTTTTACAAGTTAATCTATCAGTTCTAATACCAACTTATTCAGTCTACCTTCAGGTTCCATTTGTTTCTTTATCACCTATGATTATGTGATTTCCAAAGTACGGTGGTACCTTCCCCTTACGATACTGACCTTTATAGGTTTTCCAGGTCAATTTCGGTAAAAGCTAATTCAATTTCATAATCAAGCATTCACATTCACACATGTTTCCCTAACTTATTCAAACTAGGGTTTCTTTTTAATTGTTATATATAACTGCATTCAATTTCGTTTTCGTGCGCACATGATTTCATTCTTCTCATTTGTTTTAGTCGTTCTATTTCTTTATATGCATTCAAGACTATCACCATTGTAGAGTTGAATTTCTGTTATAGGACGACATGTATACCTATTTACAATATATGGTTGACAAGCCTGTTGCTGTTGGCTTTTGCGAAATTTAATTATCTTTGCAACTTAAAGAATTTGAATGATCTCATTTAAACTGAACGATAAGCAGTTGAAATTGAACTCAGTTATGACAGCTGAATGCTAATGCAACGGATCATTCATTTGCAACGAAATGAATGCTCCGTCCGTTAAATTTAATGATTTTTTGTTGAAATTGGCTTGGAAAACTTTTATTTAATTGAAGGGGCTCTTCAAAATTGCCAAAGTTGAATTTAAAAAAAATATGTTTTTATATACGGTTATTCCCGTCACATGCAATTTTTGTATTCGGAGTAAGCAGATTGTAACGCTCGTTCGACGTGTCTCTCTTTACAGCTTATTGGTTGTGTATATATCTCAGTGTGACTCATCTTAGATGTTATCGAATCACATCGTTCAGTAGTAGCTCATGTCCAACCTTTAGTTTGAATAAATATCATTTGGCTTAACTCCTTGCGCTTAGTTCACACACTGGGTGAGATATTGCAGTTCACTGTCTAAGGCTCAATGTGACTCCAAATCAAGATGTTGCTAAATTACAAAGTTCATCGTCCACCATTAGTTCGAATGAATATCATAATAGCTTATCTCCTTCCAGTAGGTTCATCTGTTTGATATAGGTTGCAGTTCATGTCTCCTGTTGTTGTGTGTTCTCAGTGTCATTCCATTATTGATGTTACTGAGAATCACAAAGTTCAATGGTAGCTTTCCACCATTCGTTTGAATGAATATTCTAATAGCTTCTCTCCTTCCACTTGCTTCGCACTCTGATAGAAAGGTTGCAGTTCATGTCTCCTGCTGTTGTGTGTTCTCAGTTTGACTCCATTATTGATATTACTGAATCACAAAGTTCAACGGTAGCTGTCCTCCATTTGCTTGAATTAATGTTCTAACAGCTTTTCTCCGTCCACGTGGTTCACAGTTCATCTCATTTTTGACGGATAAAACAATTTGTCCAGGACGCCATTGTCAAACAATCATCAATAGATCTTTGAACTTGGTTCACATGATGGGATGTGGTTGCGCCTGTCCATGATTTTGAAGATACCAACGAGTATGTAGTCTTTATCAAGTTGAAGAATCGGCTTATATCTTGCATGCAGTCACTTTTTTAAATTACCGTCTCCTTTTCTACTCGGCACCAGAGTTCAATGTTCATCGGCATTTTGTACCAGTTCATCAGTTTTTCTGGGTAGGTGGACCTGAGATATCACGTTCAAAAGGAGGGTATCAAACCCCGTTTGACCGACACAAACCGCTACAGACTCCTCCGTAATGTTTCACAAGAAAAACAATTGCAAGTGAACAAGCATGTGACGGAAATAGAAATAACCCATAACTTCACAAATATTTTTGTTACAGTTTGTTTCCCTCACAATGAAAGAAATAGTTCTCCTTCAAATATTGCAAATTAGTAACTATTTTTCTCTTGGCATTTATTTATCTGCTTTAATTTGTTTTGGTAGTTGAATAACCTTTTGTCAATACGAGTTATACAACTAAAGTAGAAATTTCCAATATAAATATAACAAATTTTCAAGTTTGTTTTTGTTCAGTTTATATCCTTATCCGAAAAAATGCCGCATTCATCAGTACCATTCAGTCTTTTTAAGTATTTTGGTGAAAATGAACAAATGCATTTTTTTACACAATAACACATGGTTCCGCCAAATACCACAAACAAGTTCAATGAACAAAATAATTATATTTATAGACAGTCAACGAGCCTTCTCTGAAACCATCTTATACTGTGCCATTATCTTGGTAAAAAATCTCGATGTTGAAGATCATTATGATAATCACTAATGAACGCTTCTTCATTTCTCTACCTCCCTACGAAAGAAGAAATTTGTCCGTCAGGATCGCGTGTCTTTGGAGACACAGGCACCTTTTGTTGTCTTAATTTTTTTAAAGTCAGGCCTTTGGACTCTTTACTCTGATGGCCATTGCCACAAGAATCTAAGTCCGGCCGCTTAACATTCCAATGGTTAGTGCCTTTGAGAAGCAGGAAACTCTCTCAAGCGGTATAGACTCTTTACTCTGATGGCCATCGCCACAAGAATCTAAGTCCGGCCGCTAACTGTTCCAATGATTAGTGCCTTCGAGAAGTAGGAAACTCTCTCACGCGGTATATGGACTCTTTACTCTGATGGCCATCACCACCAAAATCTAAGTCCGGCCGCTTACCATTCTAACAATGTGCGAAGGAAACACACTCATGCGGTGTTTGATCAGTATTGATGCACTCGTAATTAATTATATGTGCTAAGAAGAAAGCTTCTCAGCTTTGGTGAAGTTACTTGCCACATGGGTCGGCTATAATACAAACACTGTGATTTCACAGCAGTTTGAAGTGCACCACATCTCACAACACAATGGCACACTATAAGAAGGTGTCAAGTAGAATTTTGTTTCTTCAGAAAAATCTGGTAGAATTATCAGTGCAAAATGTAATACACAACTGCCCAAAATTAGAAAAGCCCTATAAATGAAGCTGCGAATTGTTCGTTTTGGCTGGAAAATTTCACCTTTGTACCTACAAAGACAGTATTTCAAATTGAACCATGTGTTACAATAATACTTCTTATAAGCACTGAATTTGGACTGATGACCTATGTTTATTTACTATAAATGCCATGTGGTTTTTAAATTAATATTAACAGGCAAGGTATCTATTTGTCAGATGTATTGGTTTGAAAATATTTAAGGTTTAAACTATCGTTCCCCTTTCTCTCAGGTTTTTTGACCTGCGAGAAGATATGATCTACAACAGCCATCTTGCATCTTAATCACTGCTATACAATATCAAACAAGAAGACTTGCTTAAAAATATAAATAAAAAAAAAATAATAATTGGAAAGACAATAATTATAGCTTTCCGTCCAGCTTCGTTATGGCCACATTGTTGTGAATGTATAATCACAAGATAGCTGTGATCTGATCATTATAAATAATTACGGTAACCCTTACTTGTTTTGAAAGGTACAGTCTAACATTGAGCATTTTAAAAGGCAAAATGCCTCTGAAAAGTTTTACGTTTTTATCAACTTTTGAAAAAGAGCAATGCACTTCCAAAGGAAGTGTGGAATTTAAACATTGTTTTTGATTTTAAAAATTAATTTCTAATTATGAATTTTCAAACCTTTTAATTACCAACATGCCAACTTAATTATGTATAAACTATCGCTCATGTTGTACCGTATACCATTCTAAATGGAACCACAGATTGACTGAATATTGACATAACTAGAAATGATAGAAAAATAAACATTTAATTTATAACTCTAAAACTCACTGAACGACTGACTACGTCAATATAATCAAGCTGGAGAAAACCTCTGAGGCAATTTTGTATTTCATCCCAAACCTAAAGTCAAGTGCGAAGCCGGGGCAGTCAAAGTCCGAGTTCGAATCGTCTGTATTGTCCCAAGTCCGATTCCCACGCCAATCCATTGAATTAAACAATAATAATATGACCACCATTTCGGCGTTTCATAATACAGATAAACCTCATTAAATTCTTTTTCATTCCATTTTTACATTTTTTTTTTTTTTTTACTTCTGCTTCCTTCCAACTGCATTGAAAAAAGTTACAGACTCATCCTATATTTTTAAATGAGGGGAAATTTAGTAATATAAAAAAATTCCCCCTAAAAAATAATTCAAATTCCCTGCTTACTGCCTTGGGTTTAGTTGTGTTTGTGTAAAGCACGATTTTACTGTCCAGGTCGATTGAATACACGCGTCACGAAGGGATGTCATACAAGTCTGCCCCATGGTATAGCCATTAAGAAGCAAGTCTTTTCTCTGTGGTAAAGCCAAATGTTTTAACCAAACTTTATCTCATCTTGTTTGCTTAGTGTGGTCAGCCCGGGAAACACATTCACGCTAGAGTTAAAAGTCCTACAGGCGAGTTGGTAAATTTACTAAAATTTTGTTTATGATATTTTTGGAACAAAACTGAGAATAATTATGGGAGTCAAACAACTCAAACAGAATTAGACAAATGATTTACACGTGGATCCTGCAATCAATGCGCGGGCGTACAGCGCAAATTATGTCCAATAGGTAGTACATGGGGTAGCCTCGCTTTCAATCTATCAACTGTTTTGATAACTCAAATTGGGATGTCAAGAATGAAACGTTCATGTTAACCAACTTCACATTAGTAATCTTCACAGATGTTTACAGCGTTTAGCTACGGGGAGCGATGGCAGCCTCACTTTCAAATTAATCATGAATAAAGCCTCAACTTGAAAAAATATCGAGCGATGCATTTTGAAACTAAATTTTAAATTTTTATTCACAACGATTCTATAAAGAAACTCAAGTGACTTTTCTGACAGTCCCAGACAAAAAAATATGGCATTATTTTGTTTTTCCATTAGCCTTCAACCAAACACTATAAAAATGTCACCATTAAGATTTCAGGTGAGCCTGCTAAAAAGACATACATGATAATTAGTTGTTTGTAGTTTGAAGAGACACATTAATAATAAAATGAAGCAAATTAAACTTACCCATACCTAGACAAAAAGACAGGTTGCAACAGACGGTTCTACGGTGCAAAGTAAAGGCAAAGTTTACATAATTTATTTTAGGAAGCAAATAATAATCTCCAGTGAAAATTCTATCAAGTTCGGTGTAAAGTTTTCAGTAAAAACAATAAAGAACAGTTTATGTTTTATCTGTTTTTTACACGTTCATGCACATCGAGCATTTATAAACAATACCTTTTTAGAGTGAAACTAATCACTTTGTTTGAAAACTTCCCAATCTTGCACTATGTCCGTGAAATTCATAGATGCAATAATATTATTTTGGCTCAATACAACGTCAATCACTTAGAATGTTGACCTTAATAACTTTAGTTTAAAGGGAATTTTTGTATTCTCGGAATAAATGGTTTCATTTCTCACAAAATTTTGTACACTGCAAATTCAAGAGCTACAGATTTACCACATGTAAGCCGCCTATAACCTCAGCATTCAATGATGTAGTTTTTTTAGTTAACATTTGTATTAGTAAGCCTTCATAAATTTAAAACAGTTCAATTGAGATAATATTTTTATTTCAGTCATTAATTTTGCTATCAAACTTTGAAACACATAATATCAACAATGAATCAATTCATGTAAAATACACTTTTCAAGTCAGGTATACTGTTACCAGACGGGCCATGTTTCACCACGTCATGCACACGTCGTCACTGCACGCTGTTGTAACACTCCGTGCCGCGGGCATCTGCCGGACCAGGCTAGGATCCGTATTTCTGAAAACTCTCGACAGCTTCTCTGAACTTTTCACGATGATGAGATACAACAAATAAAAGTTATAAATGAACTAAAGTTGTCTTGCATAGGAGAAGCGTTTACAGAAATTCTGTGAAATTTTAGCCATTTAAAATTTAAAAGTTCAATTCATGGTATTCATCCATTCTTATTATTATTATGAGTATCGGCTTGAACGCTTACTGATTATAGCAGTAACAATCACCCAAAGGAATATTTCTGTCTGAAATAATGTCAAAGAAAATGGAATTTAAAGACCATGACTTTTAACTTCGGTTGTGTAACAATCATAGTTAAGATCAATGTGTTTACATGCTGAAAAGTGTGCACGTTTTTTTCTCTCTCACTATTTTCGGTAATTTCTCCTGACTCGGATGAAGGATTGAGCCCAAATTTTCACAGGTTTGTTCACGTCCATCTTGAATCGCACAAAGTACACTGCACCATCGCTTTACAAATCCTATATTTTTTACCTTTAAAGCATAAAAAATATTTAAAAAAATAGAACGATTTAAATAGAGACAAAAAAGGAGAAAAAACAAAAAAACGAAGAAAAAAAACCCGATTTAAACACCATCCATAGGCCGACTATTGTTAGCAAAGTCTAAAAAACAAGTAAAGAAAACTTGTTGTAACACATCGTGTGCCCGGTAAAAGGACGTAAGGCCGTACAGCCTGTTAACGGGCACATGAAGTATTTCGTCCCAGTATTAATGAATGTTTTCCTATTCCCATGCAGAATGTATCCTTCTTTTTTTAATGGCAAAAATATGATAAAACTTTCCAGCTCAGTTTTCTTGAACCACAAAATTTCACATCATTTTCTTACGCCCTTTTACCGGGAACATGACGACAATTTCTTTTTGACTAAGTAAGCCCCATAAATTGTGCCAATACGCTGGACTCTCCAGCGTATTGGCACAATTTATCGGGCCATTGACTAAATCCACCTGAGGTACACCCGCCCTTACACAACCATTTTACAACCTAATACGTCCCGTGCTCAAATTTTGTTTGTGGAGAAGACATTCTACCAAACTGTTACTTTTGGTAGTCTTTTGAGTTGACAGATCTCCTGCCATTCTCAAAAAATAATTCAATCATCACTACAGGAAAGAAGATCATTTCCAGGGTTTATGGCACAGTAATACGGCGGACCATAGTATGGTGTGGCGCCTTCAGATACAACATACCCAGACATTGTAGTTTAAACATACAGTTAAAAATAAAATAGAGGGAACATTTTGCTTGTGTTTTCATTCTTCAAGTATTGTAAATTGGAGGATTTGAAGACTTTTCTTACCAGTCAAATAATGTGACGCCATCATGCCCCGGGGTCCAGTGCACGAGTTGCACGCAGCATGCAATTTAAATTCACAGTCAGTTGCTTAATAGTGGAGTTTAATCGCCACAGTGAATGCTATAATACAATCGCATGATTCTCCCTCTAACACAAAACAAAATTTGAATAGCCATGGTTGAGATACTGGGTGCTTTATGCAAAGTAGGGCGTTGGTTCCAATCCACGTGATTCTATGCTTGTACCCTAAAGGTCAACGGTGTGTCTTTACCCAAAGACGGGAGGGTGCGACTCATTTTCGAAACGGGTAAGTCCATCACGTCAACAAAAGTGGAGGGAGGTTCAACCCTTCCTATTTAAGAATCTGGAAACCCTTTGCGAGATGTGGAACATCTCAAAATAAGACTATTACATGGACTCTTCAGAGACAAAATACCCGGACATCATTATAGTTTGAACATGCAGTTAGAAGTAAGACAGGGGGAAAATTTCGGTTGTGTTTTTATTCTTCAAGTGCCGTAAAAGGACGATTGATGACTTTTAATACCATTCAAATAATGTGACGCCATCATGCCCCCGGGGTCCAGTACACGAGTTGCATGCAGCATCTTAAATTCACAGTCAGGTTGCTTCAGCGGCGTTTAATCGCCACAGTGAATGCTATAATACAATAGCATGATTCTCCCTCTAACACAAAACAAAAATTGAATAACGATGGTTTGAGATACTGGGTTATTTATGCAAAGTAGGGCGTTGGTTGCACGAGCTTCTATACTGATACCCTAACGGTTAACGGTGTGTCTTTAAGGTGGAGAGGAGGCGGGTGCAAGTCTTTTTTGAAACGGGTCAGTCCATCAAGTCAGCAGAAGTGGGTGTCGGGGAGATGTGGAACAATCCAAAAATTAAGTCCGTATCCGAATTTGGCGGTTGCAGCCACGTCTAAGACTGTTGCTGAGGGTGCTGCCATAAACAACAGAGACGAAACTAGCGTAACATTTAAGGGACACAAGGGGTGCACAAGGGGGTGCACTGTTTTTCTATGGGGCACTTCTGGCCAATTAAAACTTTAATTTCCGTTTGCCTTGTCAAAACGAGCCCTTCAACGCTCTTGTTATATCACTTACTATTTTTATAAGATTGCCTGATATGGAGGTAAAAACAAATACAGTCTGTGTGCGAATAATATATATAAAGAAAACAAATGAGTTTTAAAAAGCATTGAACTTATTACTTGCTGCCGCACCAAGGCTTGCTGCCGCATCAAGGCTTGCCACACCAAAAAATCAGTATTTGTAATTTTCCGTTTATTACATTCAATTGGCAAGTGGGCACAAACATGCAGATGTTTAATTAGTTGGGCTGAGCTAATTAGTAGAGTAATTAATTGGGGACGCCTATGCATAATGGTTTGGGATATAATTTAACATATCTAAGAAGAAAAAAACCCTAATGTTTCACGATTTTACGTTGAAACACTTTCAACTGACAAACAGGTAGTTCCGTGTTTTTCATATTAGGTTCGCAAATGGGCTAGTATATGCAGTGGTGGGCTGAGTGGAGTAATTAATTGGGGCGCCTATGCATAATAGTTTGGGATATGAGGAACACATCTATGAAGAAAAAAGTTAATATTTAACATTTTTTTCGTTGAAACACTTTCAATTGAAAAATTGGGCATCGTGCAACGCTCAATGAATGACGTTGACCGTTTGTGACGGTCGTTGGCTGACTTTTTGATATTTAGTGCCAGCACCAAATTTGTTGCCAGCACCAAATTTAGTGCTCACTTCAGTCTTGTGACAACGTTGAAGAATAGGACTATCCGGCCGCATTTTTTTTCTACAGTTGAGAATTGCCATCCTCGAAAACATTTTTTAAAGGAATTCTACGGAAGCGTTAAAGGGCCACAACAATTTTTTTTTGAAAACGCTATCTCGCCGCGGTGAGATACTATCTCCCTCGCCGTGCGGTGAGTTTTTATCTCGCCGAGGCGTGTTACTATCTCGCCGCGGCGAGGTACCATCTCGATAGTAACTATCTAGATAGTAACTCGCCGCGGTTAGATAGTAACTCGCCACGGCGAGATCATAGTAACTCGTCGCGGCGAGATAGTAACTCGCCACACGGCGAGATAGTAACTCGCCGCGGCGAGATCATAGTAACTCGCCGCGGCAAGATAGTAACTTTAAAAAAAATATTGTTGTGGCCCTTTAACGCTTCCGTAGAGTTTCCTTTTTGGAATCGATTTAAATAAAAAAAATCCCCATACGACATAGGCAATTTTGGACTTCAGAAAAAAATAAAACGTTCCGGCCATGCCACTACCGAAGCCATCAATATTCGGCCGAATCAAGCGACTTTGGTTGCAGCAGAATGTTGAAGAATAGTCCTTTTCAGCGATCCAGCCTTAGCCACAGCCGATGGGCCATTAATTCGGAAACGACTATGTCCGCCCGACCTGAAATGTGTAGAGTCCACCTCGGTGAAATTATTTTTACAAAGAATAACCATTACAGGCATTAGACTGCACTGATTTTACAGGTAACTTGGCATCAGGAAAATAGCAGACGACTGCACAGTCCGCCTCAAGTATTAATTTTAAAAGTGAACTTGTTGCAAATCTTGTGCGCCCTCTTTCCATCCACGGATGTTCGAAGGGACAATTAAAATAAAATTACGATAAGAATTCATTAAAATGACAATAAAATACAAAGTTCTAAAATCTCCGCACAAAAACAATATGGAAGACAAACCAAATGTACAAAGGTCCATAAGTAGGCTACACATTGTAGTACATGTAGAAATAAACAAGAAAGCTTAAAAGCACCACACGGTAAACCTAAGGGCCATGTCACACAGGGCAATTTTTTACTGACAATTTGGAGGCAACGAACTGCACCGCAAGCAGAAGAAACACCTTAGAAGCACAGGAGTTTTTTTGACAATGTTTTATCCCCAAGAAAATCAGGTGACATTCAAATGTGAATGCCTTATCTTCTCGACGGGCCTTGGGACTACCCATGTCAAATTGACCAGAGGGTGCCATGGAAGTTTAGGACTCTCAATGAATAATTTTCTTTGCTTTTATGGATTGTTAAAAAATGGTCCAACATTGTGCCCCTGGGGTTGTTAACTTTCATCCTGGAGCATTTTGTGTAGACTGACCCTCTAAAAATGGCCCTATTTTGCTTAAAACAGTGTAGGGTCATTTTTCCAAGATGAACTCTGGCCAGTTTACTCGTTCAGGGGTATTTTTATTTTGGGTCGGCCTAGCAAAAACTCTCAACGGCTAGCCTACTAAAAAATTGAAAAGTTCAGTTGTCAGAAAATATATTCGATTTGTTTTCTAGAGCTGAGAGACTTTTAAGTATTTTTTGAGTAATTTTTGAATATTCAATTAGCATTTTGAATTGGTTACTATGCAGCTATGGGAGCCTAGTGTGGTGCACCCAGAGGGTCGATTAGCGAATTCTGCATTGCGCCCTCAATCGATAGTTTGACACCTACAATAGCCGGTAACCCGCAACCTGTACATTCTATGCACTATACAGTAGCGCGGGAGCCAATGACTAAATCCCCGTGCTGCGTTGTGCGCATGTGAAATCAGTAGGACGTAAACTTTCACTTTGTGTACTTCCGCCTTGTTGAGACGCCTGCGACATGTACAATAATACTAATAGCTAGGCAGCCAAAAAACAGGACAACACTTTTTGTGTTTTACGGATTTTGCCCTATGAAAACAATTCTCTCCGATAGTGGATCTACACAGCTGTAAACCCATGTAAGTGTGATGTTTCATTTGATTTTGTAGTATTCCCGTTCTTGGATTTGACTTGCTTGAGCTTTTGATACTGGATTACTGAAGTCTGAACCAGTCTTATTAAATCATGTTAATTGTCATTTGAACACACACGGTCGATTTAGTTGTACAAAATGAATGTGGTTTGATGTGTTTCACATTAAATTGTTCCGTCCTAACCAATAGAAAATCACAACTACAGTTGAGACATGTCCTAATTTGAGTGTTACACTAGCACCAGCACGGCAGCATTAACACTTTTATCAGTTTCTGAACTGTGACTGAGTAAAATTTGGTCATGTTTGAATTAAGCTCCACTCCTTTTTTTTAAATTTTGACTCGGACGGTCGTACCAATGCCCCAGGGAAGCATGGGGGTATCCACTGTGATGAACGCGATTCGCTATGACAGTGTAACTGATTTTTTTTCGGCATTCAGGGGCCCATGACCTGTGGGGGTGGGGTGGCGGCTTTAAGTTTTACTAGCCAAATGTGTCTGGTTAACAGGTCTTGATCTTAACCGTGGTCATAGGCCGTGATGCCCAGGGTTAACTGGGTTAGCTCCCCTCCAGTGGGTGCAGTGGGTGCCAGTGCTTTGCTTTGGCTGTTGGAATTACTGACCTTTTAAAAAGTTATTGCAAATAATCTTTTTCAATTTGCTCAGAATTACTTCCCTATGTGGATCGTAGCCATTTTTGAATGGACCCACAATGCCCCACAAATGTGAACACAACTCTATGGCTATTTCATGTGACAATACACTGGACTACCTCCGCTCCTGACCTTGGCCCTACGCCCATGGCCCTCAAAAAACTTTCGAATTGAGACATAAAATTTTTTCCCCTCGATTATCGGTTGGCCATTGCCTGAGAGAGTCTGGAGTAAGTTTTGTGATGCGATATTAATTCCTAGCCTTTTGGTGGACTCTAGTGAAAAATCTCATGGCTAATACTGACACATTCAAACATCGTCGGAGCCATTATGGTTGCTGTTGTGCATACACACTGTACACAGGGCTATGACTTACCGTGGAATTCTGCACTTACATTCTGCCGTGGCCCATAGGAGTACACGCTTTACAGGGCGGAGGGCGCCCTATTCCCCACTTAACAGCGCGCATGCGTGCATATTTGGGGTTTTCCTCCCAAGTCGGTTTTCGTACATCTATTGAATTATTTTTGTGTTTAATACTGTTATTTTTTATTGAATACTTTAGTCTTTATTATTTTAATTTTAATATTTAGTATTTTAATGTTAGGCGCCTGGGAGCAATAGCCACCCTAATGGCTTTGGTGCTATATAAATGTGCATTATTATTATTATTATTAATTATTATTATTAGTAGTAGTAGTAGTAAGTCTTATAAAACTGAACATTTCTTAATTGTCTTCTTTAAAAAAGTTGGCGTGATGTAAACTTCTAGGATAATTTGCCGACTGTATTAGTCAGATTCAGATTCATAAAAAATATTCAAAACCATGCATTTACATGTAGTTCTGAACATCATGGCACTGGTGGTTACTGGTAGGGTGCAACTCAGTACAGTATGGGTTACGTACAATATGTACATGTACAATGTACTTCCTTCTGATGTGCAGTGTACTGTATCGCACACTCATTCATAATACAGTTGTAGTTGCATTAGTCGTACATGTAATTCTCAATCCTCCCTACAGATTTGTAAGAATGCAGGATTGCAATAATGGTTTCATGCATTTGGTTTGCGATTCCAACCATTTCCAGCCAACTTCATTCATTCATTCATAGAACATTTATTTCCATATCACAGATAACTGAACATGCAAAAATGCAAAAAGATACAATATCTGAACTATTAACACATTAGGCTATATAAATACAAAAAGGCTATAATACAATACAAGAAGAAGTGATATGGAGGCAAATCCCGATAAGCAGAGCTTGAGATGGGATGCCTAACACAGGGACAGTACAGACAAACAAGCGGACAAAAGATGAAGACGATCAAAACTTAAATACATGATTGTTTAGAGCAGGGGGTGGTAAAAAAGAATACATACATTTAAATAAAGCAATAAATCAATATAAATAAATTTAAACAAAGAATAAATAAATATAAGAAAACTGGGAAGCCAGTGGTGAAACACTCTCTAAAAATCCAAGTATGAAACCCACTCCAATCCACTGAATGAAACTAGGAACAAACTGAAGGGATTTGTCCCCAACTTTACTGCTGATCAGCTGATTTCCTTGATTAAAACAAAACAATATTTAGGGCCTACATAAAAACTGAAAGAACAACTGTAAAGTGTGGTTAGCCAGTTCCTTGTTTTCTGTAATTACATACAAAGTTGCATTTTTGATTGTGTTGTAAATGTCGATGACTCAATCTCGACCACCTAAAACATCATCTAGAGAAAATTATTTTATAACTGACGAGTTGTTCTGCTTTCAAGCCACGTTAGCAACTCAACGACCTACACTGATTGTACCCACTCATAGTCCTAATTCATGTGAAGTTTTTAAACCAGGTCCTTGCAATGTTTTTTATTTGATGTTTACATAATATGTTTGGTTTGAAAGGCTTTACTGTGCAATCTGTAGCATTTAAAATGGTTTTATCGTGTGATTTGTTTTGGTGAATTTGATCTTAAAATCTGAAAGAAGAAAAAAAGAATAAAAAGGATAGGAAATTTGTTGTTGTTGTCATAACCTGCCTGGAATATACATATAATAAAATAATAATTTGCATGTCACTTTTGGGAGCCAATCGGCATTGTATTTCAGTACATCCCTACCCTGGGTTAGTGACGAGAGGTATCGATACGGTGTGCTGCTGCTGCTTGTGGTAGCGAGGCTGGGTTTGCGGGAACACCACGGAAATAATCTGTAAATGTACATGTGTTACATGTATGTCATGTGTTCTTGAATGTATGCATCATTCTCATAATGTAAAAAGGTGTCCATTGTACCATTGTCTGCATTACAGATTGTACATTAATCCCCATAATATAATCACGTGTTGTGCATTGAACATGACCTTGTACAAATAATAACAACACATCACACACAGTATAGCTCAATGCTTGCTCTGTTCGTTACTAGACACTGTGTAAACTGTACAGTCATAGTGGACATGGTGGATGTGTGCAGTAGCTAAAAAACATTTAACCCCGATTAGGTTTTCTCTAGGCTCCCTGCCAAATACATGTATGCCAACATGTACAACGACATGCAACACAGTGGAAATGAAAGGCCTGCTAAATGCAACAATTTGCAACAAGTGATTTCATTGCATTGTGCAGGCTAGTTGCTTGTAATGGGATTGCCTTTAGAGACTGTTGCCCCGCCAAATGCAACCTGTGCACTCAAGTAGTTTGGTGACTTGACTTTACATGTGGGACCATATTGTAGCCTGCTAAATGCAACACAGTCTAACACATAAGTTCTAAAGCTGCCCTTCCTGGTAAATGCAACAAAACGCATCAAAATGTGTGGTTTGAGTTGACTGCCAAGTGCAACGAATAGACCGATTGTGCTCTCCAAGTCAATTGACCTGTAGTGGGTATTAAATGTGAACAAACACGATGTCCTCCATAGGAAAGTGCGGCATGGTACAATGTACGTGATGAATGTTGCGTTTGTTTAATACGATCGAGGCTATTCTTTCTCGAAAGGTTTTTGTACCAGAGACCTTCGAGTGGCTGAATAAAGCCAGTAAGGACAGTTCCAGCAAGTCTTGGAAATTCTACAAAGAACCTTTATGTTCATGATGTGGTACATGTAGTACTACATGTAGTTGCACGATGGAACGTTTGGGCCAGATGACAGCGATCACACACTTTTCAACACATGAATTTTACAATTTTGAAGTTGAAATCATCCAAAGAAGCTCGCTTCCTTTGTCTGTTTGAAATTCCGCAAGGCTAGGTATAAATGCTCACTTTTCCAATGTTCTATTACTCTTTTTTGTACAGTGATTTACATAACAAACAAAAGAACATGTGGGTGGCTACATTGTCGTCCAATACTGGTAGTGCATTTAACTAAAAATAAACCTCATGTGCAGTTGAATACTGAGTGAGTTTACATGAAACAGTAATATGATTAAAATCAATGTCACGACATACAACTTTAATAAAAGGGCTTAGTAACCCTGTGTTATTATTACCAAAAGCCGACTGTTGGTGTTGCACGTAGTTTGCCATCACCTGAGATGACGTAGTACCCACGACAGGTCACGTGATGACATGTATATTTTGTAAACATTGGTCGCGCAATCGGTCTATTGCAACAACTTTCACTAACAGGTTTATTTTGTTGCATTGAGCAGGGTTGGGGTTTATGTAATATGTATAAAATTTGCACTGTACCAACCGAGAAAATTAAATTTAAATTAATTAATAAATTAATTTTAAAACACAATATTATAAATGAGTGTAACAGAAATCACTGTCCGTGCTCTTTGAAGTTCACATCTAGATTAACAATCATGTGAAGTGAACACAGCCATTTCAGATTGTCAGTCTCCATTGTATGGTCGTGTATTGCCTGACTGTTCTAGCCCTGTCAATACTGTCTCTCAGATATCATATTATAGAGAATAATGTCTGTAAGCAACCTCTGAGGAAGGAAACTGCACAAGTACATGTAGTTAAAGGAGCATCGTAGGTCTTTTTGGTAATTTATTGTTCCTGTTTGTGTGGTGTGGCTTCAGCTTTTGACACAATTTTTTATTTACAGAGCCTCAACCAGCAGGGTGCCAGTCACAGATGGTACATGTGACATGTTATTTTGGCTGGTAACCTTATTCTGGTAAGCATAATTGTGTTTGCGCTTAGTTACTTTTTGTGCTTAAGCAGCTCTATGAAATTGGGCCCTGGGCTCAATTTCACAGAGCTGCTTAAAAGCAAAAAAAGTAGCTAAGCTCATCAAAATTATGCTTACCAGACTAAGGTTACCAGCCAAAATACAATGTCAAATGCACAAACTGTGACTGGTATCCTGCTTATTTTTGCTTAGCAGAAATTTTGCAAGCAATATTTTCTGCTTAAATTAAGCAAGTCTATGAAATTGGGTCCTGAGTTTGCATACATGTACAGAGAGAAGTGGTTTCTTTATAAACTAAACATTCCTTGCTTGGGTTTCTCCCTACTCTACATAGTTGAACAGGATAAATCATGGCCTTGGATTATGCTGTGATCTGGTGACTATGCCAGACATGTGTGGCAATACCTGTGTTTTTTATTACTATTATATTTTTCATTATGTATTCGGCAATTTCACATAAAAGTACATGTACAAGAATACAAAAGAGTGAAAAATTTAAGAAAATTAATCTTAAAAAGGGAAAAAAGAACCACTATAATGGAAAGGTAAAGGGCAGTAAAATGGGATACATCAAAATGAAAAAAGGAAGAGGCAGTACAAAAACAACAACATAAAAAAACATGGTCAAACACTGGTAGACTAGAAATAGACTACATGTATGTACCCCCATGAACCAAACATGGTCAAACACTGGTGGTAGGAATAGACTACATGTACCCCATGAACATGATGAACCAAGCATGGTCAAACACTGGTCCAACAGAAGTACAGAAACTTGTTTCAAATTTGATGGGATTGTGGAGCTATGGTTGCAATTTCCCTGTGTTGGATGATATTCTTGTGGACATGTCGGAAAATACCTTTAATACAGTGGTACTTCTACATATACAGACCATACTAATCTGAAGTCATGAGGAATGTTGTAATTGTTGTGGTTACTTAAAGGGGCAGTCACTTAAAGTGGCGTGCATTCCAATGGTATAAAATGTGTCTTTAAGTATTGTTTTATTTTAATCTTAAGTAGTTGATTTTGGTATTTCAAGGTTTATCAGTATTTTGAATCACAATTGGGAAAAAAAGGAAGACATTTCATGCACCAGAACACAAGCAAGATGTGATTAGAGCCTTTAAATGTATTTTTCCCCTCCTTTCACTCAACCACCGTCGGTAAATTAATTGCATTATTGAAGGAGCGTTTCCTGCTGGATAAAAAACGGATCTTTGCTACTGTCAGATCCACTGTCAGATCCGTTATTCCAACTCACATGTAGGGAGTGTGTAAAAAGATAAAACGATAATATTTCCTTCAATAACTTATTTCCCTCTTTGTCATTTTTACAGTCATCAGCAGTTGGACAAGAGTGACTATTGCACAGACTCGGCCTGTGGTTGACAGCATCACCTTTTTCTGGATGATAAACTCATAAAAACGGGAGAGCTGCCGAGTGGAATCACAGGATTGTCGATCTGTTTTTTTCCCCTGGTTGTTGGAACAGTGCATGCTGAACCTGGAATGGGTGCCGATGATCTACTTTACTTTCCCGTAGACTTGACTGGAGAGTGACTTGGCCACTAGGGATACCTTCTAGACCCTCTGGCTATACACCAGGATGGCAGTAGCAGGGACCGTGGGTTGTCTGTCCACAGGATAGTTAGTGTTCACCTTGTAAGATAAGGACGGCTTTTGCCTGAGACATCACCGGCAGTTTAGAATTATAATCAATTAGGTTAGGGACCCCTACTGACAGGAGATTCGAGTTATTTTGCCAGACAATCGCTCACTTGTCAAATTTCATAATTTAGAAAAGCACTTGAACTTGAATTTGGTTAATTCAATGGAGGCTGCCAGTAAGAGTGTAATTTATGAAAATTACAGGGCTGTCACTAAATCACTTGCAATTTCTCAATTTACTGGATCTACCAACGTTGTACTTTAGTTGTAAAGGATATTATCAACAATACTGTCAACACTGCTGGGAGGTATGATAAATGGTCACTAGAGTTCTCTGAACAGTGATTGTTAAAAAGGAACGTAAGAAACATGAACGGAGCCAATGGAACTACCAGGAAAGCCGGGGAGCCTGTGCCCCAGGATCCTATCACAGTGCGCTACTATCATGGGAGGATTACACGTGAGGAGGCCGAGACCAGACTCCGCAGCGCCGGCTGCGTGCAGGGGGACTACCTCTTACGCGACAGTCTGGGCCGAGAGGGGCACTATGCTATCTCCCTGTGCTACGATAACAACATCTACCACTACGCTATCGAGCGCCAACACGACGGCGGCGTCGCAATCAAGGACGGTAACAAATTCAGCGGGCCCATTGAGCTCATGAAACACCACGAAAAGAAACTGGATGGATTGTTGTGTCTTCTGGAGCGGCCATGCTGCCTCCCAGATGGACACAAGCCTCGCGCTTATGGAGATCTTTCCCATGAGGAGATGGGGAATGAAATCGCATTAGTGGCGCAGAATCAAGGCCTGTCAGTAAGTGTGGAATTCTTAAGGTTTTCACTAAAAAAAAATTTTCTCGAAACAAAACAGAATTTATTTGCACAAAAAGTGACAAAGCTAGATCGTTTCGCTGCAAAATACACATGAGAATAAATTACGTTATCCGTCCTAAGACAGCCAATAGTAAGGGTGTTATTAAAACCGCCAAAGAGTGATTGTTAAAATCTGAAAAATTTCAATTGGGAAAACTTCTTCACTTTCATAATATCACAAGACATTAAACTTTCCCAATTCCCCCCCCCCCAAAAAAAAGGGGAAAAAAGAAAGAAAAAGAAAGAAAAAGAAAGCAAAATTGAAACCTTCTCTTTAAGATTTATAACAAAAGTCTTTCATTTGTTGGTGGAAGAGTTCACATTTTGGATGTTGTAATCATCGGGTGATGAAAGTGTCTATGGATAGAATTGCTGGGTATGGTTGACCTCGGACAACCTTGGTCTCACTCTTTTTTTTACGTTCCCCTCATGTTCAGGATTATTTTCAACTTTAAAAAGAGCTCTAGCTGACCTTTGACCTTGTATGACATAACAAATGCAAACTTGCTTTGGGTCAGACCAAGTTACACCCACTCATAAAGGTCCACACATGTCAACATGTAAAGTCTGTTTTAAAAGCATAGACTTCCCTTAGCAACACCCTTAGCAACAGCTTCAGCCAGAAACGCCAATTTGGACGTGGCCCAAAAACAAACCTCACTCCTGTTGAAAACATGGTTTGTATGTACGTTGTATAATTTTAATTATGGTATATGGTGTGCACATGTATCATTGTACATGTAGTGATATCAATGTTTGAAGAAGTTAATGTACTGTCAGAAAGTCTACAGCTTGATCCAATTTTTGTTTCGATTACAACAGTACAGTGTACAGGATAACATTCCTTTATAAGGTACAAGTACTTGAAAGCAACTTCAGCCCAATTCAGCTTTCAGTTACAGAAAACAGCAGGGTCCAATTTCATAGCGCTGCCAAGGACAGAAAATACTGAGCACAGAAAAAGGCTGCCTTGCAGAAAATGGGTTCTAGCCAAAGTGCACAGTGGGATGTATACATCACTTCCATGTGCGTGCTGTGTACACTTACTTGATGTGCAAATTAATAACATTGGTGAATGTTTTTTTTGCTAAGTTTTTGAATAACATTAAATTGTTAAAAATTTTTAAGCAGCCTCCATGTTACAATGTACATGTAGATCTTTTACCCTATGAAATCGCCTCTGTTGATCTCATTGAACTAAGCGGAACACACCTCTGCAAAATGCACGTCTACCGTTGCGGCAATTTTGGGAATCACTTCCTTTGGATAGGCACGTTAAGTTTTGAATAGCAAATTAAACTGTTTAATAGTGTTATGTACATGAACATGTACATGTAGCCTCCATGTTATAGATAGTTACACTATGAAATCGCCTTTATTGACCTCATTGCACGGGCCGAACGCACCTCTGCATGCATGTTTACCCTTTCAGCAAATTTGGGAGTCAATTCCGTTGGATAGGTGCGCGTGTCGTGAAATGGTCCAATAAGGATCAAAGACCAATTTCAGGGACATGTTGCATTTTTTTTTTGTCGCTGTCAATTAACATACCAGACTGCAACCATTGAACCCGAGTTATTTGCACGTAAATCCTGGAACACATATTTATTAATGAGTGTTCAGTCCTGTCTGTAGTTATTTCCCTGTCACTGTCCTTAATCTGGCCTTGAAAATCACAAACCAGTTTCCCCTACTCACAGTGTAATTCTGTGGACAGATATTGCACTTTGAAAACAAATACAATGTCATTCACCTGAATACATGTAGTGATAAAATGAAGAAGGGATTGGTCCAAAATTCACATAAAGTCTGCATCAATTTTCATGAGTATACAGTGCTTAACAGACATTTGATGTATGGGTAAAAACACAGGAATATTCTTTATCCCAGATGCAAAAGGGATTTGCAGAAGTGTGTCCGATGTGCAGTGAGGTCAATAGACATGATAGAGGCGATTTTATAGGGTAGCATATTGCATTGACAGCTCTGTGCGAATGAAGAGGTCAACTTTATATTGGTGTTAAAAAAAAGTAAATAAATAGTAAGCAGTCACCGAAATAGCAGTTTGAAAAATGGTTCAACTTCAAGCACAATTTTCTCAAACATGTCAAAGCATGAAATTTTGGCCAGGTTGAGCACCATGCGTCGGCAATGTTGTTCAAGGTCAATTTAGAAAACCTTTTTTGCATGGCAAAGTTTTTCATTCCTGTAATTGGCGGCTTGTCCGCTGTTGGTTTGGTCAATAAATAAATAAATAAATTTGTTGCGGTACCCACTGCTTAAATGTATATTAGGATTCAAGCTGCCCAGCTGCCGGGCAATCTTGGTAGTTGGTTGGTAAGACATCAGCTCTAGAATGGAAGGGGATGTGGGTTCGAATTCCATCTGAGGAATATGCCTGTAGATTTGTTTTTTTTTCTCACAGAACTGGGGGGGGGGGGGGGGGGCACAGTGCTTTAAAACACACAATGGTGTATCTGGTAAAAACAAATAATCTTCATGTGACTGCATCGTGTATTCAGTGCTCATCTACTCTCTACATGAAGTGCATTGATAACAAACTCACATTTTCCTTGCTTTACAGTAGGCCCTATTTACAAGTGACAGGCACAAGGTTTCAATTTCAATGTAATTTGTTTCAGTTTCTGTGATTTCATACTATTACATGCTTACGATGTATTATGTGTACATGTATGCTGGCTCACGCTTCCTCTTTGGCTCCGATGTCAGTTGCGATTATACACACAGACTCAAGGAGAATTAGCAATTTTGCATTTCCAGAAACACAATGGGACTTCATCTAGAGCATGTTATTGAAAAGTAATTGTGCATCATACAGTGTGATAATGGGATAATAATACGACAGGGTAAAGAGCTGGAACATGAGCTGAATACTTATGTCGTGTATGAACACATCTAGTTTCTGACGTTCATTGTATTGTTACTAAAAAATACTGATAAAATACATGCGTTCATACTACTCAGGGGGTCCTATTATGACAAGTGTGTGCCTGGTGTGCAGTAAAGTGTGGGTTGGCAACGATCACACAAGTGGAATGTGTCATGTTTGCAAAAAAAAAAAAAAAAAAAAAAAAAACTGACTGGTATTGTCTTGATCAGTGAACATGAAAAGGCCTGATTGCTTCGCTCCTGAAAGGGCAAGGACATTAAGGCATTTTCTTCTTGATAAAATGAGACCTCTATGAGGAAATTGTAAATTTCTACTGGAACATTTCAAGGGCATCAAGGCAATAATGGCCAGGGGCATGGAGGCAAAATTACATTGTACCTCCATTGGCTCTGTGAAGTATCAGGCCCTGCATAAACCATGCTGTAGGCAAGCAATCTTTCAAAGCTTAGGAATGAAAAACTTTGCCATGCAAGAAAGGTTTTCTAAATTGACCTTTAACAACATTGCCGGGCTACATTTAGTTAGTTGTGCCATCAACCGACGCATGGTGCTCCACCTGGCCAAAATTTCATGCTTTGAAAAAATTGTGGTTGAAGTTGAACCATTTTTCAAACTGCTATTTCGGTGACTTCTTACTATTTATTTATTTTTTTTAACACCAATATACATTGTAAAGTTGACCTCTTCATTCGCACAGAGCTGTCAATGTGTCTTCAATCCTGCAAACTGTTTTGATGAGTTATTAATTCCTAAACACATCATTTTGTGAAAATGAAAAAACAAGACATGCACGCAGAATGCTATGTACAAATCAATGCATACGTCGCTTTGTGAATGTTTTGAGATCAACAGATATAAATATTATATACGTCACTTCATGAAAATATAGAAGTACCATGCGTGTGTCGCACCCTGCCAGCGCTATGTTTTTTTCAGTGGATAAAGTGGCGTATCGTGACACGTACATGTACACTATTGTAACTTCATGGAAACGCAAAATGGCAATTAAAGTGATACGTTGGTCATGCTGATCAGTGTAATTACAAAACTACGTACATGTAGTATTACGTGTTACATGTACATGTAGGTCCTGAAATTTGCTGAAAAATGTTAACAGTAATGAGTATTATATCAATAACTTGTACAAAAATTGGGTTAAAATTTTGTGATTTTGACCCATACATTGGTTCGTGGCGGGACTAACGATTTGTGCATTTAAATACACATGTTCATGCATTCATGTACTGTATGTATGTATGTATGTATGTAGTCTCATGAACAGGATACATGTAGCTTAATGACCTTTGGTTGGGTGTGGTTATTCTGTCGTGGAAAGAGCGGACACAATTTGACTGAAATTGTTTTATTTGATAGCACATATTGTGCACAGGCTGCATGTTCAGTCCTTTGTATGTTTGTTCTACTTTTGCCCACATTTTCTAGTCAGGACTTGTTTGTTTTCGCCAAATGTCCTGCATGCATGTATACAGTTTAGGTGTCCCAAGTCTAAACAAGATGTTATCGATTGCAGGGCAGACCGTTTAAGTGTCTTACATTAAAGCTGTGCTGACGCAGCAGCAGAGTTTGTATTCTTCCCCTCATTCGATTTGGAAATTTCATCCTCACACACTGTCTCACAAGAACGTACAAGGCGTCTGGGTGAATCCTGTTACATTTTATTGAGTGAAATTTGTGGAATTAAAAGCTTTAGTACCAACACGTATTTGGAGTGTTTAAGATTTAAGCAAATTCCATTATAATACTTTCCATGAACACAAATTGTAAAAATACGTGCATGTAAAGTATTATTCAAAGTGTTATTGGTTTTTTGTATCACTGCACCACAATTGGGTAACTGACTGGGTAAATGTAAATCAAATCATTTTTTCGGGTGAACAAAGGCAAATTGACTAGATCGGGATTTGAACCTGTGACCTCTGGGTTTTTGTGCCGTTGTTCTACCAACTGAGCTAACCCTACATTGTATGTGTGTGGTTTCCCTATTTTGTTGATATCTTTGTTGTTGGGGTAGGAGGGGGGGGGGGGATGGGGGGAGTCAGTAAGAAGATAATAACTGTAATGCCGTTGTAGTCAGGGATCACGCCCAGTTTTAAGATACAACCTGCATAGGGTTATTGCAAGGGAATCAACTCAAGGGGATGCAACTTTTTCTTTTAAAAATACCAAGTAATAAACCACAAGGGAAACTGACTGGGTAGAAAATCAATTTTGTTCCCCCCCCCCCCCCCCCATTTGAAAAAAAAACATTAGTAACAAATTATCGTGGTCTGTTTATCGTCATTTTTCAGTTTTCCCAGAGCCAAGTATGCTGTGTAAAAATTTATTTCTTCTCTTGATTTGTTATTCCCCATATATCAGAAAGTGACTATTGAGAAAGCCATGACATCACACAGATCCCAGTTTGAGAGATTACTGAAGAGCATCCTCCACCAAGAGAGACCGTGGTTTCATGGTCCGCTGACACGAATGGAGGCTGAACAGCGAATTGTGACCTCTGGGTTACAGGAGGGCAAATTTCTGTAAGTGTTAAATAATTAAACCAGTGATTTTTGAAATCATCAAATATGTAAAGTATTCAAAGCTTCTTCTACATGTTCCTTAACCAGTTCCTGCTGGGATTCTTCCATTTTTTTTCCCGTCCAGCCTGATGAGATTATTTTGGGGGGATTGCCAGAATCATTTTTCTTCAAGAGTACCGCTGGTACAAAGAAAGCTTGACTTGACAGTAGCCAAAAGAACAAAGACTCTCTTCATTGTACTGTGATTTTTGTTTTCTTTATCGAGAAAATGTCAAATTCATGCACCGTGAATTGCAAAACCTGGAGGTGTAAAGCTATCATATCATGATATGTGACTGCCAAGCTCACAAATGTATTCTATTACGATACCTGACTGCCAAGCTTATAAGCTATCATGATATGTGACCGCCAAGCTTATAGTAAGCTATCATGATGTGACTGCCATTGCTTAATTATAAATGCTATCATGATATCATGATATCATGATACATATATCATGCCAAGCTTATAAGCTATCATGATAGGTGACCGCCTCGCTTTTAAGATATCATGATATGTGACTGCCAAGCATACATGTAAGGTATCATGAAGACCGCCATTGCTTATGCTATCATGATATCATGCTACGAGACCGCTAAGCTTATAAGCTATCATGATATGTGACCACCTAGCTTTTAAGTTATCAATCATGATATGTGACGGCCATTGCTTATTTAAGCTATCATGATATCATATGATACATGACCACCTAAGCTATCATGATACATGATTGCCTCACTTTTAAGCTATCATGATATAAGACCGCCTAGCTTTTAAGCTATCATGATATAAGACCACCTAGCTTTTAAGCTATCATGATATAAGACCACCTAGTTTTTAAGCTATCATGATATAAGACCGCCTAGCTTTTAAGCTATCATGATATAAGACCACCTAGCTTTTAAGTTATCATGGTATAAGACCACCTAGCTTTTAAGCTATCATGATATAAGACCACCTAGCTTTTAAGCTATCATGATATAAGACCACCTAGCTTTTAAGCTATCATGATATAAGACCGCCTAGCTTTTAAGCTATCATGATATAAGACCGCCTAGCTTTTAAGCTATCATGATATAAGACCGCCTAGCTTTTAAGCTATCATGATATAAGACCGCCTGGCTTTTAAGCTATCATGATATAAGACCGCCTGGCTTTTAAGCTATCATGATATAAGACCGCCTAGCTTTTAAGCTATCATGATATAAGACCGCCTGGCTTTTAAGCTATCATGATATAAGACCGCCTGGCTTTTAAGCTATCATGATATAAGACCGCCTAGCTTTTAAGCTATCATGCATGTCATGATATCATGATATATTATATGATACATGACCACCAAGCTACTATCATGATACGTGACTGCCTTGCTTATAAGCTGTCATGATCAGGCATGCAACGTTTCAGGGATCAGCTGATTTCCTCTTTTTTGTTCATTTTTAGTGCCATAGAAAATTTAAAAACACGGGTGCAGAATTATGTGTGTATGGCCATTTCCTCTTTTTTTGAAATTTCCAAGTTGCATGCCAGCATGATAGGTGACCACCAAGCTTAAATAAGTTATCATGATATCATGATATATTTGACTGCCATTGCTTATAAGGTACGGTGGCTAGGCAAATCGGGTGCCTAGACATTAGGTCATTACCACTTATTGCAAGGTTTTATGAGACTAGTCAAAGGGAAATTACATCATTGTTTTGGGGCTGAAATAGATTCATTCACATCCTCTACAGGCCTGGAAATTCATCTTTGAGAGGGCAAGGCCATTTTCATTTTGCTAAAGGGCACTTGCCCATTTAAAAAAACATAAAGTCTATGAGAAACTTTTGAAGGGGCACCAAGGCCAAGACCAGGGCAACAGAGGGCATGGCCGAGGCCTCAGTCTCATTCCAGGTCTGGCACTACATGTACATGTAGTTCTCCATAAACACACCACGTTTAATGTGTGGGAAAAAATTGGAAAGAATATCGGTTTATGCATACTCTGTAAAGATTTTGTGCACATTCATATAGGGTCCTCCAATGTTTTTTTTCTCCTATAGTTACATAATAGAACAAGAGGGAGCACTTGTTATTGCACATGTGTAACCACACAGTCTTTTTGAATTGTGGACATTTTCTTTGTCATCAAAATAATAATAAGCAGTTCTTATATATAGCACTTTATCACACCCGATGGGCGTCTCAAAGTGCTCAGTATTTTTTCCTGCAAGGTATGTTGAATTACGTTTTTGAAGTATGAGACCTGGGCTCGATTTCACAAAGAGTTAAGATTGATCTCAAGTGCAAATCAATCTTAATTGCTAAGCAACGTGTGATGTCACAATATAAATCACTATGGTAATACTTACGACTCATCATAAGATGAATCTCAGTGCTTTGTGAAATCGACCCCTGTTCCTTTACATAGCACCATGTAATGGTTTACAAGGTGCTGTGGTGCAATCTGCAGCCGATCAAACCAGAAACACCAGGGCGAACCCCTTCTCTTTGCGATAAGTGCACTGGGTTCTTTTACGTACATTGCATAACACACGGGACCTACGGCTTTACGTCCCATCCGAAGGACGAAGCAATAATGGTCAACTGTCTTGCTTAAGGACACAAGTGTCACGACCGGGACTCAAACTCACATTCTGCTGATCAGAAACACCAGAGCTTGAGTCCGATGTTCTTATCCGCTAGGCCACGACAGGCCATTAAAGAACAAGAAATATTTAAAACCCACTATTTCTATTCAAGTGTTTTGAGAGCTGGTTTTCGGACACCCAATCCCTTTAATATAATACTCAGTTTTGAGCTATTCATTTATTTATGAGCTATTTATACCGAAACTGCTTCCTTTTTGAGTAAAACGAGTTTATATCTAATTTGTGAAAATACTGTGTGGACGTGTGTAAGTCCACCCAGTGTTTCAAGTACCTACACAGTGTGGACATGTTTTTTTGTCAGGGCCATGTATGTAGTGCTTAAACACGCTGTCCCACCATGAGAACAAATCTCTAGGGGGTAATTTACATACAGATGTAAGTCCTGTGTTAATATTATTAGTCAGCGCCATTTTATCAATGGCCAAAATGCTTCTTGTCAGGCTGTGTTTTGTACACCCTCTAGTTCTATTTCGTATTACTCTATGTTTCTTCTAGACTTTAATCTGGACAGTAATTCCAGACAGAAATATACACGTACAGGCAGTAATACTCGGTTTTGAGCTAATCAGTGCTGTACCGAAAAGGCGGAACCTTTTTTAGAAAGACAAGAAAGTCCAAGATGGCTGCCATAATGTGTCCTGGAGAAGTGGTTTCTATCAAAAATGCAAGGCTTTTAAAAAGTAATGAGTAGCATGTGGAAAAATTGTGTTTTTTTGTTCGGAGTGTCTACGTCCATTCGTTAAGCTGCCTGACTATTTAGTGTAGACATGGTATCAAATAAACTCTATAGGCCGAATAGGTGAGAATCAGATTAAAATAATAAAGAAAACGTTATTTGAAAATTATCAAATCTATGCTTTGTCCAATGTTCCTTACATGTACATATATATGTAATACTAGATGCTAGTATTTTTAAACAATGACCTCATTGTTCAAAAATAGTAAACAAAGCTTTAAAAACAGTAGGGGGGAATACACAAATATTTATACAAGAAGATACGTATGCAGTAGTCCTATGGTAATTGTGATACATGTTTGCCAAGTTGGTGCAACTGAATCGTACAACTATAGCCTGCCACCAGGAAATTGTCATTTCCCTGTTTATCCCAAATAGGTTGACCGCAAAGACCTTCTGATCTGAGGGGAAGTGCGCCATGTGCATGGTACACTGTTTGGCCATGTCGTGAAAACATCCCTGTTCCCATTCCAATCGTCGTAGATGACACCAAAGTTATCGTGTGCACACGTGCATCACGTACGTAGGTGTTCAGTTCTGCTAAAACGGATATATGCAGGGCTTTGTATGGTTAGTTCTCCTATTCGTTGGGCTCGTTGTGCGGAATTATTAATGAAAGAAGAGTGACCACAAATAAGTGGACTGCAGACACCGATTTTGGTTGATATCTAACGATAATCTGAAGACGAAGTTTATTTGTAGCTCCGCTCCTTTCAACGATCTCTCTCCCGCTCCCTTCTATTTGTTACATTTATTTATTTCATTCCAATCTTTGTTATTAAACCTCTTCTGAATCAAAATATTTATAAAAGGAAATTAATCACGACTGCACTCGCGCCTTGCAAGCAGCTCTCACTTTGCAAGCAGCTCTCGCCGGCGGTGGATTAATTTGCATATCACTACAGTTATTAAAATGTTTGTAGCTAGCATTTATTTATTGTTTCCTTAAAAAGATTTTCTTTCTAACTTTTTCATCAGTTAACTTTAATGGAAATGTACATGTAGTACATGATTCGAAAACAGCAGTACATGTACATGTACATGTACCTGTTCTATGCATCAGGCCTCGAATTACACGAAGGCCATGGAGGCCATGTTGCCCCTGGTCTTGGCCTTGGTGCCCATTCAGAAGTTTCCAATAGAGTTTAAGAAGTTCCAATGGAAGTGCCCTTTGCAAAACGAAAAGGGCTTCGCCCTCTCAAAGATGAATTTCCAAGCCTGATGCATTTCTCAAGATTTGTACGTTGTACACGATCCATGCTCAAAACAAGAATAATTAATTATGAGTGTTAAAACTGTAATAGACCCCCTTACATACATGTACTGAGCCAAAGAAACACCTCTCATTGGCTGATATTTGTGATGGCACGTACACACATGGGCGCGCTCAAATTGTCTGACCTTAGCAATGTATGGAAGGGGGTCTGTGGCCCTCAAAACAAATAGACTGAAATCCTCATTCTTACCACGAGCTCTTCAAATTTTTAATTTAAGTTTCACCAGATAAAAATGGTTTGCATACTTCTCTTCATCACCTCTCTCCACTCATCCAACCCTTCCCTCACCCCTCAACTCTAAACTGCCAACCCCCTTCCACTTGCCATACATCTCTTAATTGTATTGATTGTTCTAGTTTATATTTTTTTGCGTGCTTTTGGTGTTTTGTATTTTGAATGCCTAGTCTTTGTTTATTCTATTGGCTCTGTTTATAGATATTTTAATATTGTGATAAGACTACTTGTACATGTATATATATATGGCTCATTCTATAAATTTGGGGTCTGTTTATTGTTGTCCCCGTTACATCTGACATTTCATACATTTACAGCACACTCTTTGGTGCCTTCTACCTCCAAGAGTGATTATGTTAATGCAAAGTACATACTGAACAAATCAAAACAGCTTGAAGTCAAATTTAAAGATATTTTCAGATTAAATTGCACACGTCAGGTGTAACAGGGACAGGAAAATGTCACACTTTGGACCCCAAATTTCATGAATTTATAGAATGACCCATATATGAATGTTTTTAATGCTTCTAATAATCAACTGGAAAATTCTCATGTTTTTAACGTGGTTGAATGAATTTGAATCTGAGAATTTGAATGTAATAATAATAATAATAATAACAGTACTACGCAGTTCTTATATAGTGCTTTAATCACACCCGATGGGCCTCTCAGAGCGCCCAGTATTTTTTCCTGCAAGGTGTACAGAGTTACGTTTCGAAGTATGAGATCTGTTCCTTTGCATGTACAGAGCACCATGTAACGGTCTACAAGGTGCTGGGGATGGCGCAATCTGGAGCTGATCAAACCAGGAACACCTTGGTGTACCCCTTTATGGCATTCAATGAAAAGAGCAAGATGTGAATTTAAGTTTGTGGTTTTTTTTTTTGACAGGGCCAGAGAGAGAACAGATCCAGGTAGCTTTGCACTGTCTGTATGCTACAATAATTCAGTCTACCACTACAAGATTGACAAAGATTGCACCGGACAGCTCTCCATAAAGGATGGACCCAAATTTGACAGTCTCTTGCAGGTAAATATCTATGCTATGGGGATTGGGGACTAGTCTGATTTTCACGAAACTTTATGCAACTGCATAAGTCCACATTGCGCAACATTAAGTGCATAAGTAACGGCACGAGCGCAATAAAATGTGGTGCAAGCGGACTTCCACGCAGTAGGGTAAAGTTGTGTTAAATCGGCTGTAGGTCTCTTAAGTGTTGCATTCGAATAGCCATGCTCTACTTTTGGTGCACAGTGACTAAAATTAAAAGGTGATGGGTTACAATGTGTGTATACATAAACCCTTACTCCCCAGGCCTTTTTCCCTACTGGTGACCGCAAGACTCCAATATCCTCCTCTCCCATGTCACTCCACACCAAACCCTTTGGACTTGGATAAGATTGGATTGCCTGACCCAGTAATAAGCAATTGTTATTGGGTCGACAGCCCTCAGTCCTTCTGAATCCTTCATTTCGGCAAAGAGGATATAAGGATTTGGGTGTGTAAGGGTTAACGTGTGTATTTTGATACTCCTACAGGTTCACATTCCCTATCCTAACTTCTCCATAATATATCCCTTGCTTTTTGCTTGAGGTTGGGGAATTTGTTACTGCAAAACCACAACACTCAATGTGGATGTACCATGAAGTATATATTTTTTTCATTCATTAATTTATTCATTATTTTTATTACTCGCCACAAAAATACATTACTGTAGTGCAAAGGACTAACATTGACTTGTTTAAAAAAAAAAAAAAAAAAAAAGTATGCAAATTTAAAACTTAACAATTCATAAGAAAAATGCTGAAGAAGTGGCTGAAGAGTATAATGTTGGTTTGTACCACCATGTACTAACAGATGGTTGATCACTACATGCTGAAGAAGGATGGCTTGTTATGTTGCTTGACAGTCCCGTGCATAGACCCACAGAAGAGAAGACATTCAGGTAAGACTGATTGGGGAAAGTCCCTATGAGGTAATGGGAGAATTTTACAGCTATTAATGTCCTACTCTCTGTAAGATTTGCCTTTAAACCCTATCTTTAACATAGGTGAATTTATTCGACTGCACTCATACCCAGGCCTTGATCATAAGACAAACGAGTGCAGGCCTCTGCTGGCCAAATCAGAGAAATTGTACAAGGGCATGCTGGCCAAGTTGGCAGTGACAGTGCGATTTTTCTGAAGGGCATGCTGGCCAACTCGACAAGGCATGAGGCCAATGGCCTCGGTGGCCTCGGTTAAGATCAAGGCCTGCTCATACCCCCTCTTCATGGCCAAGCTTACAAAGAAAAAAGCACTCAAGCCTGAGCACAAAGGCCATTTGTTATGAAGCTGTAGTTTTGTCCATGCTCATCCTCCATACCCAAGCTGACCATCATTGGAATAACGGTAAAATAAAATAAGACTGCTTTTATGCGATCCCTTTAAAGTGGAGTGGAAAGATCTGGAAAGCCAAAGAAGCGTGATCATTAAACTGAAAATGAAAGGAAAAGCCACTTTTATCCTCGTCAACAACAAGTTTTATTTGTGTTTTACCCATACACTTTACCGAGTCCTGTCAAAAAAAGTTACAGGTGTATTCCTCAGGTGAGATTCGAACCCAAGACCTTTACCATTCTAGAGCAGATGTCTTACCAACTAGACCACCGAGATTGCCCGGCTGCTAGCGGTAGTTCGAATCTTATATTTTATAGCAGGTACACAGCAACGATTTAATAGATGTCAGATTTAACATCAAACAGTTGAAGTGTTTGAATTGTTCTTGCTTTACAGCGGGTCCCCCTGCAACTCCTACTTCACACTATAAGCGAGCTCAGTCCGCTGACGATGAGCCCCTGCCAGTCAGAGCACCACCAGCCCCACCCCAAGGAAGGAGGGTAAGCCCTGGAGATCTTCATCATGTCTAAATTGCCTTCTTTGTGTATGCTTCTTTCTGTGTTGTTTCTTTCGCTCAAAGTTGGAGGGGGAATAGGACAAGTTGATATTCCAGGTCAACATTCAGGTTGGCGTAGGGTATTCCTCTCTGCCTTTCACCTCTGTGGACCCCGGTTCGAATCCCGATTCTTACCGCTGTCAGCAGGCTTTGAATATTAAGCAAGAAAACACAAGGGAAACTGACTGGGTAAATTTGAATTCAATTTAGGGGTGAACAAAGACAAATTTACTGGAGAGGAATTTGAACCAGCTACCCTTGGATTATCGTACTGGCACTCTACCAACTGAGCTATCCAGCCCTAATGTTGATGGTATCCCTATTTTGTCAATATCTTTGTTTTTGGGTTGGGGGGGGGGGAGGATGCGTGACAGAAGCCATTCAACCGGATACTGCCATGTAGCCAGGGATCACACCCCGCGTATATTATGCAATCATACAGCTATAAAGCTGTATGGGTATAACTGGGAAGTGGCAGGACAGGGCTTGAGATATTGATAAATTCAGATTTTTGATGTATCTGATAATAGCAGTGGCAGAGTGAGGGGTGGGCGCAGTGGGCACCCTTCCCTTATTTCCGCCGGCTGAAAATAAAATGAATTGGGCAGCAAATAAATCAAATTCACAATTTAAAAATGGGTACAAACTAACTTGTAAAACTCTTCTGAAATGTCCTAGATTGCACCAGAGAGCTTCTAATGCTTACAGATTTTTCCCGCTGCCCTAAAGTGGGACCTGGACCCTGCGCTGTGATCAACTTATCTTAAAACAACAGCAGGATTACTGACAAATTTTCAACTTATAAATTAACCCTTAAAGTTTGCATCACCCCCCTCCCCCTCCTTTCTAAAAAAAACCCCTGGATTTCCCCCTGAATAGGATGTAATATTTTTTTCTCTCTTGTAGGGTCACCAGTCAGCTGGAGAGGCCACTCTGTTTACACCCTCACCACCCATTCCACCCCCACACCACCCACCTCAACACATGCCACTTAAACCCTCAGCCATGCATCATAAACCCATGATTGAACAGATCGTCAACGGCAAATGGGAAGAGCCAGACCATCATGGTAATGTATTGGGTTCCTTAAGTATTGCTTTATAACCAGTTGGCGCCAGCTGACGTATATGCATGAAAATAGTTTTTGAGCCAGCAAACTGGTGACATTGAAACACGACCTTGTGTAAAATCAGAATTCTGAAACACAGGTTGCTGGACATTCCACTGCTGAGCATGCACACGTCGTGTAATGCTTTGTTTCACCCACACAAAGAGGACAGATAGCACTGAATATTTTGCTGATTTTTGGCTATTGTGCAGGCGTTATTGTGTAATCCCAGATTCCAGACCTTTGTCCGTTTGTCCCAAGAAGAGGATTATGAGACGTAGAGACCATTGTTCATTCTTTGTATTTCGGCTCAATGGAGGTCAGTCAGAGTGAATCGGGGATCCAGCCATGGTTCCGGGTTTAATACCAATCCTATGCCGTAGCTTATGGGCTGAGGTTTTGCAATTCATGGTGCATGAGTTTGACATTTTCTCGGCAGAGAAAACAAATTACACCAAGAGAATCTTTGTTCTCTTGGCTTTGTCAAGTCAAGGTTTCTTTGTACCAGCAGTGCTCTCAAAGAAAAATTAATCCGGCCCGTTTGCTGACTCGAAAAATATTTTCATGGATACATGTTAGCTGTCGCCAACTGGTTAAAGAATAAACAAAGCCATTGAGAAAGAAACAGTTTCTTCAGGAACGTTGTTGAAGCAGTACTAGATACACTTCTCTTGATTAAGCAACACGCTGAGTAGAGCTGTTACTTTGTAACATGGCCTGGCATCCTCAGTGTTATTTGATAGAGTTGCTAAGCAGATTCAATTGCATATGTTTTGCTCTTGAAAAATTTTGGAACGTTGTTCTTCAACAGAAAACTTAATGACCTCACATTTGAACACAGCAAAGTCTTTTTATTCTGAAAGGATGCATTCTCTCTATTTAGTTTGATGATACGGTATACATTTCTTGCACATGTAAATTAATAGTCTACTCAAAAATAGTTACACTTATGCCACATGCTTGCAAAGTACCTTTATCAAATTACAAAGTCGGAATTTTCAACTTTTTTCATCATCATGTAATGTGATAAAGCTTGTCTTGATTTTTAACAGAGGAGCTTTAAATGGTTCAAATTTTCACATTTTTATAATGGACTTTTTTCTAGATGATCCGTCACCTCTGCGAGCATCAGGCACCACCCCATCCCAACCACCTGTGCTTGATGATAAGACGTATGGCATTCCAAACGATCGAGAGATGATCTATGGACGCGTCGCTAAGATGAAAAATACCAAGCTCCTTGACATCAAGCATCTTTACCTAGGCGACCCCATCGGTAAATAGTTATTGTTGATGACATTTTTATTGTTATTGATAATTTTTTGTTAAAAGAAATCATGAATACCTTCAAAGTTGTCTTGATCACTGAAGCTGAGAATGCTGAGTGCCGTGGCTGAGCGGTTTAGTGCATCGGACTCAAGTTCTGGTGGCTAAGTCATCAGGATATGGGTTCGAATCCCATTAATGACACTTGTGTCCTTGAGCAAGGCGCTTAAATATAATTGCTTCAAATAGGGAAAGAGGCAGTTATGTTTGTCTCGCAATGGATTCATTTACCCCTCCCTGTTCTTAGCTGTGCTCTGGAGAGACGAGCGTTTATACAGTTATCTCTGCATGTCTTGCTCTGCGCATTGTGGCAGGTTTCTATCCCTTCAAAAAGTAGCCCACACCCCAAGTGGCCTTTGGGCCTTGTGATGGGTGAATTGCTTTAAAAAATATATAAAATTGACCCTATGCATTAGCGTCAAAGAAAAAAAAATAAAAATAATAAAAAAACATTTTTCCAAGAAATGACCAAATGAAAAGCAAGCGTTAACCATGCAAGATAATTTAGATCGTCTTTTCACAAAAGATACAAACATTCAACTGGCTTTTCTGTTTGTTTTTCAGGTAAAGGGAACTTCGGTTCAGTCCTAAAAGGGAGCTATAACATGAATGGAACTCACATCCCTGTTGCAGTGAAGACACTAAAAACAGAAAATGGAATCCCAAATTCAAAGGTGAGAATGAGTGGCAATGAATCTTAATGCCGGGTTGAGTTGGGCACTCACTATGGCCAAGTGAGAATGAGTGGCAGTGAATTTTAATGGTGGGTTGAGTTGGGCACTCACTATTGCCAAGTGAGAATGAGTGGCAATTAACCTTAATGCTGGGTTGAGTTGGGCACTCACTATGGCCAAGTGAGAATGAGTGGCAATGAATCTTAATGCTGGATTGAGTTGGGCACTCACTATTGCCTAGTGAGAATGAGTGGCAATGAATCTTAGTGCTGGGTTGAGTTTGGGCTGTCACTTTGGCCAAGTGAGAATGAGTGGCAATGAATCTTAATGCTGGGTTGAGTTGGGCACTCACTATGGCCAAGTGAGAATGAGTTGCAATTAACCTTAATGCTGGGTTGAGTTGGGCACTCACTATGGCCAAATGGGAATGAGTGGCAATGAATCTTAATGCTGGGTTGAGTTGGGCACTCACTATTGCCAACTGAGAATGAGTGGCAATGAATCTTAATGCTGGGTTGAGTTGGGCACTCACTATGGCCAAATGGGAATGAGTGGCAATGAATCTTAATGGTGGGTTGAGTTGGGCACTCACTATGGCCAAGTGAGAATGAGTGGCAATGAATCTTAATGCTGGGTTGAGTTGGGCACTCACTATGGCCAACTGAGAATGAGTGGCAATGAATCTTAATGCTGGGTTGAGTTGGGCACTCACTATGGCCAAATGGGAATGAGTGGCAATGAATCTTAATGCTGGGTTGAGTTGGGCACTCACTATGGCCAAGTGAGAATGAGTGGCAATGAATCTTAATGGTGGGTTGAGTTGGGCTGTCACTTTGGCCAAGTGAGAATGAGTTGCAATTAACCTTAATGCTGGGTTGAGTTGGGCACTCACTATGGCCAAATGGGAATGAGTGGCAATGAATCTTAATGCTGGGTTGAGTTGGGCACTCGCTATGGACAAGTGAGAATGGGTTGCAATAGACTGATCCATTCAGCCCCGCCTACTAACGTATTGACCAATCACAACCTTGACAACGCCACTGAAAGTCCGACAAAAGTCCGACACACTAAAAATCTCATTAGAAAAGTAAACAAACTGCCGCTGTTGTTATGACACACAACAGCACACACAACTGTACTTACTTTTGTTTTGTTTTAATTTTTTCGTATTTCTGTTGGTGCAAATTCCAGTGTTCCCTGTACAGTTGTGTAAAAGTGGTTTAACAGTGTTCCTGTTTGCATTGTTCTTTGGACTCAGGGCACTGCTTAAAAAAAAGCCACAAAAAATGATTAATCCATACCGCTCACGAAAACTATGTACTTGTGTGTATCGGATACATGTGTGTGGTCGCAACCGAACCACCGCTGTGATCTTGGCAAGAAAGTCACGCCATGTGATGTTGCTAGGCAGTTGTAAAGGTAGGCGGGGCTTAATGGATCGGTCTGTTAACTTTAATGCTGGTATGAGTCGAGCTATTACTGAGTGAGATAGTAACTTGGATTATGAACTCTACTGCCTCTCGTCCACTTTTGAGGAGAAGATTGTTTATGAGATGATCTTCAAAATATAAATTGATTTGATTTGATTTGAAATGGTTGATTCACAATAAAAAACAAATGTACTCACAGCCAGAGGCTGAATTAAAACCTTTGAACAATATTACTGCAGAACTATTAAATACAACTAAATACTTTAGGATAAAAAAATTAAATAAAAATAAAATTAAATTAAAAAAACTGCACCATAGAATACAGATACCACTGTTCAAAGCTCGGTGTGTCGAGCTTCCTCTTTCGAAAATAACAAACTTTTATATCTGTTAATCAATGGTGAATGGCAGGGCGATTGATACAGTCTATAAATATTATTGTAGTTATGTAGTAGTTTTAATGATTTTTGATTTCAAGATGATGTCGCCTTCATCATCATTATTCAATGATTTTGTGCACTAGGCACTTACAAACCAAGTATCAATGCCTTACCCTAATACATATTGACTATTACCCTTACATGACTATTACCCTTACAAATGAAGCCCTTTCTTGTTTGATTGAATTCAGCCTGAGATTGTCAAAGAGGCAGAGATTATGGGTGATTTGGATCATCAGCATATCGTCAGAATGATCGGTAAGTTGAATGTTAATGTAAGTTTTTTAGTTTGATGTTTTATTGGTCTTCTTGTAATATGTAATACGCTTTGATCACTAATTTTTGCAGAAAGCGCATTATAATAATAGTGTACATTTATAATGCGCCATGTCTGTCATTAATGACACTCCTGGTGCCGATGAGGTGGTGCATAATTGCTGCCAGACCATGCCAGAAACACCGGGGCAAACCCCTTCTCTTTACGATAAGTGTACTGGGTTCTTTTGCGTGCATTACACAACACACAGGACCAACGGCTTTTCGTCCCATCCGAAGGACAAAGCAATAATGGTTAAGTGTCTTGCTTAAGGACACAAGTGTCACGACCGGGACTTAAACCTACACTCTGCTGATCAGAAACACCAGAGCTTGAGTCCAGTGCTCTTAACCGCTCGGCCACGACACTGTGCCTTGGTTGTTGTTTTAATTGTTGTTTGTTATTTATTCCACAGGTATCTGTGAAGGTTATGAGATGATGCTTGTGCTTGAACTTGCTGAGCTTGGTCCGCTCCATAAATACCTGAAAAGACACACGTAAGTTACGGTTTACTGGCTTTAAAGGTCAAAAAGACGCCATTGTGTATTTTCGGACCAGCGGAGCAAAGGTCGCCCTGACATTCCACTGTCGGCATTTTGTGGCTATTAAGAGGTGGTTTTAGTGTAATCCCTGATTATGTCCTTTTGTTCCAAGAAGAGGATTTATGAGGCATCGAGATGCTTCCACCATTGTTCATTCATTGTATTTCGGTTCATTGGAGGTAAGTCAGAGTGAGCCAGCAATTGAGCCATGGTTCCGTGTTTAGTTCCACTCCTATGCCGTAGGTAACGGCCGATGTTTTGCATTTCAAGATGCGTGAATTTGAAACGTAACGGATCCAATAAAGAGAATCTTTGTTCTCTTGGTATTGTCAATTGGTATTTTATGGAGGGTTGAGCATTTGAACCCACATATTCTTGAGTCTTATATGCTGGACTGCTTAGCCCTCTTATTCTAAAAATTCAAACTTATCTTTTAACTATTGTATTATTTTGTTTGTTTACCCAGTAACATGAGTATCCGTAATGTTCTTGAACTGATGCTTCAAGTTGCGAAAGGAATGCAGTACCTAGAGAGCCAGAAGTTTGTCCATCGAGACCTGGCGGCCAGAAATGTGCTTCTTGTTGATGAGACGTTTGCCAAGATCAGTGACTTTGGAATGTCCAAAGCACTTGGCCTCGACAGCCAGTACTATGTGGTCAGTAACTTTTGAATTTTAAAATGAAAAACCTAGAAACATGTTAAGACTTGTCGGTGATGTTACTTCTTTACTAGATGTAATAATCGCGTTGGTCAATGCTTCTAACGCGTGCGTATCTGCTGCATGCTGAAAGTTTTCACTACTTCCAGCTCCAGAGCTGGCACATAATTGTGTGTAATTTTACCAAAAAGTCACCCAATCCATCGTTCAAAAGCATTTCTTATGGCAGAAACTTTTACTTCTGATGAGACTCTTATCTTTGAAGAACATTTGTAAAAGCCAAGTCCGATTATTAAACCGTTCTTGCATAAATCATCAATGAAAGACTAGCTCAATGAATTGCCCAGGGGCTTCTGGTAATGAACCCTTCCCATAAAATATGTAAGTTGCACACCACGCGTACGCACTAAAACTACCGGCGGGCAAAATGAAGGAACATCGCGCCTTTTTGTGTGGGGCTAATATGGTGGTGTGACACACACGCGTTTGTGCGTCAGCCGAGTACACAACTGTATGGCGTTTGTCGACCAATAGAGTCTGTACGCATGCGTGAACGCAATTAGCATATTATTTTATGGGAAAGGCTAATTATTGGAGCCAGTTTGTGTGAAGTGGGCGTGGCTTACAGTGGAATTACATCACACTTAAGAACAGGATTGCACCAGGGATACAAAATTAATATATTTTCTACCCTTTTAGAAGCATGTACTCTTTTTGCTTTCAGTGAAAGAAATGAACCTATTAATGGGAATTTGGCTACTTCTCCTTTTTGTAAATCGGAAATAGATGGGCAACACTTGTGCCTTGAGAATAAAATGCGCTACCGCCCGAATTGAATTTAATGAGGGGGCTTGTTACTGCAGCGTGCCTAGTAGCTGTATACTACTGCCAAACAGCGGGCCACCGCAACAAAAGCCCTAAAAGGATTACCTAAAGTGAAGAAGTGTCTTCTTGGAAAAAATGTTAGATGAAGACTGTTGTTTTACCATACTTCCTTCTTTGGTGCTGGCTGTAAGCTGCAAAAAATAGAGTCAAAGAAAAATGAAAGTGTGAGTGTGAGTGTGCAGCCAATGTTTATATACCTGTGCATGGGTGGAGTCTTAAAAAAATGCACCTGGGGGTCGATTTCACAAAGCACTAAGATTCATCTTAAGATGAGTTGTCAGTATTCCCATAGTGGTTTGTATTGTGACATCACACTTTGCTTAGCAATTAAGATTGATTTGCACTTAAGATCAATCTTACCTCTTTGTGAAATCGACCTTTGGTGTTGCGTAATGAAAGGAACGCATGAGAGCTGCCCGGGCGAATTTAATGGCACTAAGGAAAATGCTGTAAGGGCTAGTACTACACTGTACACGGATATGTGATAAGCACTGTATGCTAAAGTGATTTTCAAAGGAAATACAAACTTCACTCTTTTGGCTGCATTGGTTGTTTACATTGTGTAAAGGATGTTCCCATATTCTTCTTTTCCCCTGTTCTAATTACCATTAATCCCAAGCAAATCCAAGGATTACCCAGTTGTCTACAATAATCCTTCCTTAATCCCGCTGAGGAGAACGATTTCCTCGAGGATTGAGTTGTATTTCCTGGTTTGAAATCTGTGTGGACGAATTCAGATCTTATTTTCACAATGTGCCTACATCTACATATTATACATCTAATACTGCAAGGTGGGATTTTACAAAGCACTAAGATTCATCTTAACATGCTTAAAGGCAAAGTATACCTTTTGTTTTTGGAACCGTACATTTGCCTTAATGCTATATAATTGTAGATATATGCCATAAGACTAACCTGTGTAAATTTCAGTTCAAAAGGTGGCAGCGTTTTTGAGATATCACCAAAAATCTGGAGCGGTTGTGTTCACGCAGAAGAAGTATTCGTCATTGGAATACACATTCTGAGAAGCGTTACGACCATAACGCTTCTCAGATTCAAATTTTTGGGGGATAAAAAGTGATGTATTTTTCCATAACTGCAGTACTTTGAAGTGAAACGTTTCTCAAAATGAATTATACTATCCAAAGCTGCTGTACTTCTTACCAAGTGAGTTATTATTTCCATAAATTTTCAGAGTCATTACCAAACGTATACAGACCATTTAAGGGCCCATTAAGTGGTATTTTCTCCCCCAGTTTTAACTAAAAGGTATGCCCATAATAACCTAGGCCCTATAGGGGGGACCTGGGGGGCAATCAAATTCTGAGGTGCCCCCCTCCCTGAAAAAAATCTGGATACATGTATTTCATTAAAACATATAGTTCCTGTGCCCCCCACTGAAAAGCTTGCCCCCCCCTGTGCCCCCATTGAAAAAATCCTGACTAGGCCACTGGCTGTCAGCTGTCAGCTGTTGCGCAGAGATCGATATGCATAAATGTGCTACATTTGCATGTAACTTCAAGGGCTTGGCTTCTCTGGACAAATCTCTTGCTATTTTGGCTTTTGTTACATGGACAGTAGGTGTAAGGTCGTATTGTTGCAGTGAAACTTACCAGAGTCTAAATGGTCAGGGATGTACATTGTCACTGCATTTGCATTGTCATCGGGTTCCTCGATCTACATCACGAAAGGCGATATCCAAACGGAAAATACTAGTGTTTGGTGATAAATTGAAAGTTAATTAATGTATAACCATATATTAAGCCCCAATTAAGGTTGATTTACACTTAAGAATAGTCCTATCTCTTTCTTGAAATCGTTCCCATTACCATAGTGATTTGTATTGTGAGATCACACTTTGCTTAGCAATTAAGGTTGATTTACACTTAAGAATAGTCCTAGCTCTTTCTTGAAATTGTTACCATCACCATAGTGATTTGTATTGTGACATCACACTTTGCTTAGCAATTAAGGTTGATTCGCACTTAAGAATAGTCCTATCTCTTTCTTGAAATCGTTCCCATTACCATAGTGATTTGTATTGTGACATCACACTTTGCTTAGCAATTAAGGTTGATTCGCCCATGAGATTAGTCCTAGCTCTTTGTTGAAATCCTTCCGAGGTCATCTTAAGTTCCCACTGGTTTTCATCTTTGTTGGTTGAAAATTACGTAGAGTAAGTTTTTTTCGTCTGCTGTTTTACTTGTGTTTATATGACGTTTTTCACTTTCAAAATAAAGATTGAAGCATTTTTTATTATAGCTGGAAAACTTTATATAATAGAATAATAATAAGGCATTATATTGCACTTTAGAAATGATAAAAGTGCATTATATAATAGAAGAACATTAAAACATCAAAATAAAACTTACTATACATTGGGAAGCAGATTACAACTGAAGAAGAGTCCGGAATGTTAATTGTATCCCGGGAAGAACGAAGACCATGGCAGTTGGGTCGGTGAAGTTCAAACATATTTGCAAGATAAAGTTTGCAGGATAACCTTAATGCTGTGTCGTGGCCGAGCGGTCTAGCACACCAGACTCAAGCTCTGGTGTTTCTGATCAGCAGAGTGTGGGTTCGAGTCCCGGTCGTGACACTTGTGTCCTTAAGCAAGACACTTAACCGTTTTTACTTCGTCCTTTGGATGGGACGTAAAGCCGTAGGTCCCATGTGTTGTGTAATGCACGTACAAGAACCCAGTAAGGCTTGTCGCAAGAGAAGGGGTTAGCCCTGGTGTTTCTGGTTAGTGGCTGCTAAATGCGCCGCAGCACCTTGTAAACCAGTACAAGGTGCTACATAAATGGCTCTCATAAATAAAAAAAACCCCTCCAAAACCGGCCTTAAAAATAATATAGTAAGTGCCTTGAGTACCTAATTGTTGGTAGATACGTGCCTCCGGTTATTATTATTATTATTTCAAAACTTACTGAAAAAAATACAAGTATCCACACATTCCTTTATGATTCCCCGGGTGTACATGCCCTGCAGGCATGTCTGTATTTATAACAACCTGATCACAGCCTTGAACCTATCCCTCGCTACAGACAGTGTAGAAGTTATAGCAGTGACCTACGTCTTAAGATTACTCTTAACAATTACAACTGAAGAAGAGTCCCGAATGTTAATTGGAAGACTGTTCCAGAGAGCAGCAGCCGAATGTAAAAACCCATTTCTTCCATAGAGTAATCTGGTATTAGGAATGTTGAGACGAGTTGTATCTCGGGAAGAACGAAGACCATGGCAGTTGGGTCGGTGAAGTTCAAACATGTTTGCTAGATAAAGTTTGCAGGATAACCTTAATGCTGCGTCGTGGCCGAGCGGTCTAGCACACCGGACTCAAGCTCTGGTGTTTCTGATCAGCAGAGTGTGGGTTCGAGTCCCGGTCGTGACACTTGTGTCCTTAAGCAAGACACTTAACCATTAGTGCTTTGTCCTTCGGATGGGACGTAAAGCCGTAGGTCCCGTATGTTATGTAATGCATGTACAAGAACCCAGTAACACTTATCGCAAGAGAAGTGGTTTGCCCTGGTGTTTCTGGTTAGTGGCTGCTAAATGCGCCGCAGCACCTTGTAAACCAGTACAAGGTGCTACATAAATGGCTCTCATAAATAAAAAAACACCTCCAAAACCTGCCTTAAAAATAATACAGTAAGTGCCTTGAGTACCTAATTGTTGGTAGATACGTGCCTCCGGTTATTATTATTATTATTTCAAAACTTACTGAAAAAAAATACAAGTATCCACACATTCCTTTATGATTCCCCGGGTGTACATGCCCTCCAGGCATGTCTGTATTTATAACAACCTGATCACAGCCTTGAACCTATCCCTCGCTACAGACAGTGTTGAAGTTATAGCAGTGACCTATTGCTCACCCATTAAACCCCAACCATTGTATCACCAGACACCGACCTTGTCCTGGATCTGACCTGCTGACATCATACACCTACTCCTATGACACTTTCGCATTCCATGTATCATTTTTCTCTGAAGTATGACAGCCCACTAGTCTCACTTTTGCGGTAGCCCGACATTAAAAAGGTCGTTCACATCAGTAAACCAGAAAGATATATTGATGTGTTTTCCACTGCAATATTAAAGTTGTAGTACAAGTTTGGTAATGATCAGTGAAAACTATTTAATAACTTTTAAGCTTATTTTCTTATATCATGTTTGTTGTATTTATGCAACTTTCCTGAGCTTGCTGAAACTTGTCTAGTCCCTCACTATATGCCAAAAAAGAGTTGTGCAAATAAGTGCAAAGCGAAACTAACCACAATAAAAGACAACTTTTAATGTAGTAAGATTTTAATGTAGTAAGATTTGTGGCCGAGCGGATAAGAACACCGGGCTCAAGCTCTGATGTTTCTGATGAGCAGAGTGTGGGTTCGAGTCCCGGTCGGGACACTTGTGTCCTTAAGCAAGACACTTAACCATCATTTCTGCATCCTTCGGATAGGACATAAAGCTGTAGATCTCGTGTGTTGTGTAATGCACGTAAAAGAACCCAGTGCACTAATTGCAAAGAGAAGGGGTTCGCCCTGGTGTTCCTGGTTTGATCGGCTGCAGATTGCGCCACAGCACCTTGTAAACCATTACATGGTGCTATGTAAAAGAACAGGTCTCACTATTCAAACTGAACTCTGGAAAAAATGCAGGAAAAAATACTGAGTGCTTTGAGACGCCCATCGGGTGTGATAAAGCGCTATATAAGAACTGCGTATTATTTTTATTATTGTTATTTAAAGATAAAATTGCTAAGCATTATCTACAGCCAAGCAGCACTGTGAGAATTACCCCAGGTCATATTCAAATAAATGTCATGTACTCGGAACATCACTTCCTGTGCGTTCATAAAACATTTTATGTCAGATTCAATGCAATCCAATTTGATGATTTGCCCAGAGATATTAACGATGAACTAGAGGATTGTATCAAAGACCTCTTCCAAAGACCAACTAACTCTTTACATTGATATCATCAGTACCGGTCTTGTAATCAGATTTCCTCTTGCGCTAACTGGATTTACCACTGCCTGGCTGCCCCTCAATTTCACTCTGTCCTGTTATTTGACCATAAATAGTACCTCTTTGACCTTGAACTTTAGGACCAGGGTGCGTGAAGACCGGAGATTTCCGTCCTAACCAGGAAGGGTTACTCCTACGGACTTCAAGGAAAGGAATTAGTGTCCTCTAGGGATGCATTGAGGATGATGTTTGAATGGTGCTGTTGTAAATATCTTTGGTCAGGCCTGATTGCTTCGTTTTTGAAAGGGCAAGGGCACCAAGGCATTTTCTTCTTGATAAAGGGCACCTCTGTGAGGAAATTGTTAATTTCTATTGAAACATTTCAAGGGCATCAAGGCAATGACCTGTGAAGTATCAGGCCTTTTTGGTCATTGAAATTTTCATCTCAAACCCTGCTTTGGACCAATTCACCTGACATCATCATCACATCAATCTTGGTTGTGCCATTTTGGCTGTCAATGATGTTGTGTTTTATGCAGTGTAGTGCGCATTTTAGGCGATGTGGCGTTAACACGTATGCCTATTGACTTCCAAAATGGTGAGCGTGGCACTGTCGCCGTGTGTGGCGTGTGTACATGGGGTCAATAGACGGACCACAGACTCCCACAAAGTACCATACCTTTCAGGTTGGCATTGAGGGGTTTATTCTGTTTCTAGGGGCAAGTTCGCGCAAGGACAATTGTCAACTATTGTTCAACTAACTTCACCTGAACGCTGTTTAGTCACCTATGGTTAGTCAACGCTAGTCAGGTATTTCGAACCAGGCTACTGACGGAGGATTTGTTGGTTTTTAACTATGACAAACTGCACGGGAACCACGACAAAATAAAAATAAAAATGGCGGAATCGGCGAAGGAGAAGAAGATGTGAGTAGGCCTATGTTTATAATAATGCAAACATATTACTGGAGGTCGCCACGTTGACATTAACAAAAATAGCTCACGCTAGTTCGACTAGAGTTGAGTCGTTTGCGCTTTAATATTAAAGCGCATGCGCATTGTTAGACACAAACCAAGCATTGGTTGACGATGGTTGCTGCGCGAGCTTGCCCTAGGATGACTGCTCTATGTTCCGACACCCATATGTTCCCGACAACCCAATGTTCAGATAATCCTGTGATCTACATGCTAGGGTTAGGGTGAGGGTAAGCATGGTAAGGGTTAGGGTTAGGGTTAGGACAATACATTGGGGGTCAGAACCAAACATTATAGATGCTTTCATTTGTTGTTGTTACAGGCAGAGACAGCTGGTAGATGGCCTCTGAAGTGGTACGCTCCTGAGTGTATCTACAGGTTTAAATTCAGCAGCAAGAGTGATGTATGGAGTTACGGCGTGACGCTGTGGGAGGCCATCTCGTATGGAAAGAAACCATATGCAGTAAGTAATCATGCTAGAAAATGCTGGACTAAAAACCAAAGATTATAGAGCCGAGAAGGCGCAAGATGGGGAGCTCAAGCTGAAATGTGAAACCCGACCGGACGCCATTTCAGCAAGTAACTCTTTTGATACAACAATAGATCAGTGCAGGCAATGACCATTGCTATCAATGGGAAACAAAGCATTCACTTGCTGAAATGGCGCCCATGTGTATTACACGTTCCAACTCTAGATAAAGCTCCAGTTCCCCATCTCGCGACTTCGGCGCTCTATAATCTTTGACTAAAACTCACCTACTCTTGGTAACATTTTCAAGCGAGTTGATCAACCATTTGAAACCATTCAACTGCTCAGTGTGATGGCACAATTGTGCACATCGTGCATTCAACATGTGATTTTTGTTTTATATCAATCCTTCTGGTCATGAAACCAAGGGAATCCCATAAGTGACTGGCGCTGTAACACAAAGACTTGAAGATGACCTCTGTAGAGAAGAGGATGAAGAAGGTTCAGTTTTTTTTAGATGTTGGTGGGAAAACCCCATATTGACTCGATTCACATGACGTCATCATCACAATAATCTTGGTTGCACCATTTTGGAAGTCAATGTCCCCGTGTGTTATACAGTGTAGAGCGCATTTTACGCGAAATGGCGTTTGCACACTTGCTATCATTTTTACGTGTAAATTGACTTCCAAAATGGCGAGCGTGGCCGACGGTAGCCGCATGTGAGGTTTAAGCAAGGGGTCAACAGGGAAAACCCACGTAATCAGGGAGGGACTGAAAACCCCAATCCACATGCAATGCTCCAGTCTGAGGTGGGATTCGAACCAGGGTCCACAGAGGGTGAAAGGCAGGGAAAGAAACCACTCTTTACTAGTGCAAGCTTCAGTCCAACAGAATCAAACAAACCATACGGTTGGATTTTAAAGGGTGTGGGATGGTAAGAAGTAATTGACCTCATAAAGATTAAATGATTGCATTGGGGATAAAGAATATTATTTTGAGTTTTACCCCAACACCAATGTGTGGTAAGTTCTGTATTCAAAGCGCCTTTCCGAGTCCTGCAAATTAAAAAAAAGAATTTCCACAGGCACTTCTTGTTTGAGACATCTGCTCTAGAATGCGGGGTTCATATGTTCGGATCCCGACTCAGTAATATGCCTGTGGACTTTCATTTCCAGGACTCGGGAAAGCACCGAGTAATAGTGCTTATCACACATCGGTGTATGGATAAAATTGAAATAGAAGTTGAGTTTTAACATTTTTTGTTGTTCTTCATCAATTAGAACATGAAGGGACAGGAGCTGATGGCGTTCATAGAGAGTGGATCCAGACTATCCCAACCGGACCGATGTCCCGATGAAGCCTATGCACTCATGCGACGTTGTTGGGAAGATGAGTAAGTAATTATACACCTAGTAATGTCAAAAGACACTTTAAGTCTTTGACCATGCTGGGATGCAGCTGGGGTGATGGACTGGCGGTGTGCCACAAAGCCAAAGGGAAAGAGTGTATAATGAACGAGACCATGTTAAAACAAAAAATTCTTCAATGTTTGTACATAGTTGTTATATTTAGACTTGAGACTTGACTTGACTTGACTTGAGGAAAAATGACTTGTGACTTGAACTTGAGGAAAAATGACTTGTGACTTGACTTGAGGAAAAATGACTTGTGACTTGACTTGAGGAAAAAGGACTTGTGACTTGACTTGAGAAAAAAGGACTTGTGACTTGACTTGAGGAAAAATGACTTGTGACTTGACTTGAGGAAGAGTGACTTGTGACTTGACTAGAGGAAAAATGACTTGGTTACAACAATGGTTTAGGCTTATGTACCTACCCTTAAAAGAACTGTGTCGTCATGATTATAGCAGTAAATTGAATAACCCAGTTACTGCATGCGTGTGCGTGCTGGTGGTCACATCACAGTTTGACAAAGATGGCACCCTTTGTGATTTGACCACAAGCGAGCGTGCAGTATCTGGGTGAGAGTTCATTTTTGCATGCATAGCCACAGGCCTGCTATAATCATGACGACACAGCCTTTTAAAGGTAAAAGGTTACATGCGATAATTTGTGATGAGTAACGTGTGTTGTTATGTTTTCTCGTCGGACTCAGGGCCAGAGACAGACCAAGCTTTGGAGAGGTCGTTGACACCATGAGCGTTATTCTGAGACATCTTAGAGCTGGAACGCTGAGAATCCGCTAGAGGGCTTTACAGGGTATGGCTGTTAATCACACAGGCAGCAGTGTACATAGTGCGTGAAGTAACCTTCTCTGTACATCCAAGCCATTCAGCAGCAATGGTGTCAAGGCTGAGGCCATTTAGACGCCATGTTGGCACTCTTCTTTTAAGCTATACATTGCAATGCTTACTGTGACAATTTTTTCTTTTGGTTGAATTGTTTGGCAGCTGGATATAATGAAGCCAATCTGGGGGCCATTTTGGCACTCTGTTACGTTGTACACTGCAGTCAGCTGGGTATATCACAGTGGCACTCATGGTTCTCGTACTTGGCATTGTTTACTTAAAGAATTTCCCTTTTTGGTGTATTAATAGGCAGCTGGACATATTGCAGTCAGTGAGGCGCCATGTTGGTACTCTTTTCATGCCACATTGAAAGTCCGTTGAAATGATAGATGACTGGATATACTGAATCCGTTCAGCTGCCAGCTGCCATGTTGGCACTCTCTTTAGTAGCGCGTTGCAAAAAAAAGTGATGGATTGTCACTGTTGAGCAGGTTCGGGTGGGTGACCAGAGTTGACTAGAGTTAACCATTTTCGATCTGGATGTCAGCCGAGCCCTGTGGTGTTTGACTAGCTGCTCCAACTGGTTCAGCCCAGCCCCGGAGCACTGTTTCTCTAGTCAACTTTGCAAGATCTGTCAAAATTAATTAGTAGTGTATCGACAACGGTAGGTTTTTGTTCTAATATACCAATGATCTTTGCAGTGAGATAAAGAATTGATAATTGATCTAAAGCACAGACAATACTAAAAAAATAACAGAAAATGAAAATGACGTGCCAACAAATTGCTTCGCTCACCTTTACGTTAATCCTATCCTCCACATAGAGGTGCCCTTTATCAAGAAGAAAATGCCTTGGTGCCCTTGCCCCTTTCAAGAACGAAGCAATCTAGCCCGGACGTGATCAAATTTATGTGTTTCCTACAAATCAAAAATTCTTTCCTTGTCAAAAAAATATGATTGTCATCATATCGGGTGTTTAGTTTTGATTTTGTGAAGTGCAACTCTCGCAAATTCAAATCTTGTTTTTATAAAAGAGGACAGTGAATAGGGTTGTAACTGTCCACCAGCTTTTAGAAGATCGCAAAGCATTGGAGCATTTTTGTCAGCCATCAAAAGTTTCTAGTGTTAGAAAAAAAAAAATAACCTTGCACATGCGTAAATTGCTGACTTTCTCAGAATTTATCAAAGCAAAGTGAAGCTTCAGTGTTGTGCAGTGTTGAGATTTTTTTTTTTTAAACCATGTTGTGTAATGTTTTACAGGGAATTCCTTAATGGTTTTTGCAATAACTGTATAGATTTTAATATAGTGAATTTAATTTTTTATGGGATTTCAACTTTGTATTGGTAGAACGACAAAGTATTTTTTCTTCTAGTCTTCAATAATTACCAAAGAAAAAGAGTCATTTACTCATTTTAACAAGTCAGAGTTAACAATAGTTTGATATTTCAAATCTTGATCTTCCATTTTCTTGTTAATACAGCTTGTGAATCGTCCCCCATGGTGATAATTATGGTTGTATAAAAAAATTTCTGTTTGAGAGATTGTGGAAATGAACAAGTCAAAATGGCCGAAAATGTTTTTATTTTTGGGGAAATCCTTTTTATAACTCTTAACCATGATCAATGCAAGAAGGCCATCTAAAATAGATGTTATGTACATGATGTAAATTGGGTAGGGCGCCCTCGGCTGGAGGTCAAAAGAAGGTTGCTCATTGGTCCATCCTGTGGGTAGAGCATACATGTGTGTTTTTCATCGCTGCATAATCATTTTACTTCTAAGATGGAGGCGGGAAGACGTTAAGGCATAGCGTCCGTTATCAAAGTTGTTGGAGCCCTCTGTTGAGAGCATCCTTAACTGTAAACCCTGGTTCATACTTCATGCGACTTGCGAAAGCGAAGTGAGTTTTCTTGCGTCACAGTTGAAAAACAGCGCGGACTGATTGGTTTGCGTCATCAAAAATCGCTTTGCATTCGCTTTCCCTGTGAAGTGTGAAGCGAGGCAACCCTCTCGTTACCAAATTGTTTTGACATAAACAGCCGCTGGTGACCACACTGTTTGACCAGTCAAGTGTGAAACAGACATTCTTAAGCAGAAAGCTCTTGTTCAAAGGTTAATTTTACAAACTTTCTTACCACCTTGAAGAGATCGTTTTACAGCAAAATAAGTAATAGAAAATTGTCTTAGTTATTGAATTCCCTTTCATATAATCCACAATCATTGAGATTGGCTAATAAATGTCCATGTTCTTGGTCATTTGGCATTTCGGATCTTTCCACTCCAATTTGAGATTGGCCAATGAATGTCCACGTTCTTGGTCATTTGGCATTTTGGATCTTTCCACTCCAATTTGAAGGGATTGCATAATAGCAACATTATTTTTTACCATCACTGGCAAGATCCCATCTTTCTATTTCAAACCATAGTAAGCTTGGGTATGGATGGTGAACATGGACAAAACTACAGCTTTATAACAAACCACCTTTATGCTCAGACTCGATTGCATTTTGTGTGTGTGTGTGTGTGTATGTATAAGGTTGGGAAATCAAGTTAAATCACATGACTCAAAAAATGAGACATACAATTGATGTTACGGTTGCTGTGTAGATTATAACATTTGAAGTATGTAACCAAGTGAATACCATACCTTCACCTCATCACCAAAATGTGAAAATTATGTAAACTTTCTAAATTGATATAAACAACTGTTGGTGATAAAAGGCAAATTGGGAAAATTGTATCAAAGACGATTAAAGACGATTTTCAAAGTTACATGCTTTCATACTGCTGTGAAAACTCAAAAGCCAATTTTTGAATTGTATTTTTTAAACACTGTAAACATACTTTTGATGGCATCTGTTTTGAAACGGGATAGCTTGGTAGTTCTGGGTTGCTCTCCCCCAGGTGAATATTGGGAGGAATTTTTGTTTTTACAGACTATGTTATACTTCGCTGTTTTTTAAATCTATTTTTAAAATGTGAAGTTAAAGTAATATTTTTTGATGTTTCACAGATGACCCTAGCCCTGGTAGGGCGTCAGTCTCTGTTGCAACGGAGGAGACTGACGTCCTACCATGGCCAAGATTACCCCTACAAATGACTGCATTGGTTCTCAAGGCAGTGGCGTATACCAGACATTTTCATATGGGTCAAGTGGAGGCAAAGACACAATATTTTTGTTTTTTTTATTTTTTATATTTTTTATATATTCATTTATTTGTTTATTTATTTATTTTATTATTATTATTGTTTTTTTATTTTTTATTTATTTGTTTCGTTAGTGTTTTCACGAAGCGACGGGCATATACCCGTCGCTTCGTAAAAACACAAAAAGCGTCATTTTGGGATGCCCGTACTTTTCATAATTTCTCGAATAAATCATAAATAAATTGATGAATTGATCATAAAAAATCACATTTGATGAAAGTTTAACTCATAATAAATCACAGGAGGAAAGTAAAGACTTAAAAGAATAAGCATCGTGCTTTTGTTGTTGCAGTTTTGAAATGTGATGATGCTCTTGTGTGATTAGCCACAAACACAATTTTTTTCCAATTTGACATGCCCGTCCCTTCGTGAAAACATTGCAATTTATTTATTTATTTATTCATTATTATTATTTGGGGGTGCTGCTTAAAATGTATTGAACCATTCATTTGTGCTTTTTTCTGTTCTCATGGGGTTGGGAGGGGGGCAAGGGTTCTGAGTAGGGGGATGGGCTACAGGCCCCCCCCCCTGTAACCCCCCCTCGTCTGGTTACGCCACTGTCACCAGGACCTCAGGAGCTGCTTCCTGCTTGGCAAAAATGGAAAGCGAACCAGCCGTATACTGTTTGCATTAAGTTGTATGTTTTTTTGAGATGGTAAACAAATTGTGCTAAGCAAGATTTTTAGTGTGCTTGGTAAATTGATGTTCTTGGCAGCTCTGTGAAAATGGCCGTAGGTTTTGAGTAGCTGTTGGGTTGACTTAAAAAAAAAAGGACAAGTTGATAAGAGAATACTGGTACAAATGGTTTTTGAAAGTGTAAACGCTGTGCTGGACTTTACACATGTTCTGGTGGAGACTCCGTAGTTTTTCATGACCTCTCATTTTGTTTACTTGTTCACGTAATAGATATCTTTTTTACTTTGTTCACGATGTTGATTTCTTCTGAGGTGAGCTGGAAAAATTAATATTTTTTTCTTTCACTTCATTTTGAAACATATTTGGCAAAATAGTGTAGAAATCTTTTTGACATCACTGCTTTTTTAGGAAGTATGATTTCATAATGATGTATGTGAGCATTGTTATTTTAACGGGAGACCAAATAGGGAGACTGCCAAAATTAGGGCTGGATAGCTCAGTTGGTAGAGCGGCAATACATTAAGCCGGGGGTCACTGGTTCAAATCCCGCTCCAGTCAATTTTTCTTTTTTCATGCCAAAATTTAACTAAAGTAAGTTTTAGAGAGGGTAGGGTTTTTTCAATGGTACTTCTTTTCACAAGTAATAATAACAATGTATTAAATATGTTCATTTTATCAATATAACGAAAACTAAAAATTCTCTTTTATCCTTCGGTGGGAAGTCTGTAAAATAACAAAAAAAAGATCAGTCCTGTCAAGTTGTATGGCGATGATTGCGCATGAAAGTATAGTCTCTGAAGGGTTAAAGGGGTGTGTCATCATGATTAGAGCAGGCCTGTGGCTGTGCATGGAAAGATGAACTTTCACCCAGATACTGTACACGCGCACGCTTGCGGTCAAACTACAAAGGGTGCTGTCTTTGTCAAACAGTGATGTGACCACCAGCGCGCGAGCGCGCGTAATAATAACTGGGTTGTTCCATTTACTGCAATAATCATGACGACACAGCCCCTTTAATACTAGTCATGCTAACACTGTCCAATATAATCATTGACATAAGTGAACATAGGGCTTCTATCATTAAAATCCTGTGTACAGTTATACAATGTAACTAATCAAAATGGCAGCAAGCTATTAAAACATATTTTATATTACATGCTCAGAAGGACTCCATGGTGTTTTATTGTATTCGTCAACATTTTCTTTCATTATTAAGGGCACCGTACAGGATTGGTAAAGCTTGATAGTGCAGTGTTCTTACTTTGTCCGATTCAATATATACATTAAAAAAAAGAAAAAAGGGTGCTCAATCTGTCGTCTGAGTTGGGAGAAAATAGTAAAAAACCTTGCACACTTTTCAGCATGTAAACACATTGTCCTTAATTTTGATAGTTGCAACCGAAATCAGCTGTTGCGATTGTTTTTAGGTTTTCAGATACAGTTTTCTTGAATATGACAGCATTTCAGAGGGAAATATTTCACAGAAAAATTGGTTGTAGTATTAACTTCAAAAACAGTCGGCTTTCAGACTGAATACTAGAACAGTTTTTTTATCCTTGCCAATCCTGCATAGTCAGATAGTGCCTTTAATCAATGATCTCTCTGAATAATTGACAACATTCACTATTCTTATAATTCATGAAAATAACTTGATTTATTGATCATAAACTATACAATTATGTATTTACAAAATTTCTGTGACACAAGTGCAGTTCATTGTTAGAAACAATTATTCCAGAATGTTTCTTTTTCACTGGGAATCAATTTTAAGAAAGTTCCCACCTGTCTGAAGATTAATATAGATCAAATGCCACAAGTACCTTATTCCACTGGTGTTCACATATGTGGGATGTTTTACATCCACTTTCAAAATTTATCTTTTTGCATAAATTTCTTGGGGGGGGGGGGTTGGCTTGGTTGTAGATGTATCTTCTTGGCATGATATTAGACGCTTTCACGATGGCCATTTATGGATTCCTTTGATTTTCGACAGTGGCTATGGTCAAAATGCTGAAAAGTCTTATTCTTCAACGTTGTATACTCAGTACTTTCCAGAGTTCTGTGGAAAAAAAAAATCCACATGCATATTCCTCGGGTGGGATTCGAACCCAAGACCTTTGCTATTCTAGACCAGATGTCTTATCAGTTAACCACCGAGATTGCCCGATAGCTAGAGGCAGTTCGAATCCTTTACTTTAGCGGCAGTACAGTACATGACTGGGGAAAGTACTGAGTATAATGTGCTTAACAAATCGCTGTATGGGTGAAACACACAAATAATATTCTTTATCCCTGATGCACATTTAACATCTATTCCCCCCCTATTAAGATAAATTAAAGGGTTACAAATAGAACTTTGACTAAATAAAATGATAAATAAAATAATTGAAGTAAAAACCAACATGGAAACCTTGCTTTAAAAAGGAAAAACAAAACAATATCTTTTGTTTACTTGAAAAGAATACATACAGAAATTAAAGGCAAGGCAAACCTTTGAAACCGTACATTTGTTCCAATCCTATGTAATTGTAGATATATACCATAAAACTAACCTGTGAAAAATTTGTTTCAAAAGGTGGTAGAGTTTTGAAATATCAGCAACAATCTGGAGCGGTTACTTCCACGCAGAAGGATCCGAAAATGCTGAAACTGCATGTTTTTCATTATGTGAGAAACAAATCATGCATTAATCGTTTCTCAGATTCAAATTCTTGGGCAGAAAATTATCTCTTTCTCTAAAACCACAATACTTCGAGGGGAATCGTTTCTCACAGTGTTTTATACTATCAACAGCTCTCCGGTGCTTCTTACCAAGTAAGTTTTTATGGTCATTAGTTTGTGGAGTAATTACCAAAGGTGTACCCTGCCTTTAGATGACCCCAAATTAACACCATAAATGTAAAGACAACAGAATTAACAGAACGAGAGGTGGTAAACAGAAACACACATGTCAGCATGGTGGGAAGGGAAACTTTGGCAAGTTTTGGTGGAAGAATTACCACAACAAATACACTTTGAAGTTACAAATGTGTTGGTCTTACAATGAATCTGTGAAAAAGCAACTTGGCTCTTGACACAGTATGCGATTGTGTAGCTTCAAGTGTACAATATTTTCCATTTTTAAAATTTAGAACATTTCAAATTTGGGGTTCAGCTGATATTTTTCCAATATGTCACATGTGGGAATCTTGGCCGTAAAGCGTGACGTAATTCCACTGTAAGCCACGCCCACTTCACACAAACTGGCTCCGCTGATTACCAGAGGCCCATTAGGCGTTGCATTGAGCTAGTTTTTTTTCACTGATGATTCAGGCAAGACAAATTTAATAAATGGAGTTGGCTTTTAACACGCTCTTCAAAGACTTGAAGTTTTCTCAGAATTATAAGTTTCTGTCATAAGAAATGCTTTCGAATGATGACGTGGGGTGATTTGGGGTAAACATTTAACACAAATGTATGCCAGCTATGGAGCTGGATGTAGCGACAACTTTGGGCATGCGGCAGATATGCATGACTGTGACGCCACAACTTATTAACAGCGTAAAAGCCCAGTTCACACTTCACGCGAATGGCGAAAGCGAAGCGAATTTCCTTGCGTCACAATTGAAAAACAGCGCGTACCGAATTGTTGCGTCACCAAAATTCGCTTCGCCTTCGTTTTCGGGTGAAGTATGAACCGGGCTTAACAGTGACACTGTAAAACACACCTTTGCCTACATACATGAGATCTGTGATGTTATTAGTTATCAAACCAAGCAGAAAGGAATACAGAAAAATGTAGCGCTTCTGCGTCCGATATCCCTTGGGGCCACAGGCCAAGTTGGACATCGGACGCAGACGCGCTATATTTGTCGGTATTCCACTCGCGGTGTGATAACGAATTTAACTTCCAGCCAACGGGAAGAAACACAATTTTAAGTGTTATTTCATAACAAGCACCACGTTCAACGCGCAAAGTTTAGAACGTTATTTTGCACTGTCCATATACGGAGCTTGACGCATGATACTCACAATACACAGAGTGCAATGTAGACTACTGGGAGTATGATATGATTTATTATCACACTCCCATTCGAGCAATCTGATTGGAGGATTAGCGCATATTGGAAGATAATAATAATAATAATACTTTATTTTTAATATAGCATTTTAAATTAAAATCTCACGTCATCTTACATTCTTAAAGCCACGTCAATTGAGGTACTATTAATCTCCGTCTTTTTCACTTTGGAGTTGCTTTGTTACTTAACCTTCTTACCAATTTCTTTAATTGGATGCCAGCTGTCCTTCTTTTGTGTCAGCCAATCCCAAACTTTTGGCTTGTCATGGAAAGGGCTTTAAAGAAAATCCAAAATTTTAATCATCCAGTCGTCTGCTACCCGTTTTTTTTCTTTTTTTCTTTTCAAAATAAAATTCATTTGTAATTCAAGACTTTCAAAGTACTGTTTTTTAAGGAGTAGATAAAGCCCCACAAGAAAAGAAAACTTCATCAGAGTGAAATGAAAGGTTAAGATTTTGGGAATACTCAAAAAGTAAAATAAAAACTGAAAATTTCAAATGAAGACAATCTGCATTGTGTTCGCAACCAAACTAACAACCAGTTATTTCGGCACAAGTTGTTACACCACAGCCTGGACAATGATATAAAAAAAATTATCTTAATATTCTAGGATTTTACACTGGCATAAATATTGATTAAAGGCATTTTGGATATGCAAAGAAATATTGAATAGAACTTGATTTGAACCCGTCACCTCCGGATATACGTGCTGGTGGTCTGCCAACTGAGGCATCTAGCGCTATGTAGGTGGTCTCCCTATGTTAATACCAATATCTTTGTTCAGGGGGCACCGGTCAGAAGTTATACAACCCTATAACGTGTCGTGGCCGAGTGGATAAGAACATCGGACTCAAGCTCTGGTGTTTCTGATCAGCAGAGTGTGGGTTCGAGTCCCGGTCGTGACACTTGTGTCCTTAAGCAAGACACTTAACCATTACTGCTTCGTCCTTCGGATGGGACGTAAAGCCGTAGGTCTCGTGTGTTGTGTAATGCACGTAAAAGAACCCAGTACACTTATCACAAAGAGAAGGGGTTCGCCCCGGTGTTTCTGGTTTGATCAGCTGCAGATTGCACCACAGCACCTTGTAAACCATTACATGGTGCTATGTAAAGGAACAAGTCTCAGACTTCAAAACATAACTCTGAAAACCTTGCAGGAAAAAATACTGAGCGCTTTGAGACGCCCATCGGGTGTGATAAAGCACTATATAAGAACTGCGTATTATTATACTGCAGGGATCATGTCCAGTTTATGCTACAACCTGGGAAGTGGCAGTACCAGGATCATCATAAGGGATTGCATTTTTTTTTTTGAATAGCCAGTTGACGCCGGATGACCCGAATACACGCAAATAATATCCGAGAACTAAGATCACCCGGACGTTGTTTCAGAATGTGCAGAGAGTATGCACTCATCCTGCAAAGCTTTGTTTCACCCGCACAAAGAGGACAGATGGTGTTGAATATATCGCACACTTTTGCCCATTATGCAGGGGTTATTATATAATCCCCGATTATAGACCTTTGTCCTTTTGTTCCAAGAAATGGATTACCAGACATCGAGAGGCTTCCACCAATGTTTATTAATTGTATTTTGGCTCAATGGAGGTATATCAGAGTGAACGGAGTTTCCAGCCTTGGTTCCGAATTGAGGAACAATCCTCGACCAGGGCTCAGGTGTTGCAACTTACGGTGAATGAATTCGACATTTTCTCGATAGAGAAAACAAAAATCCATGTGCTTCAAAGAGAATCGTTGTTCTCTTGGCTTTGTCAAGTCAGGGTTTCTTTGTGCCAGCGATACCCTCAAAGAAAAGTGATTCCAGTAATTCCGACACAATAATCCCGTCAGGCTGGACGGGAAAAAATGAAGGAATCTTGGCGGCAACTGGTTAAATATCAAGCAATAAACCCGGCCAGTCTCTCTGGTGGTTTATTTCTTGACAGAGGAATACAAAATTGCTTCAAGCATAAGAATGGAAATCAAAGTAGTTGAGATAAAATAAGGAGGTACAAGTGTAACTATACAGTACAGGAGTTGGTATCGGAAAAGGAAATTCAAAATAAGATAAAATTAAACAACACTGGACTATTTTTGTCAAGTGTTAATACCTTAACATAAATACGAGTCAAAGTTTAGGCAGTACACAGATACTTAAAAATGCTTAATAATGCCATGTTGTAATTGCACCCTAATTCTATTTATATTTTTGTAATATATTCATTCACTGGCAGCCTTTGGTCAAGGCCTTCGTGGCTTAGACACCTGTGTAGCCGCTCAGCCACAGCAGCTAAGACACCAAGTCAGCGCGCACGACGAGTGGCGAAGCCTCGAGGGCCTTTTCCAACTTGTCAGGAATTTCTAATGTTTTTCTTTAGTTCGTTCGATTTTTGCTACCCTAACGGGGTATTAAAATTCCCAGCCAATCAGAAGCGATGGGGTCAGCGCGCATTAACCTCACTCCGCATTGTGACTTGGCGCTTTTCTTATTTGAGTAAAAATCATAAATAATTTACGTCTGAAACTCCATGAATAATTCAACAACAACAAAATGCAAAATCAAGTTGGAAAATGCCCTCGTTGCTTCACCACTGAACCGTGCCCACTGACTAGTATTGATCTTCGTGGCTACATAGCTGTCTAAGCCACGAAGGCCTTGACAAAAGGCAAGTTCACTGGTTGCATTAAAACCCTGGGCTCCGCCCCACTGAACATTTTTTATTTTTTATCAACACCCTGTCTTTTAGGTCAATGACCTCCCACTGCAAGCCCAAAGCTATTCAAATGACCATGGGGTGAATTGGATTGCCAGTCAAGACTTAGACTTGTGTTATTTACGATCAGTGTGCAGCCGCAAGTTGTTTTCACAAAGTGCATACCGCCCTGTGCCAAGGATCCTTAGCACAGGGGTCAATCAATTACTGCACGGAGACAGGTGGCTGCTGTCTTTCAACACTCCTTACTCTGCAGTGGTTAGGGTCTGGCCAATGAAAGTCTCCAGGCTTGTGGGGTATACCAGGGGTGAGGATTACATGGAATCTTGGCTTTTTTGGCCCATTGAAAAAAAAGTTATGGCCATATTTGGTAGTACCTGCTGAATTTTATCACCTTGTGGTTGACACAAGGGTTTTAAGTAAATGTTTATGACATTCAATAAGTAGATCATGTGATGATTCTATAAATTCAAAGTATTTCAGGTCAGGTGAGATTTTGACCTCAACCACTCCGGGGATACTTCGCAGGACAACAACCCTGTGCACCAAAATAACCATTAATTAACTCTTCAGTACAAGCTCAGCCCTCCCCAGCCCCCTTCCCTAGCCCCCTTCCCTAGCCCCCCATGCCCCTGACCAAATTATTCCCCTGCAAAAATATAATCAAAATTGAAATTAAATTTCCTTATATTGTACCCATGATTTTTTCACGTGAAGACTCGATTATAGATTACTCTCCTCATTAGATGGCAAGAAGGACAAACTGAGCCGCAAAGTTGGCAACTCCGAGTCCGATGATGCAGGAATGGATCACGATGATGGGCCAGGTCAGCTTGTTCTGTTGCTTTAGTTCCAGCATGTAGACAACACAAGGAAGGGTGAAGACATAAGCCAGGCCACAGAAGGCTCCAGAGAATCTGAGAAAACAGCAAGATAAAAGACAGGTGTAGAGAAGATGCTGAAAAAAAAGCTGATTCTAGATGTGCGAGGAAAACCAAAATAGGGGAAATCCACGCCATCACAAAGGGTTTGTAAACCCATCCCAAATGCAAGGCTCTGGTCTTGAGGTGGGATTTGAGCCGGGGTGGGTCCACCAAGGTGACAGGCAGACAAGAAACCCCCAGGTCAACCTGCATGCCCTCCAGGATAACAAATCAAATAGTTAGTGGTCACAGGCCAGGAAACTGCACCGCAGATTGCTGCTTATGGAGTCACGCAATCTCATTACAACTTGTGCTAAAACACAGAACACAAAAAATGAACCTAAGTGAGGCCATATCACTACTCTTAAATAATAATTATTATTTGAGAGTGGTAACATGGATGGCCTCGCAGTGGCTTCACCTGGCAACTTACCTAATTATAGTACCAATCTGTGGCAGGAAGACGGCAAATAATACAGCGACAGACATCAGTATAATGTTGAGGCCAAGGACATGCTTCCAGCTACCAGCAACAAGAAATAAAACAGCTGGGATTTAAGTCTCATAAACCACCACACAATAGCCAAAAACTGGCAAAATATTCAAGACCATGTTTCCTCTTTGTGTGGGTGAAACGAAGGCATGTGCGTGCTCTGTGCACGCTCAGCAGTAGAATGTTGAGGTGACCTTTATTCCGGTATTCCGATTTTACACAATGGCCCGTTTCAACGTTGCCCGGTTGCTGGCTTGGAAAATATTATCGTCGATACACAACAGCCGGTGCCAACTACTTAAGACCATTCATTTCTGCCCAGCCATGGCTAATATTGTTGATATTTTGACACAATCTTTCCAGTAAATAAAATGTCTGGAATCTCAGAAATGTAAACTTTGAAAAAAGTCAATTTGGGGCACGACTTTTACAATGGCCTTTTTGGTTGAGTGGACGTAGGTCAAATCTCGAGGACATTTACGGCCGCTTCATGTATGGGCAGTTTGGTACAAGCCGCTTGCAACCACTATGGGCGCTAAAATCGTAGAAAATAATAATAATAACAATAATAATAAAACGGCATTTAAAGACGCTCTACTCAGTAAACTAAATGACAGCACTTACAATAACAGAAAATGGAAATAAATAAATTAAATAGAAAAGAAAATGTATGCCAGTGAATGAACACACTTTCATGTATCTGTGTTGTATGAATAAATTAAAGAGGATGGGCCATGGTGATTGATGTTGACGTTATTATTGCATCAGACAAACTTCTCTTTTGTGACATTAAATTGACAAAAGGAGTGATATTTGCAGGGAGTTTTTACTCCTTTAACTAGCCCGCCGCCTAAACTTATCAAAATCCCTGAAATGAGGGCAGCAAACAAATCATGACGTCACCGGAAGTACTGAATCCACGGATGGTCTGCACTGAGCAATGCTTCAATGAGTAACAACAAACAGCCGTTTGACAGAGGAGTACTTCCTGCGACGTCACTATTCTTCAGAATTTCTGGAGACAACTTTCAGGCACTGACTGCTGTTGTTGGCTGATTTTGGCTCGAGGCGGGGGGTGAAAAGAGGCTTGGAAACTGCCTTTGTAAACGAGGTAGATATAGGTGTATTTAGGGATGTAAAACTTTTTTTAAAGAGAGACTTCTAGCGTGGCCCATCCTCTTTAAAAAATCAGCACCCTCTACAGAAACACAATGCTACCAGATACATGGATTTTTCGGTCAATACAGGCAGCAGTATCAGCTTAGAACCCAAGATCTCATACTTCCAAGTGTCCTACCTTGGGTATGCATGTCCGAATAGGGGGTCCAGGCACTGGATACGGAAGATGAACACCAGCAGAGGGAAGAGCGTCACCATTTGGAACAGCAAAAACAACCTCGCAGTGAATGCCAGTACGTTTCCATGGGAGAAGTTATCAAGTAAATTCTACACAAACAAATAGAATAAATAAAATACAAAAATCAATACAAAATAAACACAGGCACCATGGTTGCCGCATGGGCCAAATTTCAATGAGCTGCTTATGCAACAAATAGTGCTTAAAATGTTCTGCTTAGCAAAAAGAGCTGGATACCAGTCACAGAAAAATACATGTGGAATGGCATTTTGGCTGGTAACCTTATTCTGGTAAGCATAATTCAGTATTGTGCTTAGCTACTTTTACATCTCTATGAAATTGGGCCAAGGAATTCAGCACAACTCTGCGATTCTAACCCTACAGATTGAAAACACTTGAACCGCCCTCACCCCAACTTCACAATACTCACATCTCCTAGGCAGTCTTTCTGGAGAGGGAACGTGGAATAGAACAAGACCCCAACAAAAGTGTAGGTAACTGCAACCAGGATGTAGGCAATAGTCATATCACGGCCCTGAGAAAAAATATAAAAGAGTAGTGTTAAAGGTCATGTAGCTAATGGGAAGGTACAATTCAGGCCTCGATCTTAAGAAAAACGGGGGCAGGCCTTTGCTGGCCAAATCAGAGAAATTGTACAAGGGCATGCTGGCCAAGTTGGTAGTGACAGTGCCATTTTTCTGAAGGGCATGCTGGCCAACTCGACAGGGCAATGGCCTCGGTGGCCTCGGTTAAGATCAAGGCCTGACAATTATTGGTGTGTGGAAGTAGTCTGATCTTGTAGAAAGTAAATCTCTTAAAATTCACTGAAATAACATCAAGGTCAATTCCATGTTCCATGCATAGTACTTTCTTAGTTCCAGAGGGAGAACCCAATAGGAACTTAACTGGGAACCAAACCTCCACTCCTCTGCAGATATCATAACTACTTAACCATTTTCTCGTCCAGCTGATGGGATTATTTTCTCAGAATTTTCGGAATATTTTTCTTTGAGAAGTACCGCTGGCATATAGAAACCTTGACTTGACAAAGCCAAGAGAACAAACACTCTCTTTATAGCACCGGGATTTTTGTTTTCTATGCCCCGTGAATTGCAAAACCTCTGCCGTCAGCTACGGCCGAGGATTGTTACAAAATCAAGAACCAAGGCTGGATCCCCTTGAAAGAGGGCACCTCTATGAGGAAAATTGTAATTTCTTCTGGAACATTTCAAGGGCACCAAGGCAATAAACAGGGGCATCGGAGGCAATTGCCTATCAGGCCTGTTTATTGTTATTTAATCTACAGACCTCACTTTTATTTACAAACATAGACCACCATTTTGTATGGGCAGCCTTGAGTATAAAAAACATACAAAACTGGCTCGGCACAAACCTACCATTTTTAATAAAATATTTAAAACTCATTAATTTTATGAAGAACACATAATTTTTGTTTTGGGTAACATGATTGGTTCAACTATATTGGAGTAAATAATAAATGGTTGAATTTTTTGCAGTGAAGGCAGGCCGTACTTTTGCCAACCAGGTTGGCAAAACTCACAAAAAAAACCCACAAAAAACGTCTATATGGAACAAACTGTTTCATCAGAAAAATTTCAAAACGGACTCTGATGATTTTGAACTTTTTCTGACATCGTCCCTTCCTAATGTCGATATAACTACCCCACCTTGAACACAGCTTTACTTCAAAGAGCCATTCAACACATTCACGACATTATCTGCTTCGCAAAATTGCGCATGGTACCAGTCACCAACATTATACAACCATTGCTTAGCTTGCCTGGTAACACGTTTCTGCTCAGCAAGTTTTTGCAAGGTACCAGTCATATATAAAAATTCAATGCTAGCTTGCCTGGTAACACGCTTCTGCTTAGCAAATTTTTGCAAGGTACCAGTCACAAACAATTTACATCCAATGCTAACTTGCCTGGTAACACGCTTCTGCTTAGCAAACTTTTGCAAGGTACCAGTCACAAACAATATACATCCAATGGTAACACGTTTTCTACGCTAAGCCATTTTAGATGATTATAGCAACTCTACAAAATTGGTCCCTGGATTGAAGAAATTATATCTGGGCCAAAATGTCATAATGCTGTTGTGCAGAAAAATATTACTTAACGAAAATAATTTCTTCAGCAATAATTAGCAGGGAACCCGTCACAAATGTTGTGCATTACATGGTATTTTGGCTGGTTACCGAAGTTTTTACTGAGAGATGTTTTACATTGCTCAGCACTTATTAAAAATTGCTCAACAGCTTCATGAATAGACACCTGAACTGATGACGTAACACTTTGTTTACATATGTGTTTTCCTATGGAAGCTTCGAATTTGTAGCCCCCTGCATTCCCTGGTCCCCACCACAAGAAAGCACACATGTAAACAAAGCGTGACATCATCAGTACATTGGTCTATTTGGTCCCAGTAAGGAATCCTACAAGGAATCCTACAATAGACCTTATGCATTGACGTCATCACGCCGCCATCTTAGAGGTAAATCGATGATGTAACAATGGAGACGCAGAGATTTGTACGCGCGGCGTACAAGATTGGCCAATGAACATCCTCATTTTGACCTCTAGACGAGGGCGCCCTACTCAAATGACGTCATGTGCATAAGGTCTATAAGCTAATTTTCATTATTGTTTTCATAATTTTAATTCTTGAAACTTGTCTTAACCAACTCACGTTGTGTTCTGGATGAATTTGAGTCCGTAGGATTGAGGAGATGCACATATGAATGAAATAACCCAGCGCTAAGATGCCACTGAGGGTGGGGAACCTTTCATTCACAACTGCTCCGACGCCAACCGCGAAACCCCCCGAGAAAAAGAAACGGAATCTTATCTGGTTTGTGCCAGAATAAACCTCAACCAAGTTATGTCAGATACGTTTTTGAGTTTTTAGTGCTGTAGATGATGATGGTTTTAAAGTGAGCATTATGAATGTTGAAAAGTGCTTCAAGGAAATATACATGTTTGTAAAAGTGTCTGTACATGCATCCATACCGTGAAAGGTATTATAAAATACCCAAGGAGATCCTTGTCATTTGATTGGAGGATTGTTGGTCATGCGGCATTCATTATTCAAACCATGACATGGCCTACGTCATAAACCGTGCATTTTGTTACTGTTCATCGTGCATTTTTGTCCAATCCTTGTGGCTTGTCTTGGCCAAGCGGATAAGAGCACCGGACTCAAGCTTTGGTGTTTCTGATCAGCAGAGCGTGGGTTCGAGTCCCGGTCGTGACACTTGTGTCCTTAAGCAAGACACTTAACCATTATTGCTGCATCCTTTAGATGGGACGTAAAGCTGTAGGTCCCGTGTTTTGCACGTAAAAGAACCCAGTGCAGTTATTGCAAAGAGAAGGGGTTCGCCCCGGTGTTCCTGGTTTGATCGGCTGCAGATTGCGCCACAGCACCTTGTAAACGGTTACATGGTGCTATGTAAAGGAACAAGTCTCATACTTCAAAAAGTAACTCCGCATACCTTGCAGGAAAAAATACTGAGTGCTTTGAGACGCCCATCTGGTGTGATAAAGCGCTATATAAGAACTGCATGTTATTATTATCATTATTACCACTACTGCACGCTAGACCACATCACGTGTTTTACACAGCAGTACAAAGCGCCCTCATAGGGGAAAGCCAGAATACAATCTTGCACAGTTTGTTTACTCAAATAATTTTGACAGTAAACACACATCTTGGTTCATGTACAGACAATTTACCAACAGTGGCACACTCCCTTTAATGAAACTCAGTATCCAATCACTGAGATTATGTAAATAAAAGCACCACCCATGTGACCATCAGTCTGACCAATGACAGCCACTACTGAAGCAGGCTCACCAGATGCTCTTAATGTGATTGGTCAAACACCATCATACACAAACAGGCATGATATTTGGCCCTTGGAAAAAAAGTAAGAACATTTGATTGAAATACAAGGGCTGACCTACATGTTCACATGGTGTAGGTTTTAATAGATTTTTTTAGGCTATTTAATCACAATTTTTCTGATTTTTCCAAGGGCAAACAAATCGTGAATCAGACTTAAATAGGAATAATACCACGCCTGCATAAAAGATAAAGAACCATTAGCATGATTGACGTGCAAGAAAAGGAATGGTCAAGATAAACTAAAAGCAACTAAAAGGAAAACAAGATTGGCGTGGTTACTCGAAAAGGAATGCTGGTGTTTTGCAGACTCAAACTGAAAAATGACATGGCTTGGATTGACACAGCGTGATTTCCGAGTAGACAGGTATGTATGTATGTCACTGTATGTGTGAGTTTCGAGTTTAATCCTTTAGAGATTATATATGTCTGTTTACACATCATCATTTTTTTGTTTTTAGAAAAAAACTATAAATCAGAAATTTGGCTTGGTTTTTTGAAAAGGTAGATAGTTTGTTCACATTAGCCTCTCTCATAAAATTACTGACAATGACTGATGACGGCGTTTAGCGGGAAAATGTCAATATGGGGGATAACCCAAAATGCCAAATAATAAATATTCAAAAATCACAAACAAATACTTAGCAATGGCTCACCATGTTGAATTTTTTTTTGAAATTACTCTTCGATTTCTAAGGTTTTTTTTCTGTTTGTTTTCATGGGATTATCGGCTGGGAAGTGACTGATATTTTCCATTGAGTTACTGCAGCATGAAATGCCGTCATCTTGACGAATTTCCGTTTTGATGTCACTGTGACAGAGGCTAATGGGAAGCGCTGAAAAACAGTCAACATGACCTATGACCTTTGACATTTTTGGGTTGAGTGGAAGGTGGTGAAATCTCACGGCCGTTTGCAGCCACTATGGGTATTTTGCTACAAGCCACTTGTTGCCAATATGGTCTCTAAAGATTTGAGCAAAGAAATTGACTTGACATCGGGGTACAAGACTGACATTTAGCCGACTCCGGGTTCGAATCCCCAACAGTGCAATCTAGCCATCTTTCCCACACAAGTCGTCAAATCTTTCAAGTGAGAAGGTGAAATGGCATGAAACGCAGTATGTGATCTCCCCAACCCTTTCATAAACTCAGTTTATTTCAGAAACGTATACAATCCAAACTTGTTCCTACATAGCCTGGGGTGGATTTCACAAAACTATTCCTAACTTAGGACCTATAAGTTCGGACTAGTTTTTTACTAGTCCTAACTTGAGATAAGACTAGCCCTAGCACTCTGTGAAATCCACACCTGTGCCTCTATATTAAACAGTTAGCTGAACAAGCGTTTGCCCTCATATATAGAAAACAGACATAAAAATGATCAGCTTCACATAATACACCTCAAGGCAACTTCATACTTGACACAAATTTAAATGAAAAAGAACGTTGTTAACATAAAGTCAAACCTGAGGTCAATGCAGATTTACTTTGCAAAGTTCGAGTGCACTGCAACATGAATAAACAATTCCCCTAAAAAGGTGTGAAGTGGTGTTGGTGTTTACACTGAACTGGCCTTGTAAACTCCCCTAACAAGAAATTGCTTTGCAGTGAATAATAAACGAGCTTGATTCGACAGGTTGTGACTATTTTCTTTTTGGTGCACAAATGAATTTCTAGAATGTTGTGGAATGCTAGCACAGTATAGTAGTTTTCGGGTAAAGTATCTAAATTTGAATCACAGAGTTCTTTCTATCCGTGTAGAGGAAAACAAACCTACATGTTTTACCCTACACCTGATGTGATCAGCACTGTATATTCTGTGCTTTTCCCCGAGTCCTGAGGAAAAAATAAATTCCACAGACAAACTCCTCGGATGGGATTCAAACCCCTGACCCCCTGAATTCTAGAGTAGATGTCTAAGCCACTAGACCACCGAGTGTCAACGGCATAGCCAGTATTTTTTCACTGGGAAGGAGGGGTGGGGGGCTCAGTGGCCACATATTTTAATGAATTACATGTATCTGGATTTTTTCTTATGGAGGGGGTGGGGGCACCTGGGTTGGGCACTTGGGGGGGGGGCACATGGGCACTGGTATGCCCCCACCCCCCACCCCCTACCCCGGGCCCCATGTGGCTACGCCATTGCCAAACAGTGTCGTGGCCACCAAACTTAAGTTCTGGAGTTTACAGAATGTGGGTTTGAATCTCTGCCTGGCCAGTAGCAACACTTGTGTCCTTGAGCAAGACACTTTACCATAATTGCTTTGTCCTTCGGATGGGACATTAAGCCATAGGTCATGTGTACTAGGATGGGTAGTGTACGTAAAAGAACCCAGACCACTTATCCTGGAAGAGTAGGGGTTTACCCCAGTGTTTCTGGTTCAGATAGAAAGTATCCTTATCTACAGTGATTAAGTTCACTTTTGATGCATCCTTGGTTTCATTACAAGAAATTAAAAAAAATAATAATATTGATAATAATGATAGGCGAGTTCAAGCCCTGTAATCAGCAGCAGGCGCCGTAATAATTTAATAGAAAACATTTATTGTCAGAGCAAAGAAGCAGACAAGCACCGTGGGGTGTCAGTGACCAGTCTGCCCCCCTCTCTGCGGATGGCTGAGTAAAGGGACCCGAACCTTACATTGTTCTCCGGCTCACGTTGACCCCGCAAGATGGACGAGATGGCATTATGGATGAAGAAACCTAGTGATAACATACCACTGAATGCTGGGAAATGCTTGCTGAGTACTGATGGGTGGCCATGGTAACCAATGAAGTGCATTATGGGTAGCAGTTAATGCAAGGATCATGAGTGTGGCAGCAGGCGAAGAAGGACAGAAAAACGGCAAGAACTCATTAATATTGAAATAAAACAACAAAATAACAGGACAGTATTAGCTATTTAAGAAAACTGAAAAAGAGATGGTACGACATTGGTTCTTTAAAAAAGGGTTCATTTGAAATAAAGACATACAACAATATCAACAATTTTGCCACCAATGGTTGCTCAGGATTTTTGAGAAAATTGAGAAAATGTTTTATGTCTGGAAATGTTGCATGGTGGGGAACATTTAGTTTAACATATTTTTTTCAACTTCAGGTCTGGAATTTCATCTTTGAGAGGGCAAGGCCATTTTCATTCAGCGAAGGGCACTTTTATTGGAAAGTCTTAAAAATTCTATGGGAAACTTTTGAAGGAGTATCAAGGCCAAGACCAGGGGCAACAAAGGCTGCGACTTCCCGACCTCCGTGTAATTCCAGACCAGGCTCTTTCAACAAAATCACAACACTGATCATCTTATACTGTTATTGGTACATGAAGCGATTTTGCCAATTCTTTCATTTGATAGTTTGACCAATGATGTACCATCTCTTTTTGCTCAAGAGATTGACAATGGTATCCCAGCTGTGAGGCTTGAGAAAGAGCTGCTTTCATATTAGCCAAATGATAAAATAAAGTGTTCATCTGTGAGTGGTGAGGCTAATTTCACAGCGCTTGCTAAGTTTAAGCCAACATGGTTTACTAAGCACAGACAAATCTTGCTCAACAAGAGTTGTATTGGAATTAGCGGCTGCGACTGGATCGCCATGTTAGCATGTGATGAAGCATAGGAGGTCCATAGCAACATCCTTAGCAACAGCCGTAGCTGTTGTAGCCACAGCCACCAATCCGGACATGGCCTTTGAACGCCAATATTGGATCCGCAAGAATCTTTGTCCAGCAAAATTGTTTCTTTCTTTTTTGTTTAAAAGCGCTATGAAATTAGCCATTATATTCCACTTCTTGCATGTCTTGTTACAAAAACTAAATTAAGCTATCACATTCATTAATATACATTGTACATGAATATCAAATACGGGCGATTCACAACACAGAGCACTCTCTACAGTTTATCACGGCTGATGCCATTCTCCCAAAAAAGGGTCGACTAAAAGAAATCACTATTGCAACTCAGCGGTCCAAAGGCAGTTTGAGACCTTTCTACAGATGACTTACATCGATGTCAATAACATTCACCAGCTCCACAAAAATACTTTCTTATGCCATAGACATAGAGAATTATAACTTTGCTGGTTTGCGAATCACAAAAAAAACGATCGTGATCATTCAGTGGGTGCTATGAGACAACTAAAAACTTGTCAACCTTTTTCCATGATGCACTGTGAAAATGGGATCTTCTGAGTGAGCCATAGAGGGCGCACTGTATTGTGTATTGCCCATAATATGCACATAATGTAAGGAATGTCTCTCTTTTTTAGTTTGTCTTTTTTTGTCATCTTGTTTTTCAGTCTTTCAACTTTTAATGATATGGGATTTCTTTCATTTGAGCAGTTTTCTTGTATACTTGTAGGTCGGTCTCTGTTCCAAGTCATTATCCTGCCTGTAGACCTTGTATTACTATATCACAATCGGCAACATGATTACAACATTGCCATTTTGTGATCACTTCATCATAACAACAGAATGCAAGGTCAAACAAATTTGAGAACACTTCTGAATAATTTTTGGACAATATCTGTATTGGAATACTCTCCCAATTCAATTTTTTTTTTTTTAATTTTGTGTTAAAAATGGATGTTACTCGCTATTTCACACAAGTTTTACAAGCATTAAGTAAAATGCTTGTCTTTAAATGTGAAAGACACAATGCTGCATCTACGGTTTGCCCAAACCAATATATTGTACTCTCAATTTATTACTTTGTCAAAAGAAAATTCATATTTTTGCAACATTTTTTATTAGAGGGAGGCAGTGAGGTGCATATGTTGAGTAATGAAAAAAAAAAAAAAAAAATGAAGCAATAGGCTGACTATTAAATTATCCTCACAAATTTGTGTCAACTTCAACAACCGCCTCTTGGTGTGTATGGTTTTAGAACAATGTGAGACTTTTCAGACGTTAGAGGGCGCCCCAGCAAGCGGTCTTTTTCTACTATGAGAACAATAGAAAAGGACCGCTTACAGGGGCGCCCTCTAATGTCTAAAAAGTCTCCCATTATTAGTCTATGAACTATGGACTGTATCTTTTATCAGTGTTGGACACGTTTCATACTCACGTGATGCATAATGCACTGACTCTGGATTTTGAAAGTCAAGATGGAAGCCGCCGAATTGTACTGCTTGCACACACACAAACACAATGAGAAACATCACGGATAGTGTACCTGTAAACACAACATAGAAGGAGTATTGTTAATTATCTTCCAGTACTATGCGCTGATCCTCCAATCAGATTGCTCAACGGGAGTGTGATAATAAACCATATCATACTCCCAGTTTGTCTATATTGCACTCTGCGTATTGTGAGTATCATGTGTATATACGGACTTTGCAAAATGAAGTTCTAAAATTTGCGCGTTGCACGTGTTGCTCTTTATGAAATAATGCTCAAAGTTGTATTATCTTCCAGTTTGCTGGAAGACAAATTCGTTATCACACTCGCGCTCGTGGAATATGAGAAAAAAATATAGCCCGTCTGCGTCCCTTATCCCACTTGGCCTTCAGCCTTATGGAATATGGGACGCAGAAGTGCTATATTTTTCATATTCAACTCGTGTTTGTGTGTTAACTTCATAGAAATAGAACCCAGAGAACGCTGATTGCATTAGTATCCGTACGCTTCCGTTGTAGTATCCGTGCGCTTCCGTTGTGAGACCATTTTATGGACGCGTGTCTGCTGACAATTTTGCCATACAGCAGGTAGACGTCATAAACGTTGACCAATGAAAACACGTAGAAAACACGTAGAAACGGTCTATGTACGTCGCCATTTTGCCATACACGTCTCCCACGCCACGTCCAAAGAGGACCACAGAGGGCGACTGAGCTCAGTGTTCTCCGGGTTATATTTCTATGGTTAACTTATAACAACACCCTGAGTTTTCCCTAATGTACACTGTACATATGGGCTAATGGCTGCGGCTATGGCTGTTGCTAAGGGTGTTGCTATGAGCATCCTACGCTTTGATGCTTGTTCACAAGACGATCAAGCCACAGCCTCAGCTGCAGCCACAGCTCTAATTTGGACAAGACTATAGTTCGGCTGAACAAAATGAATAGTAACATGACGCAAGGTTGATCAAATCAAATCATTAAGGTAAACCTCAAGGACGATTAAAAACAAAACAAAAAAAGGCCAGCCAGAAGAGATGAATATATAGAAAATATTCAAAATTGCACCTTGATGGCACACAAATGGCTGTTGCGACTCCAAAACACAAACAGTTTTTTAGATTGAAGGCACTACAGAGCTTTAAAACCCTGGCGTCAGCGGGAAGGTTTAAAAATGGTCCTTGTTTTACCAAATATGGTCATAATTTTTTTTTCAATGGGCCAATAAGGCCAAGATTCCAGGTAATCCTCACCCCTGGTATACCCCACAAGCCTGTAGACTCCCATTGGCCAGACCCTAACCACTGCAGAGTAAGGAGTGTTGAAAGACAGCAGCCACCTGTCTCAGTGCAGTAATTGATAGACCCCTGTGCTAAGGATCCTTGGCACAGGGCGGTATGCAATTTGTGAAAACAGCTTGTGCGGCACGTGGATCTTAAATAACACAAGTCTAAGTCTTCGCTGGCACTCCAATTCACCCCCATAGTGATTTATAATGGTTTTGGGCTTGCACGGTGGGTTATTGACCTTAAAGACAGGGTGGTGAAAATATAATCCTCGTGGGTCAACATGTCAACATTTTTTAACAACCTTGCTGCCTCCAAGAGCTAGGGAGAAACCCTGCCTGATATCACGTACTGCAGCATAACCTGTGATATCTCTGGAGGTACAAAGGTACTATCAAACCCTACTCGATTTTGTATGCCACTCACCTAATGCGTTGAACTTGGTGAAAAAGGTGGGTGATTTGAAGTTGACCAACGGTAGGATGAGAAGACACAAGAACAAAGGCACTGTGTGGGTTTTACTCCAGACTCGAGCGAACGTCGTCTCCGTCCCGTCCGTAGTATTAGTCACTGTGTGATAAAGAGAGGAAAATAGTCAGGCGAGGACGGGTGAATTGGGTCACTTCAAATAAACAGGGATGTCTTCAGATGTGGTTTTGATTTTTTATTGATAATTTAATTTTTGACTGTTAAGTGTTACTCACTGTTGATGCTGTCATGAAGTTGAGTTGTTGAGTTTTGAACCACTGCACATAGTAAGGTGCTAGCATTCTCTGCGTCGGGGATTCCTGCGACATGCCCTGTACAAATAAATCACTAATAAGTAACTTGAAGAGGAATCATACACAGTAAGTATTATATACAGCACACACAGATCCTTGTCATTTGATCGGTGGAATATGCCTCACGTGCCACACTTTGACATGCATTTATACGATTTACTATCGCGACATTGGCGCGTCCTACATCATTAATTTTTGGACGGTGAACATGGCTTTTCAAAGTCATCAGGGACCCCTGAGAGCAAGGGTTAGAAAAGAGGAGAATTATTTTAAAAGATTAACAGATATTCTACCTGGGCAATGTTGTTTTTTCCCTTGATGGTCAGTTAACCGGATGCCGCCAGTGTTTTTCAAATTTTTCCCATCCACCCCATTTTTCTTTGAGAATACCTCTTCTTGGAACATAAGGACAGAGGTCTGGAATTGGGGACTACACAATAATGCCTGCACAATAGCCACAAAACTGCAAAATAATGAGTGCCATTTGTCCTGTTTGTGTGGGTGAAAACGAAGCTTTACACGGCGTGTACGTGCTCTGTGCACGCTCATCAGTGGAATGTCCAGGTGACCCTCGTTCCAGTATTCCGATTTTGAACAATGGCGTGTTTCAACGTGGCCAGTTGGTAAATGTCTTTTCAAAAATTCTCATTTTAATTGCTTGCGTTTATCCTTACCATAGATAAAACTGACAGAGCTGTACATGAAGTTAGACATGAGTACCCAGTAGACAATCATGGCTCCAAGGAGTGCTGATAAGGAGAAGAATATGGCAGAAAACTCCCCCCAACGACCAAGGTAAGCTCGGCAAACATCCGAGAACTCTAGAAGTTTACCACCACTCTCTGAAATAATTGTGAACAAGTTTATAGATTGAATGAACATGGCATTTGCGGGGTTAAGCAATAAGCATTTCAAATCGGAAACTCAGGACTGTAACATTCTAATATTTTTAGTGGTTACACCACCGCCATTGGGTATTGTGGGCACTTGGTCTAGTGCGGTGGACTCAAATTCTGTTATTTACGGAATGTGGGTTCGAATCCGCATGGCCTGGTCGGTCGAGACACTTGTGTCCTTGAGCAAGGCACTTTATCATAATAGCTTCTCTCCACCCAGGAGTAAAAATGGGTACCGGCGAGAGCTGGGGAGTAACCTGCGACGAACTTGCATCCTGTCCGGGGGGAATAGAAATAGCTTATTGCCAAGGAAACCGGATATAAACAACGGCTTGATGATTCATATTGGCTCAGTCAGGAGAGAGTTTACTTTACTTTTTTACCACTGTGGGTACACTTAAGGGTTAAGGGTAAAGTTATCCTGTTGGTAAGTGATGATGTTTTGAAGTCAGAAGCGAAGTGTAACGAATGTTCATGTACGTGTATGCATACCATTCGTTTACATTGTACTTCCGGCTCCAAAAACGTCACCACTTACGAACAGGACAGCAGGTATCGTAAACCTACCTAATTTATCTACAGACTGAACCACCCTGTAGCATGTATATAGAGTCAGTCCTGCCATTCCAATGAGTAGAACTAGACCCATGACAAACCCTGCTTGCTGGATTGCCCACGGCATACTCAGCAGAGACGTTCCCATCATTGTGTTCCAGATGGAGAATCTGCACACGAAGACGACATTCATAGGATTATTTGGAGTGGTGTGACGAGTAGTGTCTTGGGGTGGGTTGAAGTGGGTACAAATGGGATAGAGTGGGAATGATGGGTTACAGTGGCTGCAGATGGGATGGAAATACGGATTGAAGTGGGTACAGTTGGGATAGAGTGGGAGTGATGGGTTAAAGCGGCTGCAGATGGGATGGAAAGATGGATTAAAATGGGTACAGTTGGGATAGAGTGGGAGTGATGGATAAAGAGTCTGCAGATGGGATGGAAAGATGGATTAAAATGGGTACAGTTGAGATAGAGTGTTCTGACAGACTGAGGTAGCCTCGATTCAATTTTTTGTGCCCCCAAAAATGGGATTGTCACTCAAAAAAGTCCAAACAATGGAAGAACAAAGAAACGCTCTCGATTTAACGGATAGACAAACATTGTGGGTGTGAGCATGTCTACCGATTCAAATCGAGGACTTTGAAAAAAAGCAGTCTGGTTGATTTGACAGAGCGAGAATCCACATTTCGCTTTCGTGCGCAAAACCAATGGGGACTTTGCTACAGTCCTTATATAATGGGAGAACAAAGAGAAGTTCTTGATCTACCGGGTCTACCATAATGTGTGGATGTGGATAGATATTCGCTGCCTTATGGAGACATTAGACAAAAGGGAAAGCAAGGAACAATGTGTCTCCATAGGGAAATTCTAAAGAGAGGGTTGCTCCACAAGGAATTTTGTGTACAAAGTCTATGGGAGGATGTTAACTACAGGGACAAAGGAAAGAACAAAAGAAGTCTCCACAAGGATGCAAAAACTGGAATCTGTGTGCATTTGTGTGTACGAGCACACACACCATTTTGGGGAAATCTATACAATGGAACAAAGGTCCCCACAATGTTTTTCTTTTGTCAAACCCTGTCCCCACAGAGGGATTCTTTAGAAAAGTGAATAATAGAACAACAATAGGGAGTCCCAACAACTAGGTGTTAAAAAGAAAGAGTGGATTGGTAGGTATACACCTTCAAACAGGGGACCTATAACAAAAGGGACAATAGGGTCCCCAGTTGGTTGAAGGTCACCCATCAAAAAAGAAAAATATTCTTATTCTTGGGGATGGGAAAAAAAAAATAAAATAAATAAAAAATTGAGAATCAGACTCGAAGCATGTCAGTTGTAGCGAGGATTTGTTTCCTTACAGCTATCAGGATGTGGACGAAAAATCCGGGAAATTAAATAGCTTTTATAATGTCAGCTAGTCATACATGCATCAACGAGGGCGCTATACGATTTCACGGCTTAATAATGTTTACTAACAAGAAAGCCGGATCGGGCAAAATATCCACTATCTATGTAGAAACAGTTTTAGCTTGAGCAACTTACATCGTCACAATACTTCCTTGCTTTCCTTCTTTATCTTTAAACGGTAACTCAACCGACAACAGGAATGGAGGTAGAACATGATCTGGGATATCCTGCAAGATAACGACATGAATATTAATAATAATAGGGTCCAAAGGCGCTTTTACAGAGAAACAAATACATCAAGTTAAGTGAAATGAAACCTAAAGCCAAGCGTCACACAACCACGGTGGGTGGTTCCTACTGACAATAAATATAATATACACTTCAATTGTGACACCAAAGAAACAATAATGGTTGAAGTGTCTTGCTTAACCAGTTGGCAATCAGATTTTTTTTTTTTTATGGAAGTCGCCCAACACAAGGCACAAAGGCCACTCGAGGTGAGGGCTAAAAAAGAAAGAGAAAGGAAAAGAAAGCGCAGAGAATTATGATAACAGAAGCCTATTCACAGAAGCCGTCAAAGATAACAGAAGCCGTCACATTGACGAGTATACACGCAAATGTTTCCCCTGCCTGGAAACAGAAGCTGTGTTGAGACTCCATTGTGTAATTTTGGTATAAACACGCCATCTAATGCTTCGATTCACTCCCACACAAAGACCCAAAAAGGCCTTGAATATTTTGGAGTTTTCTCACTACTGAGAGGTGGTTTTTGAGAAGTCCCCGATTCCAGACATTTGTCCTTTTGTTCCAAGAAGAGGATTACGAGGCCTCAAGAGGCTTCCACCATTGTTTATTATTTTGGCTCAATGAAAGTAAGTCAGAGCGAGCTTGGAACGAGCCATGGTATCAGGTTAGTACCACTCCCATGACATTGGCAATGGCCAATGTTTTGCAATTCACAGTGCATGAATGTGACATTTTCTCAGCGGAGAAAAACAAAATGGACGCTCCGATAAAGAGAATCTTTGTTCTCTTGGCATTGTCAAGTCAGGGTTTCTATGTGCCAGCACTTCCCTCCAAGAAAAAAGATTCCAGCAATTCTCTAATAGAATCCCGCCAGGGGGACGGGGAAAAAAAAGAAAAAAAAGAAAGAATCCCAACAGCAACTAGTTAAGGACACACATGTCAAGACTGGGACCCGAACCTACACTCTGCTGATCAGAACTCCAGAGCTTTAGTCTGGTGCGCTTGACCCCTCGACCACGACACGCCACTCTCTCTTGTGCAACCTTGAAAACATTGACAACTTCAGACGACCCCTACATTTTACAATTTTGATCAAGAGTCTGTAAGCTCTTAAGCAATCACTGCGAGCAACAAACACTATCTTACCAGTGTGTTATCACTTTGGCTTGGGCTGCCAGCCAGACGGCTGTAGTAGCGATAACGATTGAATGTAGCAGCTGTCTTGTCATCTACAGCGTGTTCTATCTTACCATCATCTGTCACGTAGGTAGGAACTGAAGAGTAGTGGAATGGTTTCCTAACAATCAGAGAGGGGAACATAAATTAGATTGAGAGGTTTGAATCTGGTCATTACCTGAAAATATCTGTTGATGATTTATCAGATTGAACATCTCTTGGATAAAGGTAATAATCAGGTATGAGATTTAATGAATTTGGAAATTTCTGAAAAATGGCTTGCAGGCCTGGGTTCCCCATTATTCTTGACCTGGAACCTCCCAGATGTTACAATTCAGGAGGTTTACAGACTCTGTGCATCACCAGAAATACAAAACTACTGGTTTGGACACAATGTAGACTGTTTCTTTTTGCTTTAGGTGGTTGCTCGACTTCTTTCAAAAAAATCTGAAGGCTCAAGGAGATTTTGAGAAAATCCTGAGAAATCACATGCCTGAATAATTGTAGACACATACTTGTACTGATAAAAAACCTCATCTAATGTAATGTAATGTTCTAAAACAGAAAGAAAGATATTTTCCTACTTGTTGATAGGTACTTGTCTGAAAAAATACCAAGTTCACCTTTTGGATCTTGGTATAGAATACACATATTCACAGACATTTGAGAATTTTTTTTAGATAGCTCTTTGTACCTATGACAAATTTGTGAATACACGATTCAGGGGTGGCCAAATATTTGGAGTGGGGGGAGGACACCATGTGGAAAAGTTCTCTCTCTTAACCCAATTCTCCCCCCCTCCCCAACTTTTATAGTCAGAAGATCTAACCTTAGACGTACTATTCAACCAAGTCTTAAGCCCGGTTTATACTTCACGCGAAAGCGAAGGCAAAGTGAATTTTGGTGACGCAACAATTCAGTACGCGCTGTTATTCAGTACGAGCTATCTAAAAAAAATTCTCAAATGTCTGTGAATATGTGTATTCTATACCAAGAATGTGTATTTTAGTTGTTTCTGTTTTAGTTGTTAAGCGCTTTGTGATTTAGTTTTAATGTAAGGCGCTATATAAGTTTTAATTATTATTATTATTTATTATTATTCAATAGGCAGTATTTTTGACAGCAAGAGGGCACAACACTAATTCCATTTTGGAAGTACAAAAATATTTCAAAACATTAAAAATACAAATTTTCCAATCAAACATCTTACATTGCTTACATTGTAAAACTGCTTTATTAGAAATCTAATTGCGTCTGGTTTACCACACTATTTCTATGGTTTGACCCCCAATCTACCCCAAAGGGCGCCCCCTTGCAGTCAAAAATAAGGCCTATTGTGACGCAAGAAAACTTGCTTTGCTTTCGACATTCGCGTAGAGTATGAACCCGGCTTTATTTCACCTTCGTCAATACAAGTACCTTCGTTTGTTGTCTCCACTTGCTGTGTTGTTACCAATGCTTGAACCCGATACACCAGATAAGTTGGATCCTGGACTGTGCTCTTTAAACTTGCTATAACTGAAAACGAGACACACATCTTGATGAGGGGCAGTCCACATTAAACAATGTTACAGTAGTACGCAGGGGCGTGTTTTGGCGACCCTGACCAGAAGTTTTTGTCGTAAAATTCATTGACCGAAACAGCTTGTAATAAATGTTCTCAAAATATATAACTTTTATTTCATTTTCACGTAGAGGAACTTAGTCTGCACAGTTTAAATTTTTTTTAATGGCCTCTCGTTTCGACCCTAGCAGAGTCTTTGTCAAAGGCGAGAAAGACTTTGCTAGGGTCAAAACGTGAGGCCATTAACAATTTTTTTCATTTTTTGTAGAACAGGGTTTTTTGGTTGGGAAGCAGTTTGCAAAAGCTGATTTTATTGGATTGGTGTGCTTTAGAGTTAGCCCTTTCTTTAGTGAGTTCAGTGGACATATTGTTTGGTTGCTCCGTCTAATCAAAACTAGGCTATTTATTTGAATGGGATAACTGATACACAGCCAAAAAACAGCAGTTACAATAAAACTACTCTGCTGTGTTTTTGCCACGTTAACAATAAAGGCAAGATGTTCTTACAGTGACTTGTTCTTATCTTCCAGCCGTTGTGTGTCTGTTACGTCAACATCAACTAATGATGATGCCTCATCCTCTTCAGACTGAGTAGGACCAACCACAGATCTAAGACGCTTGCTTGGCACTGGGTCTTGATTGCCATGGTTATTAAGCAGTGGGCTCTTCTCTGTAGAAGCCATCTTTCAGCAACCTGGGACTGGTTTAAAAATCGGAACGTATTCTAAGTTAGTATCAATTTTACTGACAGAGATATAGACAAAATACGGATGCTGCAACATAGGGCAGGTTAGCTAATAGTAGGTAGAGCACTGGCACAGCGCACGTAAACCTGGAGGTCATATGTTCAAATCCTGATCTAGTCAATCTTTCCATGTGTATTTACCGAATCAGTTTCTTCAACCATTAACATTCCACAATACTACCTGACTACATTTGTATTTGTACCTAGTTGCGATAATCGTAACCCTCCATCCTCCCGACGGTTGGAGACTGACCGTCGGGAGGATGGAGGGTTACGATTAGGCCTATCGCAACTAATTTGTACCATACTTGCGACAATTCTGAATTAGACCCCGTAACTGGGGCGCCGTACTCCTTTTTTTGAGATTTTGACAATATCTGTCGTACTAGCTAGTACGACCAATAATGTCAAAATCTCAAAAGAGGAGTAACCTACATACAGCGCCCTAGCCCTAGCTAGTTACTGGGTCTATAAATTATGCGATAATCATAATCCCTCTGTTCCGTCCCAACTTGACAATCGCCCCAACTATAGTTGGGACTGGTCCCAACTTGAGTGTTACAGTTGGGGCGTCCCAACTATAGTTGGGATCGCCCATGCTGCTCTACTACACAAAGCGGAGCCGAAGCCAAAAACGAGGTTTGAAAAAGGCCCTTTGGTTGATTCTCCTGGGCCTCTAACTTGTCATAAATAATTATATACAGAACATGTGGGTTTACAAGTGTCTTTTTTTCAGAGGGTTCTGTTGACGGACACATAATTATGACAGCAGGTTACGTTTTCAGTCTCCAAAAGTACTGATTTAATTTCCCTTCTCTCGGAAACCAAAATTCTAATTCGTCTCAAAAAGTACTAGAATAAAGTGGTCTTAATAACTTCTTACTATTACTATTTTGTTTTTTATTCTTGTCTATTTCGTTAAAATATTTGAAGAAATGAACATTGTCATTAACACTTTCACTGTGTTGCCGTTTGTGCGGACATATCACATTCTGTGTGTGTGTGTGTGGGGGGGGGGGGGGGGGAGTCGGGGTACTGGGTCCGACGGTACTGCAATCCTAACTACAGTTGGGACACCCCAACTGCAACACTCAAGTTGGGACCCGTCCCAACTATAGTTAGGTCGATTATCAAGTTGGGACGGAACACCTCCATCCTGCCGACCGCCGAGAGCCATACATCCATTAAAACATGTAAAAAAAAAACTTTCGAATGTGGCAGTCTGATATGGACATTTTTCAAATATTTTAGTCATTTGAAAGTTTTTTATAGATTTTTCACGAAACTGGTTAAACATTCTTTCAATTAGCACCACCACCCGCCCCACGTTTCGAATGAATTAGAGAAGTACCGGAAGCACTAAAAACCAATGGAAAGTATTGGGGGGAAAGGGGAAATGAAGACAATTTGACATTTTCTAAACAACAATAAAAACTGTAAATATTCTTTACTTTAACGTATAATCAAATTATGTAAAAATCAATCGCTAAGATAAGACATAATTTCTCAAACAAAAAAAACTGTACACAACATTTTCGAGGGTGTGGGTGGTACAAGCCGGAATTGCCTCATCTGCCGGAATGGTCGGAACTAAAAAAAAAAGACAGAGACTTATTTGTAAAGAGATGACCACACACGCAATCGGAACTCAATTGAAATTGCTAAAAGGATCATTTTGTATCCTATTCACCTACTTACATCTGCAAAAGAGAATCCCCCCAACTCAAAGTCACCAAATTTTGACGTACTTTGTTAAGTTAATCCGTTTGACGACAAAAACATGAACACAGAGCTCAGGTACCAGACCTCGACTATGCAACAGACGCACGCCAAATGGCACCGTATTCGTAATCGGGTAGCAATGCAAATGAATTTTACAGGTCGGAACTCGCATCGCATTCCAAAGGCCGGAAATTGCAGGTCGGAACTCACATTGCAGTGTGTGAGCTGATGCGGCCTATATCTAAAGCATCGTACGGTGGTTGGAAGTTGCAGGTCGGAACTCTCCTTGCGTGAATGCGAAGGCCGGAACTCACATTGCAGTGAGAGCTGATGGGGCCTATAACTAAAGATAGTCTGGTATCTGAGCTGTGTCTTGGTCATACATAAAAACCGTTTCAGCAGCCGTCAAGCGATCAACACAAACCGTAATAGGCCTACGTCTAAATGTCATGTTTTGGAGTTCCGGGGAATTTCTTTGGCAGAGTTAAGTGGGTAATTGCGGCCAAAACTGTTATTTTCTAACTATTTCAAGTGAGTTCCGACTCATTCTGCAGCAATTTTGTTTTTAAATAAACTTTTTTTTTTTTTTTTTATAGTTCCGACCATTCCGGCAGATCAGGCAATTCCGGCTTTTACCAATTACACCGTGGACCACCAGCTGATAGTGAAGTCACTGTACAAAGGCTACAAAACGAGTCTGGCGCACTGGTGTTATTGTGTTTGTTTAGTACAAAATGACGTCTGGGCTAAGGTCATTATTGTTGAGTCAATCTAAATGTAATTAAAAAAAGTTTGTGCAAGTTCAGGCATTGTTCATGGAATCAGCCACTGAGAACTTATCAGCAGCAAAGGTTAAGTTCAGATGACAAAAAAAAAAATCATTTTATCTTGCTAATCAGTCTGAACTTTATGTGAGTTCAATTGATGGTCAACGTGAGTGGGTCTTTTCTGAGACGGACAGCCAAAGTTCCTGAATTCCATTGTAAAACACAAAGATTGAGAAAAAGTGCCTTGCCTATACCTTGTCCGCAATTTTAATAATAGTTGATTTTTTAAACAGAGTTGAATCTACACCCATTTCTAATCTCTTTTAATTCCTGTTAGTTTTTACCAACCTTAAGCGTAATCTTTCTTTTTTTTGTATCTCCTTTTTATACAGTTACGTAAATTTTTAATTTTTTCAATATTGTAAATTTACTTGCAATAAGGCTGATGCCGCGGTTTGTAAATGTTTTAAATAAACCAGTAATGAATTAATGAATGAATGATTAATGAACATACAATTACAAGAGCGCCATCTATCTGAGTGAGTAACTTTTGACACTGAGTAACTTCCACTAATGCCATTTCGTTGACACTGAGCATATGCACGAAGAAGACATGATGCAGACATGAAAGTAGCCGGCAAGGGGTTCGGGGGTAGAAGGTTCGGAAATAAATCAGTTCTCCATTATTGTGTGCCATAATCCCTCCAATATATCATCTCAAGCAATAGGGTTTTAATGCATACTACATCTACAAGTAGTAGTCCACAATTTTCCCCCGGTGGTGGCGTGCTAGATCGTCGGCAAATATATAGACTCTCATTAATTTAAACAGCGGTTTCAAGAAAGCAAAGCAAAGGCATAAGTTACAGAAAATTAAAAATAATATGTTTTAAGTGTTTTAAATTATTTTTGGGGTAAAACAAAACGGATAAGCTGAAAATCACACGAACAAAAATAAAATCACGAAGACACTCTTAGTGACTTGGACTAGTGTGTCTTTTTGAGGAAGGCTCAGCTAAACAAACCAAGATGATAAAGGAGACTGTGAAGATGAACTCATTCAGTGATTATGATATCCGGACGGACGACACTCGACCAGGAAGCCGGAAAAAAAAACTTTCCCCCATTTTATTAAATAAAATGTGAGTGAAAAAATAGTTAACTATTTTTTTCTTTATACACAGTGCTGCAATAAGAAAATGGTACAGCTGATGGGCCCACACAAATTTATTTTACTGTAAGACCCTTTACAGGTTCATTAACTAAGTGAGTACCATTGTCAATCTCCACATTAATTGACGGACGCTATATATAGCAGAAGTATCACCGTCAGCCAATTTCAAAAAAAGATCACACATTATATAAACGAGCCCTTGCGGCTTTGCAGCCTAGTTTTGAGACCCAGTTTTAAAGGTAGAATAGGGGCCTACAGTACATGATTGGTATTCACCCAAAAATGTAGTATTAGTGTCTTTGAAGCTTATTGCTTATGAAGTTCATACCAGTACCAATACTCCACAGAAATATTTCTGTCTGAAATACTGTCGAAGTATGAAGACCCCCGGATTTTATTTCGGTTGTAACAATCGAAATTAAAGACAATGTGTTTACATGCCGACAAGTTAGTGTGCACGGTTTTTCACTATTTTGTCCCGACTTAGACGACGGATTGAGCCCAATTAAAAGATCTGTTTTGTTATGTATATATTGAATCACACAAAGTTAGAATACTGCATATCAAGTTAATACCAATCATACATTTTACGTAGTAGTATTAGCAGCACTGGTAGTTCTTCTACTCATAACTTGTTATGAATGAACGGCTTAATAAATTGCAAAAGGCATAAAATGATAACCCCCCTGATACGTCAGTATTCATGCATATTTCACGACTTGTGTCTAAGCCATGTATATTGTTGCGCCAACGTTTACACCTTGTACACAAGTCGTAAATATGGATGCCCGATTTAAGACAAAATTCACGACTTGTGCCTCAAGTTGTGAATACTGACGCCAATATTTACGACAAAATTCACGACTCATTGTACCCAAAGTCGAAAATATTGTCATGAATATTGTCCAAATTTAGGGGCGCAACAAGCTCTGAACATTGTCATAAAACAAATTCGTGCAAAACAGCAAGTGGGGAAAATTCGGGTAATGCAAGAAGGATAAGACTTTTATTAGAAATTGGTACTTGTGATTTTATCTGTGTAAAATTTTTGGCAAATCAATCCCTCAGCCCCCATCCAAAGAGACCCCATATGCCTATGAATAATGACGTCAGTATTCGCCAGTGACTTGAGGCGCAAGCCGTGAAATGTGTCGCAAATAATAGCATTGGCGTCAATATCACGACTTGAGCACATTTTATAAATATCGGTGTCAATGTTCACGACTTAGGGCACAAGTTGTATTAACTGACATGAATATTGGCGTGAGTATTCACGACTTGGAGGACAAGTCGTTGAATTTTGTGAATGACGTCAACATTTATGTTGATGTTCTTTCAGGGCCACCATACCCAGGATCTTTTTAAAAGGCATCTTTTGAAAACATTGTGTTCCCATCTAGCAGCATCTCAAAATTCTTAGAATCCTCCCCGCCCCTAATTAATGTCAACTGCTAATGAAGGCATTGTAAGTGTACCCAATAGTCGCAGCGGGCAACAATTTGTGTCTGACGACTTCACTATTGTGGCGCACAAAGGGTCTTCAAGCATCAAGTGTTTACAGTGCATTGAACAGAATGATGACAATGGATCCCACTTTGTGACATACAACATGCAAGGCTTCGCTTAGTAACAACCGCTGACTAGACTGGCAGTGTGTTCATTTGGTTGTGGGTATATACATGTATACGTTCTTGCTGTGGTTCATTGAAGCTGAAAAAACCGTCAGTGTGTAATCTTTATATGAAATTCCAAAGCAACCAGCGTTCCCCCGTGGTCCACACTTCATTACCAGACATGCTACACAATTAATTTGGATTTATCACATCAAGTCCGGCAATATCTCCACTGGCGATGAAATATGCTACATTTTATGAGATAGCAGTGGCCAGCATAAGTGCTCGGGAAGTCTGCAGCCCAACTGACGGTCGCATAATAAACACCACTCGTCGTGTAGCAAACTTATGACAACAGTTCCTGATGATTTAATACTGACACCGGTTTGTGAACAGTGGCAAAAGCTGGCAGTTACAGTTTCGTTAACTCGAGGTGGAATGGAGGTTTCTATAGCTGGATAACACTGGATTTGACATCACAGGATGTGGCATAACTCCTCCAAGTCGGCTGCCTCGAATCGAAAGGGCCCAACTGCTGCTTCTGCATCGCCGCATAAAGGAAAGCCAGCCAGTTCAAAGTGAGTTCAGATACGGATAGCTTTTGTGAAAAAAAACCGGAAAAAAAAACCATCTCAACAATTTTTGTTAGATTTTTGTTGCTGTTGAGTTAGTTCAGTTCACCATCTCCTGAATTGCGAGGTTTCTTTGAAAAAGTGCTGGCTATATTTAAAACAGTGTTCAACATGGGGAAAATATATAAACAGTGACCCGAAAATACGCTAATGGTTATTCTATTACCGCCTAGAAAAACCTTACCTTTCCGTCACCTGAAGTAGAAAGAAAATGTGACCGTGCTGTAAGCTGAAGTTGATATTTAAGTGTTGTCATAAATTTTAACATGAACAAAATACAATATCACTATTGACAGAATGACAGAATGATCCCTGCATATTTCAGGGTTCGGTTAATCAGTGTTGTGACTCGAGTAGTCGAGTCGGTGACCTGGAGTCAAGTTCGACTCGAGGCATGAATTTTGTGTCATGACTTGTGACTTGACTTGAGGAAAAATGTCTCGTGACTTGACTCATGGAGGAAGGAATTTGACTTGATTTGAGGAAAAATCTTGTCAAAAAAAATAAATATATTTAATCCCAGGACTTATACTTAACGGAGGCAATTGCCTCCGTTGCCCCATGGTCATTGCCTTGATGTCTTTGAGATGTTCCAATACAAATTAAAAATTTCCTCATAGAGGTGCCCTTTATCAAGACGAGAGTGCCTTGGTGCCCTTGCCCTTTCAAGAACGAAGCAATCAGGTCTGCAATCTTGCTTTGCAAAGCATCTGAAAGCTTTGATGTAAGTACTACTGCAAAATATTACCACCTGACTTCAGTTTTGCGAGTCGGTAAATGAGTAAATTTAAAAGACACGCCAACAAATTGTTTTGAAAATATGAATTTCCATAATTGTTTGAGTTATCTTGTCATTGAGTGACCCTCTGTACCATGAGTTAGTATTCGAAATGACACCCTCCTGATATTTCTGAAGTTCTCCTATAGTTATGTTTCCATGTGGAGAGAGCTTTTGAGGAAAATGACCAAGTAGGCCTATCTTACGGCTGTAAACCGTTGGCCAAAATGCTGAAAGCGAAAAGTGTAACTATCTGTCACAAATTTCAAGGGCAGACAAACAAGAACAAGTATCCCAGTTAGATAAAAACGTTTGCTTATACATACAAAACCCACACGGGAAAAAAGAGCACTCGTCATATTACTTCCTCATTGAGTTTAGAGGTCAAGTTGGTGCCAAAGCTCACACAGGTTACTATGGAAACTGTAAACCATATTGTCGTCATTGTAACTTGACCTTTTTTGACCTCCACACAAAGCTATCAACTGGACCCGGGAATCCTTAAAACCACACTCTATATCTATAGCTGATATTTTAATTATATCGTTTTTGACATTGCTGGACGCAGTGTTTATTTTCGTTAAGGCAGCGATACACACAGTCTAACATGGTTATGTACACACAGTCCCGGTTTCAGCTTCGATTTCGTCCGGGCACAGGTTTACGACTGATGTAATTGGCCTGATGAAGGCAGGGTAAGGTGGCTGAAATTTGATTAATCAAAAGAGACCCGCTGTACTAGTAAACTTGCGGTTACAACCATCCGTAAGCATGTAAATTTATTTTAAGAGGACAGCTGGCTCTGAAAGAGCCATTGTTTTCTTCTCGAGGTTTATACCACGTGGGGCTTGACCCATTTAGGGGTCAGTATGGCCCGTAATCTGTGTCAAAATGGCCAAGCAATGTGTTAAACTGACGCAGAATCTGAGTTAAAATCATTTTTTTTAAACCAGTTTCCAGGTCAGCCCAATCCCAGAAATGGGCCATGTCCCCTTGGGTCTGGAATCTGGGTCACTTCTGACCAGGGAGTTTGTAGAGTGCATGCTCATCTTCATGAGCCAATACTCCTCCCAAAAGAGATTTGTATCTGCAAGTAAACCGGTAATTAGTTACTTCCTATTATCCACACATCCACACCATGCAAAGCTTCAAACATCAGTAAGAGACCTTCTTGGAGTTGGACGCTCCTTGCGATAGTGACGTGTTAACTCGATCCATAATATTATTATGGTTATTATAAACTGTTAACAATATTTTTTTTTCACGGTCTTGTAAAAATAACAGTGAAACAAAATTAATCTTAGTTTCTTTCACGAAAGAGCCACTCTTATACAACCATTCAAAGCAAAACACTGCACAACCATAAAGATAATTCCTTTATTTGAACAAATTTGGTCGTCGATTTCCCCCAAGAAGAAAAACGCATTTTCAGTAAATCTGTCGTTCGGTTGTATGTTCCAAACACCGGACGGCATTACAAGTTTCCGCAGCTATCACAAAGAAACCTCCGGGCGAGCTCTCAGCAAGGATATCATCTCCATGACAACTGTAAATCTTTCATTAAAATGCCGGTTAATACACTATGTAACCTGTGACATCACGTTTACAAAAGATCCACAGAGCCTGCACTTCCTGCACGCATGATTTGTAAAGAACCAAATGGAAGAAAACATTGAATCCTATTTTTTTTTATCGAGATTGCACTGTCTGATTTTTATCAACTGTTGGTGTGAAGAAATGGGCACATCTAAAAAACTTGTTCAGCTGTCACTTTTAAGTTTTATAAATTTTTGAAAATTATGATACAAAATGTTAAATTTCCCTTATGACCATTGTATCGTGCCTGCCAAAAAGGCCCTGGAATGTACGGTCAGTCTTTTGGGAAACAAATGTTACATGGTCTTGAATTTAATGAATCGCCCATTATGAATAGACTGTGGTTCATACTAGCATACTAGACTGAAATAGGTCAATGAGGCAGCGGTAAGCTTGTGAATCGAACCCGTAACCATGCGAATGCAAATCAAGCAGTGAGTCCATTGCTACGCCTTACGATACACGAATGACGATGTAAGCGTGTGTCAAAATGGCGACTTGTATGTTGTATGGGGCCCAGACGTTACAGAAAAACCGACTGACTTCAAAAGAGTTGGCGTTGAACGGAATATCGACAAGTCAACCATAAACACGCCGTTAATATTGATTGGACCTTTGTACGGTCGGATGCGGTGAAATGCTGGATGTGATAAGATTACACGATGCCGTTTGTCTGCAAAGTGACTTTCACTGCTCCGTTTTAGCCGCTTGATGTTTCGTACACAAAGCAGGACCTTGAGCTGGAGAAGTGGTCATCTTGCTGTCCAAAGTGAATTAAAAGGTTTGGGCACCGACCCCTACCCCCCACATATCACAACAAAACAACCAACAATATATTTTCAATTGGGATGTTTACTGTTGGATTTTAGATTGTCTGCGAACATAATTTCTCAGAGGTGTGACACCATCACCTTTTACTTTACAACTTGCTCGTACAAGATCATTTGGGACGTAATGTTTTAGTCCTATAGGCCTCGTGTCAAATTGAACGGTAATAAATCTGAAATAACTTAACGCGCCATTTTCTTATACAATACAACAAATAAAACACACTTCAAATCTTTCACTAGCTAGTATACTATTTGAATACATTTGAGCTTATTCTTCCAGAAGTCACATAAGCAAAATACCCAGTGTCATTCTTGTGGAGAAAGGATGGCAGCGACCATGGCGGAACTTCCATCAGTGCGGTTGAGAATTGATAATTACGCCATTGTGCTGGGCAAACATTCTTTTATTTTGCGCACAACAATGCTTTACTGAGAGAACACAACCGACATGGGGACAACTTTTGCTGCCTACTGCGTGAAACAAATGACTTCACATTCACAATGTCCACAGGCACAGCTTACTAAAAATCTGTTTATACATACATGACATCTGCCTGCAGCCTATGAATATGTTGTTTGCTTGTGAAACACGTCATTTGTTTGTTAAACGGCTGGTGTCTGACAACAACCGTATTGTTAAATGAAAACAGAGTCTACGCCACTCTAGATGGAATGTTTGCACACAGTTATGGTAATTATACCATGCTGGAAAACAGGACAGATTTTTCCCCCGGAGAAACTGCGTAATTTTTATAGGTATATATTGATTGATAATGGCGGTTCTTGGTTGTAAATTTAAGCTTGTAATTATTGATTTTTTGTTTTGCCTGCACAGAAATTCAACACCACGATGCACTCGAAAAACTAAAGTGTTAAGTCAACACTTAAAAAGTTCGGTCAGTGACAACACTTTGAAAGAGTTAAGTGTAACGCAATCGAAGAGTTGATTTTTTATACTATCAAAAGCTAAATCTCAGCTTCTGAAACGCTAGTTTGACGCTTGTATTAGTTGAATCTAACTTTATGAAAGTGTTATCCTGACTGAACCCTTTTGGTGTTGATTTAACACTTTCGTTTTTCAGAGCGTGGAGTGTAGAATATTTTGAAGGCAATAGCTATGGGAAAATTAAATATTCTAAAATTTAAAATTTACTCCTTATCCGTAATAAAATTGTGGTTTTAAAATGCCTTTCAACCAACGTATTTCAACAGTCAGTTTGGAATTGTTATATCGTTACAGCAGGCTACTTATAAATGATGGCACAGCACTGCAAAGACTGGGGTGTTGAATTAATTTTCTTGATATCTATATGTGACAACACCGACATAGTGTTCATTTTACCAACAATAAAGCAATTGGGATAACTAACACCATGTCAGTGTTGTCACATAGATAACATTACAATCAATTTAACACCCCGGATTTGCAGTACTTGTATCATTCTCCCCAAAATAACAATTTTTTATTTTAACATTGTTTTTTTTTTCATTTGAAGAGTCAAAGCCGAGCAGTGGGAGCCGCTGAGGGGATGGGGCGGTGATTACGATGGAGGTGACATCGAGTCAATTGGTACGTAGATATGAAAATACATTGTACATAGATAGGTCGCTTTTAATGTATCATCAACGCACCTTGTACTAACATTACTCCCACCCCTACCCCCACTCACTCCCAAACTGTCCGAAGGCAATCCTGAAACACTCTCATCTCATTGGGAGTATGCAGCCCCGGTAGTCAAGTCGGTGAACGTGGCAGCTAATGGGAAACTTTGGGACGCAAGGTGGCAGCAGACTTACCAAGTAAATTTCCATTGTTTAAGTTGTTCTGGGCATGCGCACTCTTCCGAGAACAATGGCTTTTCCCGGTAAGTCTGCTGCCATAGTAGTGTCCTCAAAAGTCTCCCATTAATCACATTATCAATCTCACCGACACTGATTTTAAAAACAGCCTGTCTTACTTTGACAGTTTTGTGGGATGTGTGTATAAAGTGAAAGGCTAATTTAAAATTGGGTTATTCATCCTGAGTTATACACTCTGAATTGTCTCACTTTATGTCGCATGGTGCGATTTTTTCGAAAATTTTAATTAAACATTTTTTTTTTCTCTGAACGAATTTTGACAAACAATGCAGTTTCAAAACGAAAACCATACACAAACTTTCGCATTTTCCACGGACAATGCACAATACCCCCACAAAAAAAAATGTAACAAGCACAAGTGTTATGGACACGCGATCATTTCTGGATCCCGAAAATAATTCATTTGTGGTTTTCAATTAACTTATTAATGGCAGATCATTTTGTGCAATACCTTAAATGCAAGGATAAAACGTTCTCGGATCTATACAAATTGCTATTTAAAATTTACATCTAAGTTTTGGGGGTAAAATCAAAAGGCAACGTGTCCCTTTAATTCGAGTGATCTGGAATTGTTCTTTTTCCCACTGCGACCATAGACAGACTAAACATAATCCACGTATTCATTAAATCAATAGAGAATTCTTCAGTTGTTTGCTTTAGCTGGTTATCTATTAACTAGTATTGCAATTTGTTTTAAATTATTCTAATCACCTGCAGATATTGATGCGTGGTCCAAGAAACAAAACAAGAAGAAAAAAGGTGAGAGGTACAAAAAAGGCGTAATCTTTTTACACAACTGTAAAACATCTTTTCAGATCTTACAAAATGTGTAGGCCTATATTTACATGTATTCTGTAAATCCTATAACAATATTTGTTCTTGTTTGAAACCAATAAAAATATAATCGCTGCAATTCCTTTCGGTTTCTTAATACTCTATATAAAAAAATCCATTGTTAAATACAAGTTTGTTTAGATGAGTGGAAAATTATAAATCCAACAATTTTTTATTTGCTTCATTACGTTTCAATTTCAAATCCAATTATTGTCATAGCAAGATATTCAACAGCTGGATTGTTTTCGTGTAAGATCTACAATTTACAACGATGGTATGTGTGTTCTTCAGTTCGGCGTAAAGAATTCGCCTGGTCCCTCAATTATTAAATGAAGAAAAAAAATCAAATTAAAACAGCATTAAGATAACACTGCTTATGTCAAGTTGTAAATCTTCGAATGGAAATCCCAACACGTGTTATGTGGCAATTTGGCTCTCATGAACGGCTTTATTAAAACTGATGTAACGGTCATATAATGATGATGACACATTACACAGCGGTGTGCCTACAATTCACAATCGTGTTTATGTGGCAGTTTGTCTCCCTGGAATGACTTTAGTGTGACATTAAAACTGGTTTAATGGTGATAATGGTGAGACATAACACAGTGGTGTGTCTACAATGACAGATTAATAACAAACAAACTGACGAAGTCGGCCGGAGGTCGAGTGTGTTACTGATGCAAACTTTGTACCCTTTTCGTGGTTGTCCTGTTCGAATGCAGAGGCTCAATTCATTACGACAGCGCTGGTACAATGGTAACACTCCATAACCAGAGCTGTTGTTTATTTTAAGGCAATGTTTTGGATGTTTTTGAGACAACCTTTCAGAAAAAGATAACCATAGTAACCTTTCCTTGTAATTGACGTTTATTTTCCCAGTCACTTTTGGTTGCTGCTCGCTTTTTTATTTCAAATATTAAAGGTAGATAAACACACTTCACATGCATTGATCGGTAACGATCGAAACACTAGTGAACGATTTCTAATTTGAAAGCTGATTTTTTTTAAACAACTTGCTACCGATTTTCAATTATTTTTTTGAAGTCTTGATAGATATTTCTGTCTGGCCGTTCCGGTTCAGTAGTTTTCTTGACTGCCTTTCACCTCTGTGGACTCCGGTTCTATTCTCGTTTTGGACCGGAGCCTTGTGGATTGGGTTTGCAGACTCTACCGATTAAAGTGGGGTTTTCCCAGTTGTGGTTTTTCCTCCCAATTCTAAAACAGATTTCTACGTCACATTCTCTTCAAATGTATCTTTATGCATGCCTACACAGTTCAAAGTGCAAGACGCTTTTTATAGGGTCTCTTCGTTTCATTACCAGAAGTGTATATATAAATACCACGATGTACGAGAAATTTGTCCCAACACTAGATTTCTCACTTCGATATGCTAAATCAAAATAAATACTTACGCAAAATCCTTGACATCCTCTGATGTTTTTCCCTCGAAATCTTGACCCTCTATTATTTCGATGAAATGTTCGTAGGTTGGTTGTATGGTGTGTTTGTTGAAATCAAACGATTATATACTATAAAACGACTAGTCTTTAGAGCTAATTATGTATAACATTAAAGTGAAGATTGCCTTCGAATTGGGTGTTTTTGGGTCATAAAAAGCGGTTGTTATGAAATGAATATAGGTGGAAAGATATTTTAAAAGTAGAATGTAAGTATCACATAAATATCCCCTGAAATTGTGTTGTTTTTGTTTAAATTTCGTGACAGAACACGGTCCGCCATTTTGTAGAACCAAATTTTTGACTCCACATAATGGTGGACCTTATGCTTTAATGTAGAGTAGGTTCCTCCGGTTGATTTATTTCCGAGAGGCAATTTTTCTTTGTTTTAATCACTATACTGGGGTACTAATTACAACATGTGTTTTATTGCATGGACCACTTTTAAAAAGGATAAGGAGCAATTCCAAACAGCAAAATTTGAAGAGATTTGTAGGCAACATGCCCCTTTAATTATAACCACACTGTTTCTTTGCATCCAAGCCTTGCAAGAGTTCTCCCCATGAAGACAGGATGTTAAGCATTATAAAAAATGGCTCTCAAAAATGCTTGAATGGCGCCTTCAGGTTTTCTCTGGGCACCCTGCCAAATGCAACGACATGCAACACAGTGGAAATGAAAGGCCTGCTAAATGCAACAATTTGCAACAAGTGATTTTGTTGCCTTGTGCAGGCAAGTTGTTTGTAGGCCCTATGCCTTGTAGAGACAGTTGGCCTGCCAAACGCAACACTATGCAGTCAAGTAGTTTGATGACTTGACTTTGCATGGGACCATGTCAGCCTGCTATAGATGCAACAAAGTCCAACAGAATGCAGTCAACTCGGCCTCATGTCAACTCGGTCCAACGCCAACTCAGTCCGACGCCAAATGCACACGTTTCCCCATGGGGCCGAGTTGACTTCAGACCGAGTTGACTTCGGACCGAGTTGGCTTCGGACCGAGTTGGCTTCGGACCGAGTTGACCTGGGATTGAGTTAGCGTCGGACCGAGTTGACTCGGACCGAGTTGACTCGGACCGAGTTGACTCGTACCGAGTTGACATGGGACCGAGTGGACTGTATTCCGTCTACACACATATCACGAAACTCGTACAAAATTCCTATTATCCCAAAATTGTTTAAACCTGAGTAATGATAAATTACTGTGTCTTTCAGATACTGCAAAAAGCACTCCGAAGGAAGGTTGGCAGCCGTATCTTTGTTGGACAAGTACACACTGTTCAACGATCCCAGATTTTGAAGACTTCGTCAGTAGTAGTCTATCAGCAAACTTGAAACCTACGCCGAAAAATGCTCCATCAACGACCAAAGGTGGGACAGCATCCAAACAAAACAAATCAAGTACCACACAAGAAGAAGTTAAAGACGTTCAAAACGGTCTCAAAACGGAAAACCCGCAATCCGGTGATACAAAGAGCTCGATCGAGGAACGGACTGAAAACGCAGATTCTGAAGAGTGTGGTAGCTCGGTGGTAGGTCGTGCAATCTCGACAGCATACACCGAATCCGAATGTACCCATAGACTGGATACAGACGACTCAGGTAGCAACGCAAGCGCTGGTACATGGGCAACAGAGGAAGGTGCCGACAAAGTGGCAGCAAGACCCAGCGGTGTGGTGCGAAGTGCCCCGCCCACACGACCGCCCGACAGGACGGAGAATAAGAGTAGAAAAATTGCCTCCGCGAACTCGACCGCTGACGGCGGAAATAGATCTTCCAAGATGCGGCGAGCGGCGATCCGAAACTCCGCTGCAAAATCCTCGCTGGATTTGAAGCGTCTGACGCTCGACATTCCATCACCGCCCCCACCTCAAAACGTAAGACTGTCTTATACAAATTCAAACCCCCAAGGAGCAGGGGAGGAAACTGAGAATACATCTGGGTCTCCTGTTCGTAGAGATTCTGTCGAGAGTCAGACTGCTTCTGCAAGTGGAGACAGTAAGATAAACTCATCACCGGCCGATAAATCTGCAGTTCTCAGGCAGGTGGAGGAGAGGTTGAAACGGAGCAGTGCTGCCTCCGGTCTCGGCTTCCAGTTTCCTCATTCAGGAAGCGTGAGCGTGGGGGATCTGCTGTCCAGCAGCCCGCGGCTTGTCCACCGCCTCGGTCCGGTAGGCCTTTCCAGCGAGCGCGATCCCAATGTCTATGCTGCTCTCATGGGTGGTATCTCCGAATATGAAGAAGCATTATCTCCTCGGACCCGCATAGGTGCAAGTGCGCCTTTAGACAGTGCAATAAAGACCCCCGGTAAAACAGACTCAAATGTCGGTCAATCAGGGGTCAGCCCTAACGGGTCTAGAACTAAGGACACCAGCAGGTCAGTCTTGCCTTCTTTGTCTGGAACTAGAAGCCCCGGATCTGCAGTGTCGTTGACGTCGTCTTCGCAGATGGACAGTGCATCTAACGGAGAAATAATGCACAAGCAGATATCACCTGGTGGGAGTGTAGATGGCCTGCATACCGGTAGCACCGTGTCAGCAGAAGAGGCAAGATTGATTAAGGTGGGTAGCTATAGGGAAAACTCTATCATTAATTACTGAAGATATTTTAAAATTTTATACTTTGATTTTGCTTTGTTTACAGAATGTAATTAATCGCTATAAAAGAATTAGTGTTATGCAAGACGTCCCTAGCGCATTTTTGCTACCCGATTGGTAGACTGGTCCACCGGCGAGCCTCGAGGTATGACGTGAGATGTGCAAAAATGTGCTAAGAACTTCTGACACCAAGACCATAAAAAAAGCAATCAAATTGAAAAAATGTAAAGCTGAATCAATTTGTCTTGTAATGTTAATGACTTGTGTCAAATTAAAATGATCATCTCTCTTTCTGAATAAATATTGCCACGACGAAATGTTTTAATTAATTTCAATAACTGTTAATACAGCTTCAATTTAACAAGCCACTATAGCAGCTCATGATGATGTTCTTCCAATTATAATTGTGTAATTCTATGCTTTACTTTGCACAAGAAAATAAAATGCCTAACTTGATAACATTTTATCCATCTTCGCTGTCACGAACGTCAGAGTCAGCAGCGAATTTTAGACTTGATACAAAATACTACTATGCTGTTGGATCCTCGACATTACGGTGGCCTCGTAAGTCCATCTACAAGGTTGAAGTGTCTGGTGGCGTTTTTGAATCACTCCAAATTTGGTCCTCTTAATAACTAATTTGTTTTTCTGAGACCCTCTGGGTCATCTGTATTCTTTCCTTCCAGTGACTTTGGTTTGACCTGATTCAGGGATGATTTTCAGTGTTCCACGTTTTTTTAAACTATCTTACACCAATTCTTTCATCTATGGTTCTCAAAATCACCGCTTCTTTCAAGATGGAATTGTTTCTTACTCTTGCGAAGTGAACTTCGCATTCACGTCACTATAGCACTTTCTCAAATCAGTGCATGTTTGATGTGATTTTTCAAGTTCTCTTCTTGTTTTCAATTCAATAAGTTCGAAATGTGATTCAAAATTTGGAAATGCACAAATATTTTGTCGACACAAAATTCCTTTATTATCTGACTAAGGACCCGCTTGCTCTCAACCGTGTCTCAACCCCTACCCACCCCACCCCATCCCGGCTGGTCACGGCACTGGGGGCTGATTGGGTTCTACTCTATACCGATTATAGTCTAATTTGTCCCATTTAATGACAGTGTTTACATGAAACTTTAACAATATAGCTAATGCGTCTTACGTCATGAGTTTCATTGAGTTATGTACAACAGCGCCCTCATGAGTTCAAAACGGCCAGAAGTTTACTGTAGGAAAACGGCTGTGCATACTCTCTATATCTATCTCTATATAAATACAGCCAAGATGCCTTTGCCATGAAATATGTAAATTGCACATCACGCGTGCGCACAACACTACTGGTTGGCAAAATGAGGGAACATCGCGCCTTCTTGTGTGGGGCAATGGTGGTGTGACACATACGCGTTTGTGCGTCTGCCTAGTGCACAATGGCGTTTGCCAACCAATAGTGTCTGTACGCATGCGTGAATGTAATTATCATATTTCATGTGAAAGGCTTAGAGGGATTTCAACTTGGGTTATTTTTGGTCAAAAGATGTCTGTCAAAACTAGCAAACTTAAAGATAATGCGTTCAGGTGAATATCAACAGAGGGCGCCTCGAATGTCAGCAGTTGTGTCATGATTGTTTTCTTTATGTTACCGTCTGGATCACAGAAGACGCTCAATTGTGCAATATCAAGGTGTGACAGAGGTGCAGCAGAACTTCCTAAAGGAAACATGCCGCAGGTATTATCCCTTATCTGACTGGCCATGCTGTGTACTAACCCAATTATAACCCTTAGGTCTGGTAACTAAACCCATCATCTCTAAAAACGTCTGTTTAAATTTGTGTTCATTAATATTATGAACATTGTGCATGCTTAGTCCTTATTTGATCATCATTCAAACGTAGACTTTAAGAAACCCTCCTGACTTTTTAGCAAAAGAAGACCACACACCTGCAACATTGTAAGAAGTACTAATAGTCTGGTTCCCTGACCAAAGATTCCCTGACCACTCTTGTTAAAAATCTTAGGTCAGGCATCATCCAAAGTTAAGCATAGATTAACATAGAGGAATTCCTCCTTTTTTGTCACGTGACATTTGGGAGATACCTGACCCTAAAATCGACAGAGAATAGTCGGAGATTTTTTGGTCTGGGAACCAGACTAAAGTACTAATGGGTTGTCCTGGTTTTAGCTTCTGCAGCAAACAAAACAGAACACAAAATGCATTTTTAGTTTGTTTTCTGTTGATTTTGAAGCTCACTAGCACTCACTTCAAAGCTAGCATCGCAAATGTCGAATGTCACGAATGATGGGCGTTTGCCGTTAATTTGGACACGCGTCGCTGTAAATTAAACGTAAGAAAAAAAGAACAGAAAAGAAAAGATAATTGCCCTCGACATTTTTATCAAGCTGTACTTTTGTGTGTGGTTTCCCGTCCCGTGTGTCGAGCATTGACGCTGACGTCACACCCATGGTCTGACATTTTGGGAGTCAAAATGCTTTAGAAAAAAAGGGAGCGCGCAAACTTAAACGCGCGTCGCCTATCATACGGTAACAAACGGGAAACTGGTTCCTAAAATGGTGCAAGCACATTTATCGCGTAATCACGTCAGGTGAATTGGGTCAAACGGAAAAATCAATAGCCAATGAAATTGCACGTGTGAAACGCACCTGTCAGTGAATACTACTACTTACCATCAGTTTTCATCAGAATGACCCCATTACGTCACCATCCTAACAGCATCCAACCTATCCTCAGCATGACCTACACACAATTCCTACTTCTCAACATGTCTTTTAATTTAATGTGTCATCTGAGTTTTTCCCCATCAAGTGAACTACGTCAATAGGAAAAACATAAAGGCAAATGAAATTGCACATGTAACACCGACCATTGAACACTGTATCATCAGTCGTCACTGAATGACCCCGTTACGTCATTCTTCATCCTAACAGCCTCCAACCCATGACGTATAACATTCATACTTCTTTTAGGGGGTGAACAAAGAAAAACTGACTGGAGCGGGATTTGAACCTGCGACCACCGGTTGCTCTACCAACTGAGCTATTCAGCCCTGATGTTGGTGGTCCTATTTTGTTAATATCTTTGTTCGGGGTGCCAGTCAAAAGCCATTCATCGGTTACTTCCATGTAGCCATTCATACTTCTAAACAGTTTATTGTTACTATTTAATCAGAGTTTTCCCAATAGGCCTATGTCCAAAACAAATTTCTCCTGAAGTCAGTAACTCTGTTTTGAACTCAGATCAAGTTTGCAAAAGATATATTTGGACTGTTTAGTTCAATTTAGGGGTGAACATTGACTGAAAAATTGACTGGAGCGGGATTTGAACGTGTGACCCCCAGCTTAAGCACCGAAGCTCTACCAACTGAGCTATTCAGCCCTAATGTTGGCGGTCTTCAATATCTTTGTTCATTATCCGACTCCCAACCAACCACAAACCTTTACCTAATAGTTCCTTAGGAAGAAATCAGTGTTTGTGAAAACAAACTCAAGATTCCATAATGTTGTATTTACATGGCTGCTTTACTTGAAGACGGATAACGAAACGAAACGAAGGAACGAACATGAGGGGAAGTCATCACGGCCCAAGGTATGGTACCCGAAGGGTACATTGTGTGACTGGTGCCATGCAGGCTATTAACAATATGCACAATACACATTGATCATGCTGTTACCACCTTGGTCTTGTTCCCTGCATACAACAACAGTAACGGATACTGATTCTTATTAAATCAAAGAAAGGGCCAGACTATTTTGCACTTTTCTCCTCATGACGTATCCGAATTGGTGGCTACAGCTACCGCTACGGCTGTTGCTAAGGGTATTGCTATGGACGTGATATACTTCAATGCATGATGACTTGGAAATCCAGCCGCAGCCGTAGCCGCCAATTCGGACACGTCCTTACTCTGGCTACCTTTGTCCTTTTCGAAACCACGGCTTTTGCTCTGGCTTAGGCTTCGTCACTTATTTTAAAAACGTGCACTTCCCGTATGGGGCAAACGAAGCCTGAGCCACAGCCAAAGCCGCAACCGTTGTTTTCGAAAATAACCATTATAGTTCTGCAGTAGCAGCATATGTTTTTACGTGTACGTACATACATAAATTAGTCTATAATATCCTAAAACTCATGTGTAGAAGGTACACCAGCAGTTTTAGAGAATTTTGTTTTCAAATTTCTCATACATGAAAAACTTAAAAAAAAAAAAAAAAAAAAAATTGTCACAATGGACTATCGTACACCCACAAATATTACAGTGCTTGTAAAATTTTAAATCGTGCATGTGTTTATGTGTAATCCTCGCTTTGTTCCCCAATAGCGTTGACAATATTTTTTTTTTTAAGCTTTACCACTAATTACCTTAACCATAATCCCCTAAAAGCTGATCTTCCGTTTCGTCTGTTGTTGATTTGATTGGCATGACACCGCACTGACATTTTAACAACACTTGGCTTCTATAATAGATGTTGCAACCTTTCAGTGACTTTGGTTTGTGTGTTGGGTTTACACACCGGGGATTAATTGTGGATTTAGAAGGTTCGTAAAGAAGGTGGGTCAATGCACATTTTGGACTGAAATGAGAACACGGCCGGTGTCATAGGATATTCTGTCCTCCGGGTAATGTGTCCACCATACGGTAAATTAACGTGGGCTGGAGGAATTTATTCAAAAGAGGGCGCTATCAGAAGGAGTTAGTACACAATTCGCCGTATGCTCGGACAGAATCTCCTGCCGGACAGAATCTCCGTCCACCTCCGGCAGTTCGTGTCTGCGGTTAATCCTATTGCGGAGTCAGCATCTCCTTGTAGGTCTGTGGGTGGGAACGATTTTTATATGGCTGGGTTCATGCAATACGAAAACTTCTTTTAAAGAAAAAAGGGATCCTTCCTATACTGAAACATTGTTTCGTTGACTAATAAATACATTTTCTGTCTGTGTTCCAAACTTACGATGAATAATTTTCAAAGATGTATTCTGAGCAACATCCCTCTCTTAGTACTCTCACCATAGACATTCAAAAATCAAAAACAAAACAACATAACATCATTGGCTAGTTAATAAATTATAAACAATAACAAGTGATGCTTTCATTTATTTTCTATGAAAAACGGAAGTTTTTCCCGCATACTTCTATATATCCTTGATTATGGTTGTGTTTTATGGAGACGGTGCCACTTGCGCCATCTTGTTGATGGTCCCCTTGACCACGCATTAGTGCTGTAACCAAGTTAGCCCATTCGGTTGGGGATATGGGTCGTATCATGATGGAGACCGTATAAAACAAAGTTGAGACAACGGCCTTAAGGGTGTATGGGCACTGCAATAAATGGAAAGCACCTGGGCATTTTTTCATTTTTTTTACCCTGTCACAAGAGAAGAATTACGGAGATACCGACGGAAGATACCCACAACAAACTGCATCATTAAGTTTGTATGTGATGTTTAGTGTGTGCTCGAGTTTAATACGAAAGATCAGAATGGTTGCTCCACCATGGATGAGTTGCAGTGGTCGATCGAATCCCACGTCCTACCTTAGAACCTTTGACATCACAAAAACATCAACCAACATGGAGCCATTTTAAGAAAGGTCCACTCATTATGGTGCAAAATTAGGCTAACATTTTTAGCGGTTGGAAGAAATAACAGTGTTGTGTGTGTACTACTTGCTACTTTAATAGGGATCTGTGATTTTGCTGATCAACGCTAAAACGCTGTTACGGTATACGGGCCTTTTGAAAGATTTATTCTGAAAATATGCTAAACTGGATTGGTTTAATAACGGGCTTGCCTTGAAGTGTGCTATGCTGTATTAATGCAATGCAAATAACCATGAGGTGGTTTGTTCTATGACGGACAATTTAGAGCCATTAACCGCAAAGATATCAACAAGAGCTAATTGTTTGAATGTGTGTCCAGCAACCGTGTCACTCACCCTAAAACGATGCATTGACGTAACAATGACGTAACCAGGAACTTCGGCAATCACTTACTAAGAACAATGTTAGGTCCATTGAAAGTGCAACGATTTTAAAACAAGTTTCAAATATTCGCCTATCAACTTGTTTTTTTGTTTTTGTTTTGAGGTTCTCCAAATAATATGAACAAAAGACTACCATTGTGCTTGTGCATGCTATGATGTACCAGATGATAGTACATGTACTTGCATAACCAAGTTTAGATCCAGCCAATTCGACAGCCACAATCCAGTACGTCACCAAGAATTGTTGATATCAGTCGATATTCAGTACTTGATTTTAATCTATTTTTTGTATCTAATTGTAGGTTCGAATCTCGCCACGCCCCCTATTTAACTTAAACATTGGTTAAGTGTCTGTAAATTCTTCCATTCTATGCACAAATCAAGATACAGCCTATGTAATAAAACCAACCTGTGAAAATGCCATCTCATTTCGTTGTTTCGGTTGCGAGAAAACGTTAAAAATGCGTTCAGCATTTTTTGTACGCATTCTTAATAGTCAGAGTTTTGTTCTCGTGAGACGAAAACTTACTTTTGGATCTTATTTAATTTATTATTCGAAAACGATATCACTTCAGGCAGAAATATTTCAAGGAAAGCCTTTTGGTGGCGAACTGTACTATGAATAGCTCAAATTATTTTCGTGGGCAAAATAGAATGATCGCTGATAAATGGCCCGTCTTTTATAATTACGAGATCTAACCAAGGACGTTTTCTGTGGGGGGAAAACTCATTAAAGTGTAAGACAGTTGTCTAACATTGACATTCGGTTCCTGGTTACGTCACTGAGCAGCAACCCGAGTTAAATCTCATTCCTATAAACACATTTTCTTCTCACGTTGTTGCACTCTCGTATTTGGACGCACCACAATAAAAGCATTCAAGTCACCGGTCCAGCAAGATTGATCGCATCGCATCAGTGGTACTGGGCAAGAAACTGATCGCCAACTCCAGCGCAACTGTGGTGAGTCGGTCAGTCGGGGGAAAAAACGCAGCAGAACTTTACAGCATGATGACTTCCTTGAACTCAATATGTTAAATTGCACAAAATGTAGTTGTGTATCTCCAATTGATGTTATCCATGTATTTTTATTTCTTATTTTTATTTCTTTGTTTTAGCGCACAGGTGAAGGTACACTTTTCTCAAAGGGTTTTTGAGTGACATTTGCCGAATTGCATTTGCACCGTCTTTATATTTTTAGATGTGTTTTTTTTTTATACGGTGAAGGTAAAAAAAATAAGAAGGTTCACGGTACGAGATGTACAAGGTTTGAATGTGAAGAACGAAACATATAAAAACCAGTAGATATCGTAGGCCAGACTATAGAGACTGGAGACGGACGGACTTGGTCTTGGTCTCATACTTAGGAGTCCTACGTGTTGCCTCTGCACCACTGGTACCATTCTATGTCTGGTGGACTACCTCGTCCAAACAGTCACGGTTTCTGCCCATTTTGGTCCTGTTTGTTTTTTTTAACACTGAAAAAATACGCATCACCGAGACATCACCATTGGGGTATCGGGTCATTGTTGAGATTGATTTGCGACAATTGTGTTGAGGGTTGTCTCTAGAAAAAGAACGTTTATTATTATTATTATATATTTCTGGTGATGAAACCAAGGATTCCTCAAAAGCGCATATTGCACTGTAGCTCGCAAGCCTGAGGAAACCTGTTGGGTAGAAGATGATGAAGAAATATTCAGTTTTTGGGACCCTTCATAACAGCTTGCATTTATACGTATTTATATATCTTACTTTGATCCCAAATTTCGCAGCATCGAGGCCCTCCTGGATTTCGCCCCCTAGCCGGCAAGACATCCTTACAGCGTGCAGTGGAGACCGCTCATAAGAAGATGCACGGACACCATTACTACCTTTTTACACACTCAGCAAATCCACATAACCAGGTAACTGTTTTTTCATCCAAGGTACACACTATTGGCAAAATGAACCGTTGTTACATTGTAAAAAATCACATAAACTCAATGGCGTATCTACGAAAAACGGCCCCTATGGAAAATCCTGAAATCTGGCCCCTGTCCAAACAGCTGACAACTATCTTTCAGTATATGCTCTGATCGTCTTCATACAGGAGGACGATCAGAGCATACTGATCGAAACGTCGAGTTGATTCACCACCGGTTCTTTTCATGACCATCACAACTCGTAGAGAAAGTTTTATGTACACGGTGTTTCCACAAACCGAACTAGATTGTTTTTTTCACCATGTAAAATTTCAAATTCTATTTAAGAAGCTGTGAAGGATTTTGCATGGAAATTTTTTGTTTGATATTTCTGACCGACTTTGGTGAAACATGAACTTTTCAGCCCGTGGAATGGCAAGGTCTCCCAAAGTATACGTCATCGGGTAATCCGAGTCCAAGTCACCAAGAGAGGGCGGGCTCAGGGAAGAGCCACCGATCAGAGCGAAGCATCAACAATGCTTACGTGTGGAAGGAACATCTCGAAAGCCAAATCAAGCATCAAAGGTCAACGTAAGAGATAATCAAAAATATCAATTACAAATCAATACTTAACATTCTCACATTTTTAAACAGGAAACGCGGGGGTGGGATTGGTGGTGGAACCATAAAGCTATGTTGAATTATTAACGGTTTAAATACTGTTCTGATATCAAGCAATAAACCAAAAGAGAAACTGACTGGGTAAATTTATTAATCAATTTGTGGGTGAACAAAGAAACTTAAACTGGAGCGGGATTTGAACCTGCGACCACCGGCTATACGTACCGACGCTCTACCAACTGAGCTATCCAGCCCTAATCTAATTTGTCATCATTTCAATCAAGAACTGTGGTGGGTATCGTCTCCCAATAAATCTTTGTTTTGAAAAAAAAAATACTTCTAATAATGATAATAATTGGGAGAATCTGAATGACTAATGAAATTTGCGGGGTCGCTTGAATAATTAATGTTAAAAAAAATGTTATGTTTACGTTTCGTTTCGTGGAGTTACTGATGGTAAAAAGCAAAAACTAAAATAAAAGATAAATAAACATAACAAACAAATAAATTTAATCATAAAAATGACACACCGCACCACTAATCAGTAGTTTTTAGAAGTACTGACGAATCGAGCTGCACTTTAAATGATATTATTATAATTACTACTTAATTTGAAGTTACACTTTTATTCACTTAAAAGGTCTGACTTGAGCACTACAGGTGAAATCAGCTGTATGTTGGACTGCAAGAGGGTTACAAGTTTGGAGTTAAATTTAGTTAAAACAAATTATCCACCCTATATACTGATAAGAGCAAAACAGGATACTTATCACCTTTGTTACCTTGCTCTTTCAAAACAAATTGATATTTTCTAATCGACTTCTTTTCTGAGCTTGTGCATAATTATAGTAAATGTTAAATTGCATCGTGAAAAGAATAGTGCTTGTGTTTTACTCTTACACCGAAGTGTGCTTAACAAACATCGGCGTATGGGTGAAACCAAAGATTATAGAGCACCAAAGGCGCAATATGGGGAATTCTGGCTGATAATGTGAAATCCCACTGGACGCCATTTCAGCAAGTAACTCTTTTGATACAACAATAGTTCAGTGCGGATCAGTGCAGACAATGACCATTGCTTTTAATGGAAAACAAAGCATTCACTTGCTGAAATGGCGCCCATGCCTATTTCACGTACCGACAAATATATAGAGTTCTCCATCTTGCGTCTTCGGCGCTCTATAATCTTTGGTAAAACACAGTAAGTCTTCTTTTTTAATCATCCTCCAAAAACTGGTACCCAAAGAGCGCCCTCTTGTGATAAAGCTTATCTTAAATTCATGTTAAACAAAGTTTGGATGTTATACGCAAGTTGCTGTTCGTGTTGCATACAATGACATTTCCAAAAGACAAACTTTATCAAACATCAAATGCATTATTTGATATTGGATAATGATACATGTTCGTGTATTTGAAAAGAGAGTATTGTCCTCACTTCTTCCATTATGTAGAACTGCACCGTACACGTCAAACACTGGAGCGACAAGTCACCAACAAACTAACCCACACCTCAACCAATCATCGTCATCCACGTCAGTTCCTTTAACACTCATGCCGACACGTGAGTTGTTCAAGTAGAGATTAACACGTGTGTTTGTAGTTCAGTGTGCGTGTGTGTAAATAATTATGTTGTGTCTAAACCATAGAGTTATATATAAGAGCTAGAGGGCGTACAAACCATGCGACACAGCCCGACAAGGAGCATTTTTGACCATTGAGAAAATGGCGCGGACCATTCATTTACACTGGTTACTCATCCGTTCACACAGCAGCCATTTTCTAAGTGGACATTCGTATGCAATTTGCCCATAGGGATTTTCGCCCATGGTGAGTCAGTGGAGTTCTGTGCGTGACATAGCGAGTGCACCCTCTAGTTCTATTATATAACTCTATGGTTTAAACTAATACAATGTACTTTGGCCATGGGTGTTATTATTTCGATCACTGTGCGTTGTTTAAATCCCCAGCTCAACATTGGTAAACTGACCTTAAATGCTTCCATTCTTTGCACAAATCAAGATCTTTGTAATAAAACCAACCTGTGAACATATCTGCTCATTTCATTCTTTCATTTGCGAGAAAACGGTGAAAATGCATTCAGCAATTTGGGCACATTCCTATAAGGCAGAGTTTTCGTCTCGCTGAGACGAAAAACTGATTTTGGATCTTATTTCATTTATAATATGAAAACGATAACCCCTCAAGCGGCAACATTACAAGGAAAATAAATTGTCTACCATCATAATCTTTATACCATTTTATGAAAATCTGTGATCATTGATGTTTTTCTTCCTATCAATGTTGAGCCTTTTTTCCCAGCAAATTTTATAAAGATTACTCTAATGGATTTACTTTCCCGTTTCAATCCAAGTAGGCCCTTTTCAAAAATTGCCCTCCTGCCTTGTCGACCCCAAATTATTATTATTTTTTGACAATATCTTGATCGGCTATAGCGGAGGTGCTTTCAAGCCTTGAACTTAGTTTAGGCTCCCAGTATCGCAGTAAATTGAATGAAATCTTAATTTTCATTGAGTATGTCTGACCATGGAGGAAGACAAATACGTATTTTCGTCGTGTGCCCGGTAAAAGGACGCAAGGGAAAGTTCCCGGCAAAAAGACGTAAGCAATTTATGTTAAAATTTGTGTTTCAAGAAGTATGAGCGGGAAAGTTTGGTAAATTTGTTGCCATGCAAAAGTCATTCTAGAAAGGTTAAATTCTGCATGGGGAATGGGGAAACATGTCTTCAGGGTAATTTTAAGCAAAAAAAAAAAAAAAAATAAAAAAAAAATAACAAAAATGACATATTTTACATGTCAGGAGCAATTTTGTTGCTTACGTCCTTTTGTTACTGGGACGAACTACTTTATGTTCCCGGCAAAAGGGCGTAAGGCCTTACGCCCTTTTGCCGGGCACACGACGTTTTCTTCCCCCATCATGGTCTGACTTCTTAAGCTAATTCTGTGACGCCAAAATAATGAATGTTTTGTATTTACTTGCCAACAGAAACGCGCAACAAAAGAAAACCCAATTCCAGTTTCAGTTGGGAGAACGTACCAACAAGAAAGCCGACTTTATCTCAGTATACGACCGGAACGGCCACGCCATGATCAATAAGTAAGTAACAAGAGAAAACATGTTTGTTTGCGGGTGAACAGTGGTGCCCCCCCCCCCAAAAAAAAAAAAAAAAAAAAAAAAAACAACTAAAAAAAAATATTCGGAGGAGGTGTAGGAAAAAAAAATGCCTTTCGACCGGGGGGGGGGGTGCTCGAACTAAATACAAAATTAATATTAAAACACTTTAAAGAAGGTCAAATTACGTTTTGTGATGCACTCATTGTCTAATAGATCAAGAGTCCTTATGAAATTGACGTAAAATTGCAAGTTTCCAACTTCACTCTAAAATGTTTCAATATTTCATTTCTTTTTACACCTTTTCAGAGCAAAAGCTGAAACATGATATCATTGGATATCAACAGCAAATGGGCCTGTACATTCCAAAGGGGAATTTTTGCACGGGTCAAAAGGTCAAATTCAATGTCTTTTTGATTGAACATTTCCTGTACAAAAAATGTACAGAACCATAAATTTGAAATGTGAAGCCATTTGATGTTTTGGGATGTTGACAAAAGTCACACCTGAAGATATCAAACACAGTGGCATTTTACAGCATTTTGATGTGCGGTTAGAGACATGTCATTTCTTACACTTTCATAAAGACACTATCAATGGGAGACTTTGGGACGCCAGGTGGCAGCAGACTAACCAGGTAAATTTACATTGTTTGCGTAGTTCTGAGCATGCGCAAATTTCCGAGAACGATGGTTTTACCAGGTAAGTCTGCTGCCACCTAGTGTCCTCAAAAGTCTCCCATTGGAAAATGAGTGCATCACAAAACTGAATTTGATCTGAGAGCCCCTCTTTAAAGCTAAACACATTCAAGGTGCGTTGAAAGCATCTGTTGGTAATAGTTTTTCCATTCTACGTTCTGTTTGAACAAGAAAAATGCACTGCAAACTTGGATGCTTTCCGAACCCTGCTGAAACAAAATCCACCGGATATTAATCGTGTGGGCTATGAATCCAAGAACTCCAGATTTTAACTAGAACAGTTAGCCATTAGACATCCGAGCATGTCCAGTGACGAGAGGCCACTCTGCAATCCGGAGTAAAACAAATCTTTTTCGGAGATGTACTCGTTAAATCAGTTTGAAAGGTACAATACAGGATTGGTATTCATCCAAGCAATTGTTTTTATTAGTACCAGTCGTGAAGCTTACTGATTATGAAGTTATTCCCAATACCAATCTTCCATCGACGGATTGAGCCGAAATTTCACAGGTTTTTCCCCATGTATATATTGAATCACACAAAGTCAGAACACTGCTCTATCAGCTTCTCCAATCTGATAGTTTACTATTAAAACTTATTGGTTATTTGTTTGTTTTGTTTGTTTATTTGACAGGACAAGACTAACTCCCCGTTAGAGGAAGGTCGTTGCTTTTGAAATAACAGCTGAATGATATGTACCGGACGAGGGTGCCGTATTTTCTTATAAACGGTACAACCAAACAAGACCACGTTTAAAAGCAGGACACAATCACTACCAGTACAATGTATTCTTATTACATTTGGAGTTGAAGAGATTTTGTGAAATGGAATATTTTTGTTGCAAAACATTGCAGATTTAAATGATGTTCCTTTATCTATTTTGAAATAGTTTATGAAATTGAAAAGGAAAACTAACAGAATGAATGTGTTTTTATGTTTCTGTGTTAATCTTGAATTCGGAGGAAAAGCGAAGATTTTTTAATGGAAAAAAGCAGAAGTGATTTGGACAATCATCGGATAATTTAATAACGAGTGATTATTTATGTCACCTTTGACGAACTGATTTTAACTTATTAAAAGTTCGAAACAAGATACCAAAGTCACATTTTTCTGTCATTTATTGCCAGTGAAGTTTAAAGCGACGGATGTAGGATTTTTTTTAAATCTCTGAACACTAAATTCAAGACGTTTGATACAACCTGCAAACGTTTATTCAAAAATCATGAACTTAAGCTGGATATTTACATAACTATCTTTGAATATTTGACATTAGCTGCGATTGATTCATAGGTTTCCAGCAACCAATGCCAAATGCTAAATATTCACAAATACTCAAAAAATATTTTTTAAGTCTCTCAGCCTTAAAAAAAACAAATCAAATATATTTTCTGACAACTAAACTTTATTTGTCTATTCAATTCTTAGTATGTTAGCCGTTGAGGATTTTTGGTAGGCCCATTCAAAATAAAACAACACCCCTGAACGAGTAAACTGGTCAGACTCCATCTTGGCAAAATGACTCTACACTTTTCAGCAGAATATGGCTATTTTTAGAGGGCTAGTGTACTCAAAATGCTCCAGGTAGAAAGTCGACAGCCCCAGGGGCACAATGTTGGACCATTTTTCAATAATCCATAAAAGCCGTGACCTTAAAATCTTTGATTTACAGAAAAAGTTTTGGGTTTACATTTATTTATGAGGCTCGGCGCATGGATTTCTCTCTATAGTGATGTAGTGCACCCCTGAACATCGTGAATGGCGCCACCTAGCGGACGGCAACCGGTTTATCCACTGTCGACTCGCTTGATTCTCATTGACATGTGAAGGTCAGGTTCACACGTTGACATAGGAAGAGGGACGTCTGGCAATAATGGGCCAAAGACTGCATAGATCATCAGTACATTAGTTATGGCATCATGTGTATTCAAGAGCATGGTGTAACTCGAAGTCTGGGCCATTTTTAGGGCGGGAGGGGGGGGGGAATAAAATAAAATAATCTAATTATTTTTATAACATTAGTAACATTGGATGTAATTTTGAAAGATCTCCTGAAATTGTTAAGGAATGACAAAACCAAATGAACAAATTACTTTTCATTCATTTATCGTGAACGAAACAGAAGGGGGTACGCATTATACTAACAACACCGTCTACATTTCCAATATTATATTCTTAGCGTCTAAAAATATCAGCCATTATCTTTTGATTTCACATGATAACAACGCTTGCAATCTTTTCAAAATAATAAATGAAATCAACAGATACAAATAGGGCCACTCTTTGGGATATTTGTAACAATGTCCAGGCTACAATGTAGTAGAATAGCAAAGTTTCCCAGTGTAAGTGGTTCGGGGATCTCCGGTAGTTGAAGTTAAACCTATTTTTGTGCAGGCACAGAGTAGGGCTACACCCTAGCTCTCTTTAAACATCTTTTCCCGTTTGTTTTACCGTGCGATGTCACTTTGTTGTTGTTGTTGTTGTTGTTGTTGTTGTTGTTGTTGTTGTTGTTGTTGTTGTTGTTGTTGTTGTTGTTGTTGTTGTTGTTGTTGTTGTTGTTGTTGTTGTTGTTGTTGTTGTTGCTGCTGATGTTGATGCTGCTGCTGTTGTTGTGTTTGTTTCTTGGGATGCTGGGATGTTTGTTAGTTTGTTAGTTGGGTTGTTTGTTAGTTTGTTAGTTTGTTATCTAGGTTTTTTTGTTTTGTTTTTGTTTGTTTAATTTTGTGTGTGTGTGTGTGTGTGTGTGTGTGTGTGTGCCGGGGGTGGGGCATAGCCGGGTAGTTTCTTCCAAATTGAAAAGGCCCGGTAAAGGCTAAAGTAAGTATGATCTTACTTAGGCTTAATGCTACCTTCTTCATCCGTGCTCATCAGAAAATCCCCAGAGCATCCCTACTCAAGGTTCCACCCATTATCATTTCAGTAGATACACCCATTGCATTACGTGAAAACAATGATTGAAGGGGAAACTCACTGATTTAATTGTATTGTATCCATTATTTGAGGGATGAAAGTTTTAGGAACTTCGTCGTTGATAATAAAGTCGCTTTGTGTATAGGGACCATCCTCCATTGCTGATCCTGGTTTGACCAATGATGTCATGGTGAGGTATAACGTGGCATCAGTTTCCCAGTTGCCATATATCTACGGACCATGTTTGGTTAAAAAAAAAATCAAATCTCAGACTGGATTTTTTTTACCGCGTTCCTCTTATGCACTTATCCCGCTTCAGCAAGCAGAATACTTCGACAGTCTACTCTTTTACGGTGCCTCATCCCTATTCCTGGGCTTGATGTCACAATACACTGAGATTCATCTTAAGATGAGTAGTCAGTGATATTGTCATAGTTGTCTGTAGCTGTGACGTCACACTTCGCTTCATAATGAGGATGATGCACGTCTTAGTCTTAGACCACTCTTAGCTCTTCGTGCAATTGAGCCGCCCATGTGTATTGATTGGTGGTCAAGGGAACAACAGAAGGCAGCACCAGGCCATCTGCTCCTCGTCATATCATGGAAATAAAAGTTCGTGTTATGATTTTCAAAATAATATCCTCAATGTTGATACGCTACGTCATAAGGTGTAAGTTAATTGTGAGAAGGGAAGTCGATTGCGAGTGTCATTATTCATTTCGCCCACGTGTCTGAAAAAAAGGGAATTGCAAAATGATGGTAATGATTGTGGCGCTGGAAAATCCATGTCTTAAAACCTACTGTATTATACACTGTGTTGTTCCAATACTATATAATTAGATCTCGTTGAATTCAAGTAAACAAACGTGCATCATGTATAAAACACTTGAAATACACCGGGAACACTTTGGTTCCTGCTCTTTGTTAATTGGGCGAAGTAAAGGAATAAAGGAGGAGTTCGAATTAAAGACCAGACCCTCTAATTTCCAGGGAATGCCACCGTATGTTGACATGCAATAGTACAATAACGGGGGTCATCTTAAAAATTGTAGGATACAACTTGTTCTATTTCGCAACTCATTCATTTTGGAATTCTTCAGCCTCTGTCATTTTCTCGTCACGCCATCTTTAGGGCATAGACGGAAACCGATGGCTGTCGACACACCTTGCCAGCTCATATACCTTCAAGCCTCGCTATGGTTACACGAAATTTTATGAACATATCTATAATTGGTTACAATCAGGGGCAGATTCAGACGTAGGGGCATTTGTAGGGTGTGGTTGGGTGTGCTGGGACTTCGGGAGGGGTTTGCTTGGCGACTAACTGCCTAGGAGTGATTTTGACGAGAAACACCCCCTTCAGCCTCTGAAACATCTAGACTTGCCAGCAGTGACGTGAAGGTTTTTAGAACAAGCATTCCTCCATAGTTTGTCTTTTTATCAATCACTACACGGCACGAAGTTTACTCACCTCCTCTTTTCATGACATTACTGGTAATTCGTAGACCATCCTATAATCTTACACACAGATAACAGAACTAGTGCAAAAAGGGACGGTGATCTATTTCGTTCAGCCTACTCATTTATCTCTACCATTTACCCGGTAGTTCGGTTCCAAAAACAGTTGACTGAGCGTTTTGTAGTCTGTCATTTGTGTTTGGTGCTCAATTAGGACTAAGGATGGTAGGCTACAAAACTGTAGCATACGTTTATATATAAGACAAAAGGGACACTCCTAAAACCACGCCCCCAAATATACCCCCATAAATAATACCCTTAAAAAAATGAAATAGTAAATAAACAATTAAGATATAATTGGAAATATTCAAAATGAAAAACAGCAATAAAAACAGCAGCAACATCACAATAAACAAATACCAGTAGCTAACTAAGACAAAAGTGAATAAAGTAAACAAGTAATTAAATTAAAAACTAAATATAAAACAAAATACACATGTATATAACCTGAGATATAATAGATGTTCATTTTTGTTTTGCATCGGGGATAAAGAATATCATTAAATAATAACTATAAATAATAACCTGAGATACATTATTCAGCTTTCGTATAGGTATTCATGCAATTGTATGAGAAATGGTAATTATGCGATGACGTCTTTCGTTTCTGATATAAAGTAATACAAAATGGCCGCGGCAAGTCAAAATGAAGGTTGGCGATGAAAATTGTATGGAATATTGTAGACACTTAATTTCATTTGACATTTAACTGTAGATGACAAAATAAGGTGGTTACCCTCTTATTGTAAAAGAGTGAAAAACCACTCTTTTTGTCCGCCATACCACTCTTGCAAGGAGCCATATGGCGGACAACTCTTTTTTAGAGTGAAAAACATGTATTTTCGCTAGATTCAGAGTGAAATTCACTCCACTTTCACTCAAAAAAGAGTGGTGAAGAGTGAGTTTCACTCTCAAAAGAGCCAAAACTGACACCACTCTGGCGAGCGTGTGAAATTTTCACTCCTGTATATTTAGAGAGTACAAAATGGATGACGTGCTGTCTCCCATTATACCACTCAAATTGACACAAACAGTTAAAGATTAAATGTTTGTTATTCGTAAAAAGCCAAAACCACAATTTTGAAAAATGTGTTTAATGTAAATCCAGCACTCTTTACTTGGCAGTGTTTTCCTACCATTACTATACAGCCTTGATTCCCCAAAGTTTTTTCCTGCACGCATTAAAAATGTAGCGACACTTGTGTTGAGTCGACGTGAAATCAGGATAGCTTCAAGTTGACAAAATCCACACTAAATTGCAAACATTTCACAGGGGTATATATTCTACCACCGTCATCTTAGCGTATCCGCAACCTATGCAACTTTTTTTTTATGGAAGTAAGTAATTTTTTATGGGAAACTGCAATCAATCATTTTTTGGTCAAATTTATAGGGCTGGATTATGTATCTTTAGAGAGGAAACATTTATCCCGTTGGTTGACTAACTCTACGTGGCGTACCCCATTTGTTTCAAAGCAGGTAAACAAATCCCAGCTTGACACGCAACTACGTTTGATGGTGGTTTGAGTTTATGATGAGCTGAGATGTATGGCCGAGCATTGAGTGTGTAGCCTCGTTTCAAGACTGTAAAGTAATCAATCATAAGCCATTTCGAGATAATGGTGGACACATTTATTATGTCACCATTTGGTTTGGGTAAGTTTGTCTGTGTACACCAAAACCATACAGTGCATTCCTATAGTGTCCAGCATACCTCAAAAATTTTTTTTTTTTTGAGACAGTTGTGTTTATGAAGTATGCACCCTCACTGAAAAAGTTATGGTTCAATGTGCCCGGCGTTGTTTGACTTTCCAACTTTGGAAATTATATAAAAAAAATATCTGTGTTTTTATTTAAGAGACTGTAGACTTGTAAGTATTTGTTGTGTATATAGTTTTATATTTAGTATTAACATGGGTTGCTAAGGGGATCTCATTTAGTGTGGTCAACCTGAATAATTATGGAAAAAGATTGATTACAAATCGAAAAAGAAACAATATTTGACACATACAATATTTGATTGTATGGAAATAAAAAAAATATCCTGAAAATTTAATAATTTCCTCTTGGTGTGGAAGCTCCCTAAATGTACAGACTTTGACATTTTAGAGGGTTTACTGGCCGTCTACATCATTTCAAATCATATCTGAAGGTATGGTCACAACGAAGGCCAAGACTTTTCATCTCGGTGTAGTGGGCAACTTTGCCTCTTTGAAGAAAACCTGAAAGCACAGGGAGATCAGTGAAAAATCCTCAAATTATGGGGGAAAACCTGACAAATCACAAGCTTGCTTAAGAACAAATTTATCAACAGTTGATAGCTTGAAAAGCATAGTCCCAGATTTAGAACGTTATCTTTGACAGTGGAGTCCATGCTCATGCATAATGAAGTTGGGTTCGGGGAAGCACCTATAGAAATGATTGTGAAGTTTGCACGCTCTCGCCTCATGCAAGGTCCGTAGGCCTACAATGTTTTTGTAAAACTCCTGCCGTGAATCAATGCACTATTTGCATAAAACTATGGAAGTGTACTGTTAATACCGCGCTCGGATAATACGAGGTTCGGTTAATACGAGAAAAACGGGGCAGCCCGGCGGACCTCATTTTGACGAGAGTCGACTGCATTCACATGGGCCAGGTTAATTGCGAAGAACAATAATGAAACCGCATGGCAGACTGACTCCCGATGCCCATCTCAAACGTTGTTTGTATGCACAGACTTAAACTCACAAAGAGTCAACAGTTCATCACATCCAGCACTGACAGAGACTGCCTAAAAACGGTCTTTAAAAAAAGTCTTGTTGAGTAAATCTGCCTTTGTCACTTCATCTTCAACTCAGTGCCCAGTGCCTGATGAGAGCCATTCAACCCTGACAAAAGTGGAGGGCCATTGTTGTTACTGAAGAGGTTTAGCTCTTCCGGAATACCGGAGTTCTTTCACTCATGAAGGAGTTAACTCCGTCCAGAGGAGACCCATTCTTGTCTGCGGTTGATGAGGACTTTCTTAAGACTATCATTAAGGCTCAAATCAGAACGCGCAATTTCACTGGGCGATAAGTGTTTGTTATTTTCTCTGCCAACAACTGCCCCCCGGAAACGGGATATCAGGTGATCGATATCCTACGTCTCTAAGCTAATGAAAGAGTGTAGAATCTTTCCGAATTGCTGTAATAGTTACAAAATAACTTGCTGCTCTTCGGTATCGGTGGCAACCAGTGCCATGGAGGAAGGAAATACAAAAAATATTACTACAGCGATTCAAAAAAAAAGCTTATTAGCACTACATGTCTGTATACAAATTTCCAGGTAAAAAAAGTAGCACGAAAACCGAGACGATCGCCTTTCATAAAGGAAACAGTTCGAAAACAAACTGTAGTTGCTAAAATTTCTTTCTTTGAAAATGAACTTAGGCCTACTTTGAAGTCGGGCTGATGTGCTGAAATTTAATACATTGTACATCCCATACGTGTACGCCTAAACTGAATTTAATTTTATTGGATGTATACTATTATAATATCAATGCTAAAAAATGAGAAAAAACAAAAACAAACAAAAACAATTTCATTGTATGCGTATTGGGTCGTACATCAAATTGTAGTTACAATAAAAACTTAGATATTAAATTTGCCTCGGGGATAAAGAATATTGTTGTGTTTTACCATAACAATGATGTGTGCTAAGCACAGGACTCGGCAGAGTATACAGTGTTATGAGGGGTTTTACCCACACAACACTGTAAACTCGGTAATGAAAACTTAATAAAAAAAGCTTAATAGCATATCAGGAAAAAAGGAAAAAAAGAGAAGAAACAAACAAATCTCCACCCCAAAAAACCAAACAACAACAACAACAACCCCAAAACCAAACAAACAAACAAACAAACAAACAAACAAACAAACGAAACAACGAAGAAATAAACAAACGAACAAACAACTTGTATAGCAACTTTGCCACCTTGTTGATGAAAAACTTACAAGTTCTATAGATAGGTCTGACGAATTAGCGGATGCAAACTACTTACGAGCCTGAGGTGTGCTTAGAAGTTTTGTTAAAGCAACGTTTAGCAGTTTTTGACTCCTTCCCCTAAGCCTCAACCGATCGAAGTGTTATGCACTATTTTTTTTAACTGTAGTCTACACTGTATCGATATTGCTTAGACAATTTGGATGAGGGATTTACACGGAGAGCATAACGCTATCTTTGTAAAATGTCTTCAAAAATTGTAGTTCCATCATCACAGTTTCATGTCAAAATAGGCATAAAGCTAAGCCTAGTTCATGCAGTTTTAAGGAGTGACTGGTACCCGGTAGATTAAGATAACTTTCCGTGTACACTAATTGACAATAAATATTGTTTTTATTTGAAAACATGATATTAGCAATTTTCCTAAAAAAATCAATCGGGTGTGCTATTTAAATTTGTTGCAACTTATTTCGCAGTTAGTATCTACCCTACCTAAAAAATCATAATTTCACATGCAATTTATATGATCTCCTCAGGGCGCAAAACTTGGATAAATATTGCCAAAATCGTGGGGTTTTTCCCCCCTTAAAAAAAATAAGAAGAAGAAGTTACACAATAATCCAATACGGATGCTAATGAATTCCCCATGGCAACAGTTGCGCTATAAACACAGACAACACTGTCCTTGAGAGAGTGGAATGTAACGTAGGCGTTTCATTTGTGTGTTCAATGAACTCATACATACGAAACCACATTGCATATACTATACTGTACTTCCCTAAGTGGTTTGAGTTTAGCCATTGGTTATGCATCACACCAACTGTTTTTTCCCAATGATTTTCCATTTGAATTATGAAACTTGAAAGGGAAGAACATATCTTGTCATTATTTGCCAAAAAAAAAGAGGCTGATAATAGTTTGTACCGCTTTATTAAAAAAACAAAACAAAAAAAATGTAAAAAAATAAAATTAGCTGTTGCAAACTGCTTAGCAATCACAGGGACCTGTTGTATAAAGGCAAAACAATTGTTAATAGCCTCACGTCTGGATCCTGGCAGAGTCTTTCTTAAAGGGTTCTTTCTCTTAGCCTTTGAGAAAGATCTATTAAAATCGTTGCGGTACCCGCTGCTAAAATAAAGGATTCGAACTGCCTCTATCCGGGCAATCTCGATGGTCTACAACATCTGCTCTAGAATGACATAGGTTGTGGGTTCGAAGCCAACCCGAGTAATATGCCTGTGTATTTTATTTTTACATGACTCGGGAAAGTGCCTTTTACTGAATATCATGCAGTGCTTAACACACATCGGTGTATAAGTAAAAACTACAAATAATATTCCTTTATCCCCGATGCAAATGTAACACTTATTAAACTCTTACGAATTCTCATTTGGGTACCACTACCAGTAACCCTATAAACCATACCATGCAACATCACTTTAAAACTGAACATTTCTCATGCTTTGTGTTTATTAGGTTGCTTCGTGGCGATGGTACATTTCTCTAAGTTTCACAGGAAAACAAAACTTTCTGCTCTTTTCCGCTTGGTAGCCTAGATTCTAAAATTAACTTTCCGATGAGCAGTTCGTTTACTTAAAGGGAAGATACCTACATATTGGCAACTTCCATTTATCCAAATTCAAAACTACTTTCTGGGAGATTAATTGATGTAGAAGTTAAACCTATACTAATAATTGCATTAAACCATTTCCGTCCCGTGCGTCATGTAAGAGTTAATTGGTGTACGTATTCTTTAAAAACAAAAAGTGAAATTATATTAAATGAAGCAATTTCACGACATATTGGTACACATTGTTGCTCTTTATGGGTAAATGGAGCTATTCTGTAATTTGTGGGGCTTTTTTAAAAAACTTGCAGAACATGTTATCCGGTTGTACTTTTTTAAAATTTAATTTTGATTTGAAACTACAGTTTGAATGGATGTTTTCTGGAGTTTGAACTTGCACAGGAACTCATGGGTCATATGCGGCGTAACGAAGTTGTATCATCTTGAAGACAAGATAGTCGAAACGTCGGGAACAAAATCAACTGGCTCTTTTCAGAGTCATTACACTGCCCCCAAGAATAAAGTTTATCATGGACTAACGGCCACCCATAAGAACTAATCAAATCAATCCTGATGCTATGTCGAGTACAATGCAGGCCTGCATGGTATTCTGCCTAATTTGTAAATCTGATTTTCCGATTTTTTTTTACCCCCAGACAAAACAGCACAATAAATTCCAAATAGCCTAAAAAGTCTGTAAAAAAGCCTAAGGCCAATAAATTGGCATCCTCTTCCCCCCAAGGGCCAAATATCATATAGGGAGGGGGGGGGGGGGGGTGTCATGTATGGGTTTGGAGTTCCCCGGTCTCCCTTTAAATTTAAAAGTGTGTATTATTTTATGTACATGTGGCTGGCGATTGGAGGGAGGGTCGGGTCGAAGCTGGTGGGGACGCGTCTCGGATTGTTTCATCTTATCTCAAAATATACTTCAATTATACAATACAACTTAGTATTCCGTAGTTTTAAGAGTACTGTGGAGGTAGCTGGATGGGGTTGTATACTGAGACTGGTTGGTCATTTTTAAAGACTTAACACATTTAAAAAAATAATAATAATAAACATGGTACAACAAATATTTAATATCTCGTTAGACCAGCCTGTGGTCTTTTATTCAGTTGCAATAACGTCCTCCTCAACGTAAACAATCGATAATCCCAAATAGCTCATCATCGATAATCAATAAAGTACATACAATAATACAAAGGTACAAAGGTACAGGATCGTAATCATTACCAGTAGATAACAGATAATTAATTCAATTAAATTGTAATAATAATAGAACAGACCTGCTGATAAAAATAATAAGGACTTAAACTGGCATGCAATCTACAGTGCGCCGATATAAAGTGATGTCTTATACGTTTCTAATGTACAAATTCTTTTTTACAGTCAAAATTCTAGTACTACAATTGCACTTAATGAACGAACCGATCACGTTGCGATGGCTTGGCATTATATATTATCTGGTTCATATTTCAAAACTTAGTACTGTGTTCACTTTCACTTGTGTAAACAACTCTGGTCTTATATCGAAATCGGACAAATCACAAAAGACTTATTTCACTTAGTGAACACAACTCAAAACATCAGAAGTAAACAAAAACATGCTTTAGAAAAAGAATCTTATTTTCCGGATGTTCAACTGTTCCATTTTTGGGAGCGTAATTGAATGTTTCCTTAACAGGATTTAAGATTTCAAAACGAGGTTTTCAGTTTAGGCTTTTTTTTTCTTTTTCATGTCCACTTTTTGATGTTATGTTTTATCACTCGCATGCACCCCCAATGTACAGGTCTCTCGAGTTGTTTACCTATAATCGAATCGGAATCGAAGTCGGAAGTAAAGAATCGAATTATGTTCTTCCTTTCTTTTTGGGCTTTTGAGAGACCTGTCCCACGTTAACACCAACAAACCCACGGCCAGGAACATCGCGTCCTGTAACGGCCTTATTTGGTTTCGTCAGTAGCTCATCGGTTACAGCCAATTCGATGATATCAAAACAATCAAAGAATCGACCCCCGAGAACTTACACAAAAATATACATATATCAAAAATTGACTGGTATACTTAAATTCAATGGAATAGAAGTCTTGCAAAGAACCGTCAAAATTGACATGTACATTTAGCTTTAAAAATGTCAAAGTCAGTTCATGGTGAAAATAGTTCACATGTGACGTTTCATATGAAGTGAAAGGTGATCTGAGCGGGAGAATGCTCGGTCGCAAAGGTGGCACTGAAAAGGTCGGTCTCCGGTGTGTTTGCGATAGTGACGCGTGAGTTCATCAGAGCGGGCAAACTTCCAGCCACATCCCTTCCAGTTACAGTGATACGGCTTCTCACCTGTGTGGGTTCGCATATGTGCTTTGAGATGCGAGCTCTTGGTGTACGTCTTGCCACAGCCAGGGTGAGCACAGGTGTGAGTTGTGGTGCGCTTTCGGCCCCATGCACGGCGTCCCTTCTTGCGGACAATCTGGGGGGCTCCCGGGGTCTGTGGCGGTGGCATGTTGGTGTCTGCTGGGGTGTTACGGAGCAGATCCAGAAGAGGAGAAGACGGGGGAGTGCTTGGGGGTGTCAAGAGCTGCTGATGCTGTTGCTGCTGCAGTGACATCATCAGCATGTGTTGCCTGGCCTGCATTTGGTGGTGAGCTGTGTAGGATGGGAGCTCAGGTACCGTCTGTGGTGAGCAGGGAGGGGACATCTGCTGCTGCTGTTGGTGATGGTGAAGAGGTGGCGTGGCTAAGTGGTGCAATGTGTTCTTCTGTTGGTTCTGCTGTATCTGAACCAAGAATGGCTTCACATCAGGGGTGGCGAACCGCTCAAGGGAGATATCGGGAAAGTTCAAAAAGCTGTCCATCTCGGGCAAGCCAAGGGGTGATGGCGACTCCACTCCACAGCAGCTTGACCCGGTAGGGCTCATGGGCTCTTCCTTAATTTTTATCTCCTCCTCACGACCAAAGGCGCTGTTGTTGAGGATGAAGTCAAGGTCTAGGAGATCAGTGTAAGGCTCGTTGAATTCGGGAGGGGGAGAAACACAGGCGCTTCCTCCATCACTGCTGCAGAGGCTGGAGACGGTGCTCGTTGGGGAGCAGGTCTCTGGGCGTGGGATGAGACCGCTCGGCATCATGAGTGGGAATCCCGGATGCCCCAAGTTCTCCTCTGGGTTGTCTGAGATGTTATCAAAGAGAAGGTTATCCATCTCCAACCAAAGCATCTATTAGAAAGAAAAGGAGAAAACAAATAGAGACACTGATAAGTGATTGCTGTGGGCCACCAAGTACGAAACTGCTTATAATCCAATCAAACCCTAGGTAAAGTTGCGGTCAACTGGAATTAGATTGAATTCAACACAGGCCACACGAGGCTTACTTGAGTGTTCAAACCAATTGATCCTTGATTAAATGGGGCTATTATCCCATGCTTAAGAATGCAGAGGAATAATGGAAAGATTATCAATAGAGAACAATGCACACTGGGTTCCCACATGGAGACTGTTTAGCTGGAAAAGCACGAGGATGCAAACACAACAACCACCGCTGGTTTCCTATAGCTTTGAAACAGATTTGTGATTTTAAAACACTTGTGACGACAAAGCTTTGTAGATGTTATAAAATAAGATCGCATGAAAAATCTGGTCAAATTTGAGTAAGTTGTAGCATGATGAAAAAAGGAAGTAAAATCCACAAACAACCAAAAGAGTTTTTACGTTGGGCAAAATGTGGCCTTTGCAATGTCAACATCAAGGGCAACTCGATAGAGTTGAATTTACATCAGAAAACAACAACTTCATTCAAGAATGTTATTAATCCACGATAAATATCATGCGAATTGCATTTTTGCGTGGTGTTTACAATACACACGTGGGTGAAACTGTCAAGGAATGTATTTATTTCAGAGACAGCTACAATTTAAAGTCCAGAGCTGAATAATTCAGCTGGATATACGCTAAATCAAACATCTGCAAAAATTTATAAATACTTACATCATTTGACATGTTGGACAGGCTGTGTTGTGTCATCTCGCCAATTGCTTGTGCCATTGTTTTATCCAGTTATTGTTCCGTATTCTTGCAAAATTGTCAGCTATATTTCTCGCACGACCTTCTAGATACGGGCTCTCAAGTGAGTTCTGAAGATCTCCCGCCGGTGGTTGGAATATAATCACATACCGTCCTCCGGTTGTTTCATTCATGCCAGCTGGCAACAACCAATCACAGAGCGCAGCGCTGACTCATTAGCATATCTAAAATTAGACCGTATATAAGCAGAGCTCGCTCGCCGGCTAGACGGCTCAGTGCAGCCCAGCACTCGCAGTGAACGGAGCTCTCCGGTGACTATGGAGATGTCGGTGGCTCATGAATAAAACATCACCCCCAACAATAGGTTCAATGAATCCCCCGCAATCACCGCGCACGGGGTAATCTGACGTCATGACAGGCTGTGACGTAAAGAAGTCACTCGGCGAATCCCGGACGTGCTAACAGCCCGGTAGGGGGAAGCCTCTGATCTGCCGAGTCATGCTATTCGCTGTAGTGCTCGGGTTGACCTCAGCCGTGTGAATTTTTCCGTGTGTACAAATTCAGTCGGGTTTGTTTTGGTGAGGAGAGCCGGGCGCTATTTTTAGAGCGGTATATAAGAGCTCTTGCACTGTGACTCAAGCCGTAGTTGGTTGTGTAGATTGCGGACCGTACACATCGCTGACTCGCTCTCCCGAGTGTGATGTCAGGACTGTGTTACTGATGCGGCGTTTGACAAGTAATTTTTTCCCCGGAAAAACCGTCTCAGAAAAACTAATCCGAGTAACTGTTTGAGCCAAAACGCATCCGGAATCCACACGAGATAATTCATATTTTAATACTCACGAAGAGTTGTCTGTGACAAGAGGTTTTAGCTCTTAGTTTTCATTTTTATTAACATCTACGTTTTTTTTTCCTTCAAAATCTTCTTCCCCCTTTTTTCACTGTGAAATTTTGAAAAGATAAATCCACTTTCTTTCAACGGCAATTCCTTTCATAGTACCAGTGAGATACATTTCCTGTTTACATAATTATTATTCCCCTAGAATTGTCATATTTCAAATCCCATGTTGGTCTGAAACGTGTCATCAGTTTCCTTTTGCGAAATCAAGCCATACAGCACACGTCTGAACAATGTTTTATCACGCCAAAAGATAAAACTGAACCAAATTCAATTAATTTTTCAACAAACCTAAAATTGTCTATTCTAATTTAGTCATACCCCAATTGACTTTCGACCTGTATGTTGCTGCTTGTAAAAATATTTAAATTTGTACAACAATACTCCTAAAAACAAACAAATTAAAAAATCTACACACGTTGAGTTTGTTTATAACTCCCATCGATTTGCAGAATCCAGATTCTAGGTATATGGCAATCAATAATTCTTGTAAAAGCACACCCTTCATGAAAACAGATTGAGGATTGGATATTTTAATCCACAAAGGTAGAATAAAAAAAATCATCAAATTTTCTTTTTTTTATCAGTAACAGCCTGGAACTGAATATGAAGTTCATACCAGTTCCAATCCTCCATAGAAATATTCTACTCTGAAATACTATTGAGAAGATAGAATTTGAAGACCCCAATTTTTCGGTTGTAACAATCAAAATTAAGGAGAATGTGTTTACATGCTGAAAATTGTGCAGGTTTTTTTATTTTAATTTTTTTTAAAACTATTTTCTCCTGACTTGGACGACGGATTGAACCCACATTTTCACAGGTTGTTGTTCATGTATTGAGTCACACGAAGTACGAACACTACACTATCAGCTTTACCAATCCTGTATTTTAACCTTTAAATGTTTGAAGAAAAGAAAAAGCGAAATGATTCCAGAAAAAACTTAGTAAATAAATAAACAGAATAACCAAAAACCCGAAATATAACATGACATTTACAATGCACAATCATCAAGCAGAAGTCGCTGTGTGGTCTTCAGATAGGCCTATATATAATTTCATATTTGTAAACATCACATGATAACGGACTTTTATCTGCCTGAGTGAATGGAGGCAAGCAGTGTAGTGCACCGTGTGTTTGCACTGGCAGTTTGCCTAATGCTAATTTAGTTTTGATAACAACAGTGTGTCGTTTCGGTCACGATAGCGACAGCAGAACGAGCTTTAAAGTGTTAAGTGCATTTTAAATGATTGCAATAGTACATGAAATGTTCGAATCGGAAAACTATTGGTATGCATCTGAAGAAGAAAAAAAATGAAAGCGCCCTCTAACATTTAAAAGGAATTATTCCTCTTTATTTTTTTCCCCAATTTTTTGAACTCTCATTCAAGAGAAATAACTGGGGAAAACAGTAAGCATGAAAATAAAACGTAAGAGGTTTGAGGACAAGTTTGAAGTTGAACATAACCAGCGGCGTAGCATGGGATCGCCTAGTGGGCACGCACCCCCACAATTTTGTAGTGCTCCCCGCGAGCACCATGAAAAAGGGGGAAAAATCAAGATATGTAATTTATAAAAAAAAAACATAGCTCTTGGGGACCCCACTAAAAAGCAATGCCCGTGCCTCCCCCCACGGGAAAAAATCCTGGCTTGGCCGCTGAACATTACAATAAGCACAATTATTACACTATAAGCATTTATGTTGTTAGTAGAAAAAGCTGGGGTTGTTTAAGTACAGAGTTCCGTTTACCAATCCATAGTAAAGGTCCCGTTGTGCAATTCAAAATAACCAACACCGAATTTGGTTTATCAAAACGGGGTCAGTCCAATCTTGTAGGCATAAACCCGGGTCTTATTTTATCTTACTGTCTTTTGAATTTAAAAAAATCCAGCTAACTGTCTCCTTACCAGGAGTGAAATGCAACACATGAGCCCGGAAGGACGATTCAGTCCCACTTTTTTTCCATCGTGGAAATTTACTCCGTGAAGAAATATTTCAGTCACAAACAGGTATTTTTTGGGTAGAATGAGTTTTCAGTTCCACCAGTTGTTTCGACACAAAAATCACTTGACTGCACATGCGTCAAGTATAGAGCAGACTGGTTCGCGTGGGACGCTGGACAATATTTCACAATGTTGTTTGTTTGAAGGTTAGACACTGGTTAGAAACTGAAAGTAGTTTTTATCACGCATATTTTTCCCTGTGTATTATAGATGTAGGGCAAGGGAAACTGTTTTGACACAATAAGTTCCCTTTTGAAACTGTTCTCTGTATGTGAACAACATTAACGTGTGTCATCAAGAAACGAGACGTAATAATGAACCGCATAAATTCAGTTGAAGTTCAAGATCGAAAACTTCACTCGACTGAAGTTTAGACTTATTTTGTCAAACGGCTGCTTGGGTCGTATAGTTGAATGGATGGAGTCACTACAGCTCAAAGTGTCCTAATTACACGCACGTGGAAAGTTTTGCCGCAAATAATTGCTCAGTTCCTCCTTTTTTTTATATTTTAAAACTTCTGAAGTGCAATATATCATAAAGCCGGGTAACAGTTATAATTTCAAGATGGTAAAGTTGTGACAATGAAGCCAACAAACAACATTGGGTTGCAGAGCTAATCTCTGTGAAACGCCGTGCGAATTTAAAATGTATATTTGTGTTACTGATTTCAAGTGAATTAACGGAGAGGCTTCTGGGCGTGCAAATACGTTTTTTGCCGCTGTGTGTGTGTCAATCTTGATCGTGATGATACTTAGAAGGTATTGGAAATGGTCGACTCTCAGAGTGTACAGGCCCTCTCAATTTGCTTTAAAATTATACTCTGTGCTTGGACGAGGGACACTTTCCTGGGCACCCTTTTTATCGGGTATCTGTGTCACCCACCGAGTAGTAAGCCCGTGGGCTTGAAAAGTATCCCACTGGTTCCAGAGGGTCTTATTACATATAGCCAGCGCTGGTTACAAACTAAACACCGTGATTCACACACAGTTATTATCAGGGATTGTTCACATGAGCACCCGGGCACTGCGTGGTGATGACACTCCAGTCGGTAAACACCTGGATAACGAACGGAAAGAATGACACCTGATGACCTAACAAGAACTAACGAGTTGTGTTTAGTGGTGACGGTTAGTGATGGTTGATATTGATCAGGCGAGTTGACATGAGCAAGGTCACTTTTGTATGTAAATAAAGACGAGACCCCCAAAATACGGGTCTGAACGAGGAAGTTATTGTGTTTGATCAGTAAGCAATGAAAATACGCAACGTGATTGCCACTACATGGCCAGAAACACAAGCTACATTCGCAGCAAATTTCTGGGTCTTTAATCAAAATCGAAAGACGTGGTATGGGGGCAAATTTCAATTGATTATGACACTTTGTTCAAAACAGAGTGCAAGCATTCCATGACATTCTATGGCGGGCAAAACACACATCGAAGTTAATGTAATGTTTGAAGCTTTGCATAGTGTGAAGGATAATAGGAAACTATAACCAGTAAACGAGTAAACGTGCGGGTACAACCGCATGTGTAAAATTAATCTCTTTTGGGAGGAGTGGTGGCGCTTTTTGTAACCTGTCTGTGCTTAGCAATGCAGTTACTAGCGTTACGAAACTGACCTACCGCCTGAAGATCGTCTTCAAGGGGAAGCTCCAGGCGGTAGGTCAGTTTTGTAACGATGATAACTACATTGCTAAGCACAGACAGGTTTGAAAAAGAGCCACCATTCCTCCCAAAGGAGATTTATACATGGTTGTACCCGCAAGTTTACTTGTTAACTAGTTATACTAGTTTCCTATATGGCAGTTTGTATAGTTCATTTCCACATGAAAACAAGTATTGTAAAAATGTTATCAGGCCTAACATTTGAGATGTGCCAAAAAAAAAAAAAAAAAAAAAAAAAACATTCTACTTTCTTCCAGTGAACTGTAAGTCCTTGTACTCAAGTCTAGTCTTTTTGACCTTTGTCCTAAAATCTCTTCGGTTACTCAATTATTCAATTTCTTGATATCTATGTTTTAATGTACCATATGAAAGGTTTTTGGTGTCTAAAATATTATTTCAAGAACAGATAAAGAGTTAATTGTGTTTTTTTTGCCCAAACACTGTATACTCAGTACTTTCCTGAGTCCTGTGATAAAACACCTCACAGGATAAAGAGTTACCAGGCAATACATTTAGGGAGGTCGGAAACTGCTTTTAAAAATGTTAGAGACAAACAGAAACGAAAACCCATAAAAAAAAGTAGACAGAAAGAAAGAGTTAGAGTGCATTTTAATGTTTTCCCCCTAAAACAACATAATAATAAGATTACAAACTGGCATTTTTTGTACTTCAATGTTGATTGAATAATAGTACATTAGGGTGATTTTTAGAGTGTTAATAACATCCCAAAACATAGTATTGATATGACATTTGTAACATTGTTTTGCAAGGGCCGTGGTGTGAGCTTGGTCGCATCATAGAGAAAGGACCACGGACACCAGCACGTGAAAGTTTCAGATAAAGACATATCCAAAAATGCAAAATAAAAAACACACAGGATGTAGTTAGATTAACTTTCAAACGCAGGTCTACAATAGTTTGATTTTCGACATTTAAAATTCCCGAAAAAGGTAATACAGGGAACTGTACACTTTTTACGTTTTTTTTTTCTTTTTCCATTTCCCGATTTACATCGAACTGGTAATGCTATATACGGGAAGTGAGGTCCATCGCTATAAAACGGTTCTGTAATGTGTTTTTATACTTAGACCGTTGTCCAAATTCGCGGCTACGGCTACGGCTGGATCCCCGCGTCATCTTGCATTGAAGTAGACCTATAGGACATCCTTAGCAACAGCCGTAGCCCGTAGCCGTAGCCACCAATTCGAACACTGCCTATGTATTTTCCTATGCGTCGACGTTGCCTTGCGTTATAATGAAACGGTCGCCATACGTTCATGTTCAATATACAACGAGGTTTTCACTGACACATTTTCAAGGTATTATTCACACTCACTGTGACCATGGTGACAGAACAGATGTGTTGATACATTGGAACAGATTTTTGTTTATTTTTATGTGATTCAGGCCATATCGTATATATTAATCATACAGTGACACATTGCAGAGCACTGTATATTTTTCAACAAGAGCCTGTATTAATAGGACACATTCATTGTTTCAGTATTTTATTCATGAAATATTCACCAGGAAAATATTTCATGCAAAAAGTGTTTAATAGCTGACATGTCCACCGTAGCAGATTCCTTATCAAGAGCTATATATGACAATTCCACACTCCTTCTTCGAACAACTGTTGATAATTGCTCCTGAAGACGAGCAGAGTATAAGTTCGAAATGTCGAGACCACAGCGGCTCTTTTCAGAGCCACCACTCCTCCCAAAAGAGATTCGTACATGGTTGTACCGGCAAGCTTACTAGTTATAGTTAGTAATGTTTGAAGCTTTGCATGGTGTAGGAAAATAAGAATACACTATTAACTAGTAAACTTGCGGGTACAACCATGTGTTTGAATCTCTTTTGGGAGGAGTGTTGGCTCTGAAAAGAGCCGGAGTGGTCTCGACGTTTCGATCAGTATACTCTGATCGTCTTCAGGAGAATCCACACCATGCAAAGCTTCCAACATCACACTGTTAAAGTGTTTCTCTGTTGCTCTTCTTCTGGTACTCTTTCTTTGAAAATCCATGTAGGGAGCATTGTTCCATTTTTTTAGTAGGCTTACCCCGTAAGTTGGTCAGATGTGAGAGCACCCAAGTCGTGAAACAGAAGCAGTCAGCCGGAAATTGTTGCAGCGGGAGTGAAAAGCAAGGTGCAGGGACCAGCCTGAAGATGTAAACAAAGATAGACAAGAGACAAGGGGGGTGTGGGTGGATGGGGAGGGGGTGGGGGTTGCTGAAGGTAGTTGGCAAGTGCACAGAGGAAGAAAATAGACTTTCATTCTCCATGGCAAGTGTAACCACAAACACGCCAGTGGACAGAAAGAAAGATAGGTTAAAACACAATAAAATCAAACCTGAGTTAAGAGAAAAAAATATTAAAGATAATTTACCCATGTACATGTAGGCATATAGATTAAATAAGTCATGTAGTAAATTATTAAATTAGTATGCAGGAGCCTTAAAGCCCCGGCTCAACATTGGTAAGAAAGAAAAACATTCGTGTTCACAGATTTACATATAAAAAGATAATGATGGTAGAAAACTTTCATTGAAATATTTCTGCCTGAAGTGTTATCGTTTTTAAATAATAAATGAAATAAGATCCAAAATTAGTTTTCGTCTCAGTGAGACAAACAACCCAACAACTCAACAAACAAACAAGCAAACAAACAAACAAACAAACAAACAAAAAACTAAATAACTAACCAACTAAATAAATAAATAAATTAATTAAAATAAAAAAATATGTTGGGCCAAACTCAAGCGTGTACTTCATTTTGGTTAGCACAGATCCGTTTTGCTTACTAATACTAGATTCGGCTTGATATTTTGGTCCCAAACTAAGTTTTACTCAGTCCATGAATAGCTCGATGAAAATCGTCAGACCCATCGGTGTGACGTCAGTGCAGACATATCGGTTCAAATTAGTTTCCAGATTCGGAATACGAAATCAAAATGAACTCGCAAAACACACTTGTAATGATAAGTGTCATTTTATTGCATTTTTTCCTGAATTCCATCTGGTATTATGCACAATTTCAAACCGTAATTACATTGATTTATTTGTTATGAGTTATCTAATTCTTATGTAGAAAATGTACAAATTCCCCACGCATGAGTCGAAGCAGGTGACGAACTGGCTTTAGAGGGCGCTCCTATCAGGTGTGCACGCAACACGGTTTTTTCTTTTAGAAACACGCATATGTAAAGTCTACACACCTATTAAGCCAAGCTCAACAAGGTGTCGGTAATGATGGAAATGGGTCATAATTCACACATTCCGCTGAGCGGTACCTGTACGGCTTGAGCCACATTTATTACCCAGCCTGTAGAAAATTAGGGGGGCCAGGTCACTTGGGAATATTATGATGGCTTCATTTTGATGACTTGAGAAGGGCTGTCACATCACGTCACCTGGCTAGTCGTATCACAGGTTTTGCTTTCACAGCGAGATAACACGAGCTGACGTTTTATTGGCAATCTTAGAAAAACATACATCGAAACGGGAGGCCCGAAGGGTCCATGTTTGAACATCAATGTTGAGTCGAACTTTTATTACGTCTTGATAAGTTCAATCCAGGGAATGGTTTGTAAAAAAAAGTTGTAAGAAAGGGGGAAGTTTTTGTTTTAAATGAATTTTGTCTACACATTCTGGAATACACTTGGATATAATAATGAATATATAAAGAAAGAAAAATAAGATAATTACTTTTTAGTTTCTTTATTTAATATACTGCTTAAATTTCACTTAAGAGCCTGTATGTTCGTCAATTTCCAAAAACCAAACACTCAGGACATTTTTCCCGTTTTTTTTTTTTTCATTTACATGTGTTCAATGCAATTAGAGTCTGGATGCTTAACTCTCTTAAAAATTTCGATTGAAATGTAGCCTATCCGATTGAAACTAGAGACAAACTGCAAAAGGTTTGTCCCTGGCCTCAATCGAAAAGAGTGATTTTCAATCTAACTATTTAAGAAAGTAAAGCTTTATGTAACGACTTATGGAAAGCTAAAAAAACAACTTAAAGTGGCTCGATTTTTGCAGAAAAGTTTTTTTAAGTTGTTTTCTCTGAACGAACTGATTTCGACAGATGATGCTGTTTCAAAACGAAAAACATACCAACACCTTCGCATACGCCACGGACAAGGCACAGAATACACGTAACATGCATTGGCGATTTTTCCACCGCCGTGGAGTACCTCAAAGGAAAGCTTATTTTCGAATTATAAAAAAAAAAAAAAAATGTAGTCTACATTTTTGGGACAATTCTGCCAAAAATCGGACCTAGCATCTTTAAAGCCCCAGCTCAATATTGGTAAAAAAGAAAAACAAAATAATCACAGATTTACATAAAGATATAAAGATAATGATGGTAGAAAACATTCCTTGAAGTGTTATATTTTTTAAAATAGTAAATGAGATAAGACCCCCAAACTAATTTTCGTCTCAGTGACAGCTGAATGCATTTTTACCGTTTTCTCGCAAGTGAAACAACGAAATGAGCTGACTTTTTCACAGGTTGATTTTAATACATAGATCTTGATTTGTGCAAAGAGTGGAAGCATTTACAGACACTTTACCAAAGTTGAGCTGGGGCTTTAAGACCCGAACTCCTTCAAACAAATACATCTCTAATGTTATCAAGTTCAAGTTGATATGTCAGTATGCTATTATAATAATGTTTTTAAGCCCACTGCATTTGAAAGAAGTGGGGCCAATTATACGTTATGGTATTGCCTCTGTAATTTGAGCCGGTGTGCAGCTGGTTGCGTCTGTGATCTGTGGAGGTTTTCGTGCGTCGAAAAGGTCAAGGGGTTCCACCCCATCTATGCTGAAGTAATGATAGGAAATTAAGTTTGTTACAGGAGTGTTACTATCAAAGTCAGTTTCGTTGTAATCTTGTGCCGTGATCGATGTGCGTGCAAATGTGGTTTTTGTAGCGATTTTCTCCAACGGTGCACTGGTCAGTGTATGACACGTTGCTGACCCGCCTCTCTAACTGTGATTTTGAAGTATAGAGTGACCTTAAAGCCCCAAATCAACATTGGTAAACTGACTGTAAATGCTTCCATTCTTTGCACAAATCAAGACATTTGTAATGAAACCATCCTGTGAAAATGTCAGCTCATTTCGTTGTTTCATTTACGAGTAAACGGTAAAAATATATTCAGCATTTTTGTACGCATTCCTATAGGCAGAGTTTTCGTCTCACTGAGACGAAAACTAATTTTGGATCTTATTTCATTTATTATTTGAAAACAATAACACTTCAGGCAGAAACATTTCAAGGAAACTTGTCTACCTTAATTATCTTTATACCATGTAAGGTAATGTGAACATTTACGTTTTTCTTCTTACCAATGTCGAGCTGGGGCTTTAGGAACATGGTTTAAGTCATTGACAGCTAACCAAATAAATGGATGATTTTTAATATTAATATCACTGGTACCGTACACACGTAACGTCAGACCGGCCTTTAAAATGTTTCCGTACTCTCTAAAATGTAAAAAGAGTGAACGACCCACTCGTTTTGTCCGCCACCACTCTTGCAAAGAGCCGTATGGCGGGCAATTATTTTTGTAAAGTGAAGGATGGGTATGTTCCACTTGAACCAGAGTGAAGTTAACTCCAATTTCACTCAAAAAGTGTGATGCATAGCGTGTTTCACTCTCAAAAGAGCCAAACTGACACCACTCAGGCGAGAGAGTGAATTTTGCACTCTTTTACATTTACAGCATCTTTTAACCTCGGGACCTGTGGTTCAAGAGAACTACGCATGTATATAATTCTATTGATATAATTCTATTTCACAAATAAAAGTGTGGAAACTTCTTTCAGTGTCAAATTCGGAGATACGTAGTCTTCTGAAATCATCTCTTAATTTTTTATAATAAAATTTAAATTTCTGCACTTGTATGCAGAGATTATAGCTGAAAAGTAGAGATTAGATCTGGATGCATTATATTGATTCCAATACCGGTTCATACTTTGTTTCAACAGCGCACGATATAAATCATACCCGAATTTTAGGTGTATGGGATTTGTACTCGATATTCAAAACAACGATATAAATAAATATCATTTGTATTATTTGTCAGGTATTTTCTTGTGTGGGCCCGTAGAACAAGACATGTAGCCGTAGAATCGATCCTAGTTATTCGAGTGAAGAGTGACTTGTCGAGTCTACAAAACATAAAGATATACATTAATATCGAGTTGGCCGAATATCTTTGATTTCTGAGTGACAGGGTCTAAAAACAGATACACTGAATGGAGAGGAAAGAAGGAGTAAGGGCGTGGTGAGGTCGAACTTCGCAAAGATCGTGTCGCGTTTCCCCAAGACGGGTGTGGAAAACAAGTCCACGCTTTGTCGAAAAGCTCCAGGTGGAATTCCTGTCATAATTTGCAGCAAATCAAAAAAAGGGGGGAAGAGGGGGATTCTGTCGAGGTGATATTTGAAAGTCCGGTTCACACTGTCTTGGATATGAGTGTAATTGAGGAGGGTAGCAAACAAGCACTCACTTTGTCAGGATATGTCTCCTTTTCTGAGGGAGAGGGGGGAGAAAGGGGGAGATTTGGCAGACGGTGTTGGGGTACGGTACAACGGCTTCAGCCGTCAGGGCTCGCACGGTGCCTTCACCGGGTTGCAGTCAACTGAATCCAGGGGTGATTCCCGACCGTTAAGCCGTAGCGCTGAAAACAGGTGTGCCATTCTTCACAAACAGGACACACCTGGGGGTTGTGTTTGACGCTATCTGGCCCTGCCAGCCGCTACCGGGCGTCCGTAGCGTGCCGAGAGCTCTGCAACCAGGTGGGTTTCGGGCCGCCGTCTGGTTTAGGACACTGACGCCCGAAATGCTGTCTGCGGTGGAAGCAGTGCTGACAGGTTCGGAACTGCAGCAGGGACTCAAAAGGTTCCACAGAGAGGGGATAAATACAGACATTTTGAGGTTCAATAAAACCGGGAGTTTATTCAATCAAAGCTCCTTGAAAGAAAGATGTCTTGCCCAAACTTTAGAATCAATCAGTGAGCAATTACGAACAAGAACACTTGTTGCAGTCGACTTTCAAATGACCCCTTTCCAGCAAAGCATTTGGAGGTTGATATGCCCCTCTCTACCCAAAGGGGAGTGAGGTGCAAATGTCTGTTCGAGTTACCGTACTTTTCTCTTTCAAGTTCATCTTTGATGATACGGATGTTTGTCAAACGTGTCAGGAATATTGTCTTGGCGAGAAACAATGTGGAGCAGAGAGTGGATTCCAATTAATAATATTTCTTATATTTTTTGGGGGGAATCAGACGTGGATTTTAGTCAGCCTCGTCGAAGTGACTTTAACGTTCTTCTATCATGTCTCCTCAAAAGGTTCATATTTCCTGAGCATTTTTGTCTCACTAACGAATAATGCAATAATTCTGAAAGGCAGATGCCCTTCATTTCCTCAGCACCAAACTGTTTCATCTTTCAAATTATCCCTGTCAATTAGTTACACCTGCGAAAATATGACATCCTGGGATGCTTCCCAAAATTGAATTAGAAGGAAGAGACGGGACAGCCACGCTCCCGTGAGGTAGAAGAAGTATGTCACTGACCCGTTACATGGGTAGATCGTAAAGGGGATAGGAAGGGGAACAAGACGTCGAGCAACTAAAATAAGGGATGGATCAAACAACGACAATGCAGTTTAGGGGTATTGGGCATTTTGACAAGAAAGTGTCCGTTGCGCTCTTATATCCATTCATAAAAAAGTGCTGGGGGAAAAAAAATGTTGGTATTGTATGACAGCAGAGTGAGTAATGGTTTTGGCGGCTGCAAGGCGAGCGTTACCGGTGATAGGTGATGTTGGTTGTAGAGTGTTTCTATACGCGGTGGATTTCTGGGAACCAACCAATCTAGCCTTTTAATATATACAGCACCAACACCGTGCGTAATCTAAGTTAGTATCAAAGTTGCATTAAGTGGGGTTAAAAATCTCAGTGCATACCTGAAGTGGATGGGGGGGGGGGATAGTTATTGGCGAAGTATGTCATAGATATTTATCAGTGTCCAAGTGTTTTGTTTTTGTTTTTGTTTGGTTGTTTGTTTATTATTATTTTTTTTTACATTCAAAGTAATGTCAGTAAACAGAGGTTGAAAAGGGGAATCCATCTTGTGCTTGTCATGAATACAGTGGTGTTTCATTTAGGGGGGGGGGGTCCAGCGGGGCAAAGGCATAATTTTGGGGGCTATTCAATGTACCGGTATCAAACCATTCATTTGTGCATTTTTTCGATCTCGTTTTGGGAGGAGGGGGCAAAGATTCTGAGTGGGCTTAAGCCCCATGCCCCCCCCCCCCGCTGGTTACGCCTCTGCATCAATCAAACTTGATGGCGATGGTAATTTGGAATCAAGATCTTCAACATGATATGTGCACTATACCAATCATAGTACATGGAACCTACGGCTTAATGTCCCACCCGAGGGACAAAGCAGTTATGGTAAAGTATCTCCCTCAAGGACACAAGTGCAACGACCGGGATTCGAACCGAGACATTCTGCTGCCAACAACTTCAGAACTTGAGTGCTGTGATCTAAACCGCTCGGCCATCACACTCCACGAGTGCTATAAAACCATGACAATTTCTGGTAGAGTTAACTTGTTTATACCCCCAGTGTTTATCTTAACTTTCGTTCGACATTATCTCATAGCATGATAGATGTAGCCACCCCTCTCGACAGCATCTCGGAGTATCTGCTTTTACTACGGTCGGTTTTGGAAAGTGTCTTTCGATGCCTCGATATAAGAATCAAAATAACTTTAATTCAGTTGATTAACGTAATTAATAAAATGTGACGGAGTGTCAGAGCTTATCGAAGTGTTGCCGGCTAATTGACGCTTGCTGATGAGCATCATTGACGGGTATTCCCAGGCGCAAGTTATGGTATCGGATGTGATCAAGCCCGCGTGGCGTCCACAATTTGTCACGGTATGCAGGAGAGGGTAGTAAACAGAGTTCAAGGTCTAACCATTGGTTCGAATCTTCCCTCAATCTTCCGCGATCTTCTACTAGCTGCGTGGGGGCTACTCCGGCGGACCCAAGGGACCGTTTTCACGGCTGCGAACCTCCTGGGAATTGCGCTAATTCGATGATTGCGTCGTTTCCAATTAAAACGACAGTTGTTCTGGCGTGGTTTCACAAGATTAGAAAACGACAGGTAGTTTCATAAATTTTTTAATCTGCCAATCATGATTTATGGTTGTCAGATTTGGGAAATGTATACTAATGAGGAACTTGGAGATGAGAGAGTGTTGAATCACAGACCATCGAAAAATGATTTCACTTCAATTCAAAACACCGAATGCACGCAACCAAGCAAAAGGGATATGTTCTGGATAATTTTATAATTGAGAATTAAAAATTGCAAGGGGAATTGGTGTGCTCTCACATAAGTGGTATTTCCTTCTGCGTACACGATGTGTTTACAAAAAAAGAGTGATTTTGTACATTCCATGGGCATTTTCTGGCAGGCGAGATTCTACACCTGGTCATACTTTCTATCCTAATTTCCACATAAATTCATGTTTACAAAAGAGCCGCAGAGCCTGGACTTCCTGCAGGCACGATTTGTACACAACCCAATGGAAGAGCTAATAAAATCTTGCATTTCAAGCGGAGATTGCACTGTGCGATTTTTATGAACTTTTGATATGAAGAAAGTGGGGCACATCTTAAAACTTGTTCAGCTGTTAGTTTTATAACTCTTAAGTTTATGTGGAAATTATGATACAAAGTGTGAAATTTACCATGACCATGATATATCATCTAGCAGGAAAAGACCTGGAATGTTCCATGTCCCTTTTGTTTTGTAAACAGAGGTTAAGATTCTCTAGAGTTATTTTTTTGTGCTTATCCTAAAATTGATTTAATTGCTGTTAAAATGAACTTCTATGTATAAAAGAGGACATACTCTTTATTGACAGTCATGTACTGCAGGTGTGCCGTAATATACCGTTCACTTTTCAAACAGCAGTATGGTATTTCATAAATGTATGTATCGATCAATGAGTGCACACAAGTTTCCAACTACTATTACATGAAGTAAAAACTTGTGAACTGGTTGAATTCATGCTGAAATACGGTTCGGGTATGCCGAAGTGTGAAGGGGGCGGTACCAGTGAGTCGTGCAGCGCCAAAACACACAATTGCCACCTAGAATGTGAACAAGTATAAGTAATATATTTCATAGGAGTATAATAGTTTCCTTCGGACAACTTGGCAAATGAACCAATGTCCTTATCACCCAATTTCTCTTCCTTTAAATTAAGAGGTAAAGAGGAAGGTGGGAGGGGGGGGGGGGGCGTAGTGGAGTAACAGATCAGATAAGCAGAGTGCGGGTCACCGAAGACCAGCTATCTATCAGCAGAATTCCGCAGGCCGCGCCAGCTTGCGTGACGGGGAAGGTACGCAGCGACTTCCCGGCACCATGTCAACCAGCAAATTTGAAGGTTAATGCCAAGGTTGGGGTGAAGGGGAAGTTGGTAAAGCTTCGGAGAAAGTGCAAGGGACCCACAATAAGAATGACTGAGATCCCCCTCCCCGCACACACACCACCCCCCTGCAGGCGTCCCGTGCATGTTTACCCCCCCCCCCCCCTTTATGCTTTCTTGGGTTAAAACAACGTTAACAGTTTGTGCTTATGTCGACAATGAACGAGCTGTGGCAGGGCAAAATAATGAATGACTAATGAAACAACATGGATGTAGAAATAGAACATAAATTAACAATTTCAAAAATATCAAAGGTGCAACACTGGTTTGTACGCCACTGCTGGCAATCTCCCCCTCCCCCCCCCCCCCATCATGGTCTGACCATAGAGTCTGACGAAATATCTCTAGAAGTTGAACATTTATTTAAGATGAAGGACTCACAATAACTTGGTCTCTTTCTGTGTTTGTACAGCCAGCCAATCTTTCAAAAGCCTGCCCAGTGCCCAACAAGGGCCCCGACCTACCGAACTAGATCCGCGGGCAAACACAACAAAAAAGGCATCCACCGTTCATTGTTTGGAATGTTTGCGTTTATTGAGCAAATTTATACAGCGAAGTTATGACTTTGCGATTGTTATTTTAATGCTGTAATTCCCAAAGGGGAACTCGCTGCAACGGAGGGGGGAAGCTTCTATTTTCATCGTGACTTGCTATTCGTAAAGTATGAAGCGCCAAGTCAGACATCGTACATGAGGAATAAAGTAATTTCAACACAAAGTATTGTTTGAAAAGCATATAGAGCTAATAAGGAGCTGCTTTTGTGACACACTCGGTACTTCATAGGTAAAAGCATCACAGGAAAAAGGACTTGGAGTGAAAAGTTTTGATTGGAATGTGGGTAACAAGCAAGTTGAAGTGGTTGAAGATAGTCACGAATTCCCGGGAAACTGACTGGGTAAATTTAATTCACTTTTGTTTTTCGGTGAACAAAGAAAAACAAATGACTAGAACGGGATTTGAACCTGTGACCTCCAGATCAACATTTCAGGCGCTCTAGCAACTGAGCTATCTAGAATAGATTGAATTACCAATTACAACTTATGTAGTGGCCGGAAAACAATATCGCTTCTATTTATCCTTGCCAATCTAGTAGAGAACGCGTAAATTAGTTGCCTTAATAATATTCCTGACAACATACCGACTTGTCCATCACCATCTTTACACTGATCACAACTATACCACTCTCCATACAATATTTTTGCTTCAGTTATTGAAGCCTGTCATCGATAGTCTTACAATGAAGAAAAACTAAAGTTAGCATGTTAAGTTCAGCCTCGGGCACGAGCAGCTAAATCCACAATACATAGCTTTCTTAAACTTTTCAGGAAGCCTTCGCTTGACCACATGGCGGGAAATGCTTGGTGGTACCTGCTGACTGACTAGAGACTACGGTGGGTTGGCGTAACGCTAATGGCTCAACAAAGCATGGGTCTTTTCCACGGGTAGGTTTTGACACAGTTGACAACCTCAAAACCACATTCTGTATTTTGTGGTTTCTTACGGCATGTGCATAACGCATAATCGTTTTAATCCCAGGTACGATAAAATACAGACACTCCAAACAGCCTTCGTTGAGAACACGGAGGTAGAATTCTACCTCCATGGTTGAGCAAAGTAAATTTTGGTTTAGAAAGTTGTTTTAGTTTCGCAGGCAGCGGCAGAGCCACGGGGGCTGGGGGTGGACGTGCCCCACACTTTTCCAGTGCCCAATAAAAAATAAATAAATAAATAAATAAATAAATAAATAATAATAATAAAAAAATCCAGATAGGCCTATATGTAGTTCATTAAAAACACGACCCCTGGGCCCCCCACTAAAAAGAAATGCCCCGTGCCCCACTTTTGCCCCAAAGTGAAAACAATTCTGGCTAGACCGCTGATCGCAGACTCCCTTATTAAATAATTGCGTGACAGATGTGTATCATCTTATTTTTTGTTCAGCGTTGTTGTAGAGGGGTTTTGTGGCGGATACGGTGGTGGTGACAGCGGGGGAGGGGGGGGGGGGGGGGTGAGGAAGGGGAGTGGAGATTTTGTAGGTCTATTTAGGTCAGTGTATTAGCTCATGGATGTATCCGGAGACTACAGTGGTAGCGCAGAGCACAAGCCGATATGGTGTGTAAAACCACTGTACATGTGGTTGGATTGTCGTCTTGAGTACACTGAGATTGAAAGCTATGTTCCATCCAAGGAAATGCATGTCATGGACCAGTTTTACCAACCTCTAAGAATAGTCTCTATGTTTTGATTTTGGTTTTATTATTTTGCCATATCACTTTTCGGAACTATGTTTTGCTTCGTTCTTTTTATTGCCATTACTCATATTCAGATAACTGTCAATTGAACGGTGGTCTCGCACCCAGACACTGGCTCATTTGTATTACAAACTTCATATCATCGGTATCTTGCTCACATTTTCTTTTTGGCTACGGAGCAGTATGGTTTGCATAAATTGATACGTCACAATTCGCTCAGTTATTAAGATGGTGAATTATCTTCTGGTGGCAAATGTATAATATGTATAGGTCTAGTCTGGTGTTAGTGGCCGCTCTCTTATCTTTTACTTCAGTCTCATTCATCCGTGTCTCGTCATGAGATCAAGGAGATGAGATCCACAACAACATGGACAACAACTATATATAAAGGTAAAATATAGGATTGGTAAACCTGATACAGCAGTGTTCTTACTCTGTGTGATTCTATGCACACTGCAAAAACTGCGGTGCTAATTTGATTCTCTTGTTATCTACATATGACAACACCGACATGGTGTTAGTTTTACCAATGATAAAGCAATGGGGATAATTAACACCATCTCGGTGTTGTCACATATAGATACCAAGAGAATCAATTTAACACCCCAGTTTTTGCAGTGCATAGACTACATGAAAAAAAATAAAACAAAACAAAACAAACAAACAAACAACCCAACAAACAAACAAACAAACAAACAAACAAACAAACAAACAAACAAACAAACAAACAAACAAACAAACAAACAAACAAACAAACAAACAAACAAACAAACAAACCCTGTGAAAATTTGGGCTCAATCGGTTGTCCGAGTCAGGAGAAAATAGTGAAAAATCGTGCTCACATTGTCCTCAATTTCGATTATTGGGCCCACAACCGAAATTAAAATCGGGGTCTTCAAATTCTATTTTCTCGACCTTGACAGAATTTCAGACAGAAATATTTCTATGGAAAATTGGTACTGGTATGAACTTTAGAATCAGTGAGCTTTCAGAGGGAAATATTTCTATGGGAGATTGGCAATGGTATGAACTTCATAATCCGTAAGCGTTCAGACTGATACTAATTAAAAAAATAAATAAATAAATAAATAAAACAGTATGATTACCGGTAACAATCCTGTATTGTACCTTAACAGCATCCATGATTTTCAGGAATTTATAATCAAAAACCACACAGAGTTTAGATAAGAAGACTGGGTAATAATAGCAATAAATAGACAGATTGAGAAATATAAAATTGCACAAGGAAAATCAAACTAACACAAAATCAATAGACAAAGCAGAACGGCCTTGCATCAAAACCGCAAACGGGAAACCCAGTTCCTGGGGTAACAAAACAAACAGCATTGGCTTCATTGACGTCATACTCACATAGTCAAGAGTTTACTGCATTGATATAGTGGTTGATCACGTACCATAGTTTGAATTCTGCTTATGTTTAGCTAAACCATAAAGGATGATAAGCATGTTTGACTTTGGTTTTAGGAGATTGCCTTCCGGATCTATCTCTGAGGATTTGCATTTGGGGCTAAATTCGATAGCAGGGCAAACGTCAAAAAGCCAAAAGTAAACTAATCCTGTGAATTGACCTTCCCGAAATCGTAACTTTACACTGGGAAAATTATTTATTTGTATCATTTTATAAGTAAATGATAAGGGGAACACATTATTCCTTCTTGCAAAATCTGCGAAAGTGTATTTGTTATTCAAAGGTTATTCAAAGACTATTACAGAATCAGAAATTCAACCAAATAGCAGAGTCTTTCTCCAAGGCAACACAAAACCCACAGCTATACTGGAGTAACAGAAGCAATCAAGTAGAAAGAAGTGACAAATGAGAGACAGAATGCTGCCAGAAGAAGGAAGAGATGAACATGGAATCGGCAATTGGTACTGCGATGATATATGACAGGCAACTTGTAAAGAATAACCATAATAATATTGGTTATTATAATATTGGTTCTCGCGTATTAGGGAAAACTGTTGCGTGTCGTGGCCGAGCGGTCAAGCGCACCGGCCTCAAGCTCTGGTGTTTCTGATCAGCAGAGTGTGGGTTCGAGTTCCCAGGTCTTGACACTTGTGTCCTTAAGCAAGACACTAAACCTTTATTGCTTCGTCCTCCGGATGGGTCGCAGGTTCCCTGTGTTGTGTAATGCACGTAAAAGAACCCAGTTACACTTATCGCTAAGAGAAGAGATGCCCCAGTGTTTTTGGCAGTGTCTGCTGAATGCGCCACAGCACCTTGCAAACCTTTCTAAGGTGCTGCAAATGGGTCTCATAATTCAAAAACTTCAAAAACCTGTCTTAAAAAAATAACATTAACAAGCGCCTTGAGCACCTAACTATTGGTAGATATGTGCGCTATATAAGACTCCAGTATTATTACGCTTCATCCTTGCTTTTCGGTTCAGAATGTATGACATTCAACAGGTGTTTTATATCATGTGGACGGGATGAAGTTTGACTCTGCCTGTCTTTTCCAAAACGTACAGCGAACAAAGACGAAATCAAGCCCAATAAAGACATTATTGTCTTGTGATTGATTTCTGAGATTGATTTTATCCAACGTCTGCAATCGCAATGATCACTCCTTAAAATTGACGCTTTTAGTTTCCAAACGATGGCATAAAGGGGCCGTATCCACACTTCGTTTCTTGAAATTAAGTTCTGATTTTTCAACAGTCTCTTTTGAATGATTTGCATTGAAAACCAGTTGATGTTGATAACCGGTATGATATTGAGTTGACGAACGTGAGTGACACTATACTCTGTTTAATGTCAAAGAGTAAAAAAACCAAAAAAAAAAACCAAAAAAAAAACCACTCCTTTTGTCCACCATACCACTCTTGCAAAGAGCCACAACGACGGACACACTTTTTATAGTGAAAGACGGGTATTTTCAACGTGAATCATGGTAAAGTTCGCTCCAATTTCACTTAACAAATGGTGATCAGTGAGTTTCACCCTCAAACGAGCCAAAAAGACCACCGCACGGGGTGAGTGAGTGAAATGTTCTCTCTTTTACATTTAGAGAATACCGATTTTTCAGGGCGAGGTAGGAGTGCCAACACAATAATCTAGGCCCATAATGGTCTGTGGTTTACCCATAGAGCTAATATAGTTAACCGTTCTCTATACCTTCAAGCGACCGCAATATTGACCTAAAAGATAATTGTTGGATAGTGAGGGATTTAAGTCTTCAATTGTCATTGGCCTGGGTTATCTGAGTCCTGGTATGTCACATTAAAAAGGGAACGATGTAGACATTTCCAGTTTTAACCACACTCCTTTTTTTTGCAATGTGTAAATTAAGTCATTGTAATCCATGTTGGCTTATAAATATTATTCTCTTGTTATTATACATATTGATTAGTGTAACCATCATGGAAGCCAAATTCTATATACACTGTATTGAGGCGGACAATAAAACTACCTCGTCATTGGCCTATCTTCTTTCTGCTATAGCCAGTCACGTTGAAAGCCAGTCACATTGAAAGCCAGTTACTTTGACAGCCGGTCACCTTGATAGCCAGTTACTTTGAAAGCATGAGTAAGGTTACAAGTTAGAAAGCCAGACAATGTGAAAGCCAGATACTTTAAAAGCCAGTCACTTTGAAAGCCATTCACTTTAGAAGCCTGTTACTTAGGAGACCAGTAATTTTGAAAGCCATTACTTTGAAAGCCAGTTATATTAAAGAAGGCCACTCACTTTGAAAGCCAGTCAATTTGGAAGCCAGTTACTTTGGAAGCCAGTTACTTTGCGGCTAGATACGTCTTCGAAAGGCAGCTATATTTTGAAAAGCTTTTTGTGCAGGCTATATTAAAAGCCATTTACTTTGATAGCTAGTTACATTTTACTCGAACTACTCGTTCGGGACTTGGATAATTATACATTTTATTTTGATGAAGGCAAACATTCAAATTGCAATAAAAACTTGGCTAACTTTGTTCTCCGGTGTGTTAGGATGAGACGAGAGCTGCACGCATGGACGTCTTGGGGAAATTGGTGTGTGTGTGTGTGTGTGTGTTTGTAGGGGGGTGGGCAAACACTTTTCTCACGCTATTAGTATTGCAGTCGTGCTGCCCTCTGGCATGTTGTGTGTCCGTCCCCCTTTACAAAATTCCTGAATCCGTCCTTGACAGTAAATAAAGTTAGTAATTATAGGGAATTTGTAATTTCATACTAAACTGATCTCAGATTGGTAAATGTACGCAAATTTCAAAGTTACAACCGCCCCCACTTTTCAACACGGATCTAGGCCTGTGTGGTTGGGTGGCTTTTTTTTTTGCTTTTTTTTATCTTGTACTGAAATCATGAGTTTGGTTTGTATGGTTCAATATAATTATTCCGGTGTGTCTGAGAGGGTTATAATGAGTGGGTGCCGACGGAGAGATTGTGGGCATCCACAATAGTCAATAGTAATAAAGTTGTTCCTCCCGAGAGGTCAATGAGGATCTCACGTGATGTCTGAGAATGAAGTTATTGTTCAAGACAAGACTATCCCAAAACCACACTGGGGTGATGTAGAGCCTGCATCTGCCTCACGTTCGCCACTGAAGACCATCACGTACAGCGGCGCAGCCAGGATTCTTTGTACTGGGGGTTGGGGGCACACAGAGGGGCGTTGCTTTTCAGAGGGGGCGGGGGCATGTTTATTAATGAAATACGTGCGTTGGGATTTCTTTTCATTTTGGAAATTAAGAACATTAAGAGAAAGATGCTGCTGGTTCATCGAACAGAATGTAATGGTAAAATAACAAGGTGGGGTGAAGGAGTGTGGTGGCGTCACCAGACATCAAGGGGGCAGGCGGGGCAAAGAAATAATTGGCGGGGGTGGAGGGGGGGTTATCAAGGGAAATTATTTGCAAGAAGTGCAAGACATAGTGTAGACCTACATAATTGTATACGTCCGGTACTAGTAATTATATTAGTTGATGTAATGAACCAAACATTTTCTTAATGCATTTTTCAAACAGCCTTAGTTTAAAGGTAATGCACAAAATAAGTTTTGGTTATAAGAAAACCAAACACATTACAGTTTGTTTCCTTTTCGATCTCACTCACTGCAAAAACTGGGGTGTTAAATTGATTCTCTCGGTGACAACACCGACATGGTGTTAATTTTACCAACGATAAAGCAATGGGGATAACTAACACCATGTCGATGTTGTCACATATAGATACCGAGAGATTCAATTTAACACCCCCGTTTTTGCAGTGTGTGTGTGGGGTGGGGGCAAGATGGGGGAGGGCAAATTCTTAGCGGCTTAAGCCCCTCTGCCCCGTCCCCCTCTGCTAACCGGTCCACCACTGCAGGGGGATTGTTTGCCCCTTAGTGGTCTTGCTGAATGTAATGTTACCGTGTGCCATAGCGCCTTTATCCTCTCCCCTTATTCTGAGACCCAGGGTTAACTGTCCTGGGATGGATTTCACAAAACTAGTCCTAACTTAGGACTAGTCTTAACTTCTGTGTAGTCCTATACGTTAGGACTAGTTACTCGTCCTATAACTCGAGATAAGACTATAGTCCTATAGCGCTTTGTGAAATCCACACCTTGGGTGGATTTCACAAAACCATTCCTAACTTAGGACTAGTCCTATAAGATAGGACTAGTTACTCGTCCTAACTCGAGACAAGACTACCGTAGTCCAGCGCTTTGTAAAATTCCACCCCTGCTAGGGCAATGTCAAGCTCTGGCAGAATTCGCGAGGGCATTTTCACGAGCCTTTCATAACGGGAGAACACGTCGTCGAAGCTGGGCAGTGTTTTTATTTCTTTCTTTTTTTCTTCTTCTTCATTTCACTCCTTCAAAATATCCTGAGATATCTATAGGTTCTAATTAAGACATGACGCTTGGAGGCAGCTCTTAATACTATCGCATGATAGCAACGAAACACGCGACTACAAGCCAAGGTCATTCTATGCTCTAAATATCTAGCACGGAATCTGTTATGACTTCTCGATTGCGGGCCAATAAAGTCATGACGGGAAAAAGCACGTTCATTTTACTCAAATGTACAAACAGACTTAGATAAGCAGATGGACGGTTTCCGCTCTTTTTACACCGTCTACAAAACATACATCCTGATGACATTTCTTTAAAGAGAAAAATATTCGATTTAGTCTAAATTTTGGAGTCACTTGAGAAGTTTTCTTTCGAAAAAAAAATCGATTATGTTATCCCTACTCGAGATTTGGTACACCATCACAAAGTGCAAACACACTTTTGTTTTTATGCTTATTACATTTTTGTTTATGCAATTCGCCCATCACAAGGCCCAACGGCCACTCGAGGTGTGGGCTACTTTTTGAAGGGATAGAAACCTGCCCCAATGCGCAGAAACAAGACATGGCGAGATTTAAACGTAAGTCGCTTCACAGCACAGCTAAGAACATGGAGGGGTAAATGAATCCATTGCTAGACAAGCATAACTGCCTCTTCCCCTATTTGAAGCAATTATAGTTAAGCGTCTTGCTCCAGGACACAAGTGTCTTGACCAGGATTCGAACCCACATCCTGAGGACTTAACCACCAGAACTTGAGTCCGATGCACTAAACCGCTCAGTCACGACACGCTACACATTTTTAAAACCAAACATTTGTTTTACTCTTTAGTTCTAGAATTTGTTTACTGTGGTATTAATTTTATCCGAATTTCTCCCCAAATTTCCTCTTGTTTATGTTAACATTTTGTTCATTGTTTTTTAATATATATACATATTGAGTAGTGGTTTGTACGGTGATCCTTGTTTTCTATGTACGCTTTGACCTTCATGTTAATTTTTAATTCTTGTAAAGTGTAAACGTGGTTTTATCAGCAACTCTTTTGGGGCTGCCTACTTCGTGTTTTTATGAATAAACCAGAAATTATAATTATTATTATTATAATTATTATTATTAATCACTGAAAATAGCCTACCTTACATCAAAACTATAGCCGGTATTCTATTCATTTTTCGATGACGGCAAAACAGATGGCGGCAATGATGTAGAGGTTGAAATGAATATGGAAATAATTTCATTATTATATAATCATGTTTAAACAAACAATATATTTCCACAACATTTATTTCGAATAAGTTGTGCATTAACGAACGGAGGGGCACAGCGGGAAGTTCAGGGTTTTCTGAGGAAGAAAAAAATGTGCCTTTCTCTATCTAGCATAACCCTAATAATAATGCGAACAAATTTCGAACGCATACGTCAGTGAATGGATCGCAAAGTTGTTGACTCGAGACGCTACATTATGAGACTTGTGACTTGACTTGAACTTCATAAGACTCACTTGGACCTGCCACAAAAAAGGACTTGTGACTTGACTTGGACTTAAAAAGACTTAACTTGGACCTGCCACAAAAAGGACTTGTGACTTGACTTGGACTTAAAAAGACTTGTGACTTGACTTTGACTTAAAAAGACTTGTGACTTGACTTGGACTTAAAAAGACTTGTGACTTGACTTGGACTTGCCACAAAAAGGACTTATGACTTGACTTGGACTTAAAAGACTTGTAACTTGACTTGGACTTGCCACAAAAAGGACTTGTGACTTGACTTGGACTTGCCACAAAAAGGACTTATGACTTGACTTGGACTTAAAAAGACTCGTAACTTGACTTGGACTTGTCACAAAAAGGACTTATGACTTGACTTGGACTTAAAAAGACTTGTGACTTGACTTGGACTTGCCACAAAAAGGACTTGTGACTTGACTTGGACTTGCACAAAATGGCTTGCTGCCATCTCTCTGCAGGTCCTCATCCCAGGTTCTACTTTTACGCTGTGAGTATAACTCACATTTTGCTGAAAGCGATAAGTTGCTCAAAGACGTCCCCCGCCCAAAGGCTTCCGTGTAGGCCTTTTATAAAGCCGGCATCCAGACCACGGAGCCACGCTTCGATTTGACCCATCGCGTTTATCATCACCAGTCATACCGCACAACCGGTAGAGAAGCATTACTTATATACTGCGCTATTTACAAATTGAAATATATCAGATTAAATATGTGTGACAACTATAAATCTCGTTAATTTCTTGGAATCTCCTGGGATACTATTTCTCAGAGAATACCGAGCGATAAGTGGGTGTGAATCTACGCAGGAGGACGGTTTAGCACAGCAATCGGTCTCCCCCAAATTAGTAAGATTTTACGGTATTTCGCAGGTTTTTATTTTATTTTTTTTCTGCCTAATGAGTTTTAATTTTAGGGACAGCTGGGAAGGCGATTTGTAACTTAGAGGGACAAAGCCTGGAGCGATTCCAAATCAATGTCGTAGCCAGGGGTGTGGGTGGGGGGAAAAGGGGCAGCTGCCCCCGTGGAGCATCTTGCCCTCCCCCCTGCTTCCACCTACGTCAGCCTCTAGACACCGTAAAATTTGCTATCATCGGGCAATTTTAACTGAAATTGCCCCATCTGCAAACATCTGTGACACCCCATCCTTTGCCTCAGTACAAAAAAGGGATGCTGGCAACGCCACTGCTCCAAATGTTTTCACATCAGAGACATTTTATTCCTCAGCTGATTTACACTGGGTTAATATCTAACTTTGTAATTGTCAATTCAGCGGTCCAGAAACTTTAAGGCCGGGCGTTCGACGCGACCCACCCGCCGATCGCCTCTCAGGCCTGCACATATTATATCAATACGAAACATTACTCTTGCACCGTACGGTGACTTAAAGTAACGGCTTGCAGACGATGGGTCGCAAGCCAAAAGTGGCTCACGAAAAAGAAATCATGTGAGTCGCCAAACTCTGACAGAAGCGCTAACATTTATCGTAACACTTTGATCATTCCATCAGCAACAAAGGTTGCCTCACAATCGATCTATCATCAAAAACATTAACTTTTATTATCTGTTTCCATGCAATTACTCATAAATTAATGTAATAATAAACAGACTGCTTCATAAAAATAATGTGCTCCTGTTGAGATTGGCTTGTTTTTTTTTATACGGGAACAACTGCAGCAGGGGCTCAACCGAGTGGCGATCGGCGGGTGGGTCGCGTCGAACGCCCGGTCTAAAAGTTTGTGGACCGCTGATTTGAGCAGAACACAGACGAACTCTAAGTGAATTTCCCGGTGTGTATTTTTGTGTGTTTACTACTGCATTGATAACCTCGTTCTAATTTTGTTTTTACCAGAACTCCAAAATCTGCAATGACACACGCACAAAACCCCCGTTCAATAATCACTCTCAATTGGATCTTTTGATCGCAACAAATACAACTAATTGTCAATGGGACATGTACATTGGGATGCCTATTTTCATCTGTTAATGGAGTGTAACTCTGATAATCACTCGCGAGATAGATCACTGCGGTTTTTTTTCGTTTCCCGAAGCAAGGTTCTACATTCCCAAGAGAATCCATCCAAGCTCTTCCAGCAGGAGACGGAACTCTTTAAGCTTTTACACAGTCTACCGTCAGGCCCTAGGGTCCAGTCTATCTGTGATGAGTCAATTACACTCAAATTAAAACGAGATTAAAATAGTCGATAAAAAAAAAAGAGTCCGTGAATGTTGCGGTTGCACATACGGCTCTTCATTCATCGGTTTCAGCATGCGGCTACACTTCTCATTGTTCGGGTTTGGCGTAGGGTATCTTTCCTTGCCTTCCAGAGGCATAACTTGAATACAATTTTAAGGGGGGGGGGGGCACAAGGGGGTGCGTCATTTTTTCTAGGGGGGCACTTTTGGCCAATTAAAACTGTAGTTTCCGTTTGTAATTTTTTCATAAACAAACCCCTTTCAGAGGTCTTATGTTATGCCGTTCACTATATTTTAGATTAATAATCTGACATGGAGGTAAAACAAAAAAGTACCGGTACATTGTCTGCGTGTAAATAATAAAAACATAGTTTTAAAAACATTGAGACTACTACATAAAAGCTTATAAAAAGTACTATTTTATTCTGGTAATTTTTTATATCAAAAGTCTAGATTTCAAATGGGGGCACCCGCGGGGAGGGGGGGGGGGGGGGCACGGACATCAGTTGGGGGGGGGGGGGCACTTGCCCGCCTTAGTTACGCCACTTTCGCCTTCCGCCTCCAGGACCCCGGTTCGAACCCCGCCGAGGGCACTATGTGGATTGGGTTTTTCAGTCCCTACCTGATTGCGTGGATTTTCTCTGGAATAAATCCCTGGGGGTTTTGTCCCACATTAAGAGCTAAAACTACCTTCCTAGTCTTCTCTCTGAGTGGTTCTTGGCAAAATAGAGATTAAGGTGACTTCTCTGAGAATCCTTGGCTTCACAACAAGAATTATTTTGGTTACGCCGATTAGCCTTGAAGACAAAATAGAACAAAATACTCTTCAAAGCTTGACTTTAATGAGACAATTAATACATACGCCACAAAGCTTGATTTTCTTTCTTTTAGATTTGAAACTTTGCACTATTTTGCGGGAACACCATGTATGTGTACAAATCTCTGTGTGAGTTGTGGTGGTTCTGAGAAGAACCAGTGGTGTAACAAGTCGACGTTTCGATTAGTGTTTTCAACAAACAAACAAACAAACAAACAAACAACCCCACAAACAAACAAACAACCCCACAAACAACCAAACAAACAAACAAACAAACAAACAAACAAACAAACAAACAAACAAACAAACAAACAATCCCACAAACAAACAAACAAACAAACAAACAAACAAACAAACAAACAAACAAACAAACAAACAAACAAACCACCAGAGAGAGCTGTACATAGTGTCACCGCAAACCTTATTAGATTGTTTTTTACGCATGTACCGTGCTTAAGTAATTTACATCAGTGAAAGTTCCACGACTTAATTCGTTAAATAACAATGCAAAAATCTGCTAGTTTCTTCAATAGTCAATCATTTTAAGCCCATGCTTCTTTTAAGCCCCTCTTGTCTGCCATTTGGCCCGCCCCTTTCGTCAAACCCTTCGGTACATCTCCCATGGGACCGTCTGTGTAGAGTAAAAGATATTGTGTTCTTTTGTCTGGTTCCGTTCTGAACAATTACATCGGAAATAGACGGGTGTGGAGTAAGAAAGTGAAAACGGACAAAAAAAGACAAAAACCCCTGACATCTGTCTTGGGAATGGTGGGGGAGTGTGAAGAAGTGACAAGAAAGAAAAGGAAGGTTTTTCTTGTTTTCAAGATCATAATCACGCTTAGACAAAGGCTGATCCAGGGCAGTTAAAATGACTGTGGCACATTTTGAAGAGGCCGTAAATGAGGCCATGGACTGCCCAAAATGAGAGCAGACTGCTACTGCCTTCGGAATAAAATATAGTTCTTATTCATTTGTACCATGACTTTCGGATACAACAATACATAACGGGACACATTGCCTTAACATCTCTTAAAATGCTGCTGTTTGGAATTGCACCTTGATCCTTTTTAACCCCACCAGGACCGGAGGCACAATGTGCCCCTACCAATTTTCCCCAAAAATATATCTAGGATCATATTGGCAAAAAATAATTGATACCGGGGGTTAGCTGTTGCCATGACAACCATTACTTGACCTTGGGTCAAACGATTTTACTCTTTTTGAACATTATTTCCACTCATTTTTGATTTCTTTGTCAGTAAAGTGATAGTGATGAGTCACGCGATGGTCTGAAATGCTTTTGGAAGTTCAAAATGGCCGCCCTTTTTGGCGGCCATCTTGGATTTTTTGTTTTCAGCCTGTAATTAGGGGGTCAAATCAAGTTTTTTAACAACAGAATATTCTCAACATGCTTATTTCTTACTTTTCAGACCCCAACAATATTTAAATTTGTCAACCAAAACTTATTATTTCTCTGTGGGCCCTTGGCGGCGGCATTTTTATTTTTAAGTGAAAAAAACGCAAAATCTGTTTTTCTCTCTCTCAAAAATGGGACAAATTAATGGCTTTAAATGCACCCAAAGGTGACTCCAGTAACTAAATTAAAAGAAGTTATCTTTTACCAAGAATAGGCAAAAAACAAGCAAAAAAGCCCTCTAGTGACGATTTTTTGATTTTTTTTGACGTCATCATGTAACACTCGGTGAAATGAACCTTTATGGCAAGTTTCATCAAAATCGGTCGTGCCCCCTCCGGTCCCCGTACATCAAAAAAGACAAGAAAAAAGCCCGGTCCTGATAAGAGTAATGTCGTTCATGCAATACAACAAAACACACTGTGTTGTAATTAGTGAGTAGTGATTAAAAAAGCACATTAATCACTTCTGGAAATACAACCAGCAGAACCATATTCTACTTAGAAACATACTCCCCGCCATTTTGTGGAGTCAAAAATTTGGTTGTACAAAATGGCAGACTATGTTCTGTCACGAAATTAAACAAAAACCAATTTCAAGGAACGTTTTATGTGAATCAATATTCTACTTTCAACCTTACTCAGTTCATACAAACGCTTTTTTAGCCCTAAAGCGCCCAATTAATGAATCTTTTAACTCCAGTCGCTCAATGCGAACCGTAAAATAAATGAAGCTTCTGGAAAGTTGCGGAAAATGTTATATTCTTGTTATACCGGTAAGTTATAAAAGCTATAAGCATTTAGGAAGTTTTCATGCTAAAATGTCGCATGGTCTGTAACAGGAAGCTTTGGCATATTGGACAAAAAATAATAAAAACAGATGAACAATTTAAAATTTACACTGGTCTTCACTGAAGTGTAATGATGTTTACCCAATACTTTCAATACATTATTATAGGACAGAACTGTTCTATTTCATATTATGTTCACTATTCATGCGTGTTTTATTTATTTATTCATTTATTTTTTGGGGACAGGAGGAGAGTTTTTCTGGGACGAGGCATTTAGGTCAGAGGGTTGGGCCATTGATTTATTCGGGTGGGAGTTGTGAAATTATCGTTTTTATAGAATTACTACACAACTGGGAATGTTTCATATAAGAATAAGTTTATTTATCTTCTGGCTTGTTTTCTATGCAGTCATATTTATCAATAAATTCATTTATATCTGTATGTTATGTATCAATGTGCTGCTTGGAAATAAATGAATCAAAATAATAAATAAAATAAAACTGCCCCAAACCACTTTTCAACATTACAAATGGCAAAACAAATGAAAACATAAATTAACAAAATAGGCCTAACTGAAAAAAAGAAACACAAAAACAAAAACGAAAGAAAAAAAGGAAAAAATCCTCGTTTGAAACATAGCAGTTTTATAATAAATAAATACAATTTTTCTGGTAATGAAATGATATCTGAAGGGTGGATTTAATTAGTGTAGCACAGAGTCATGAGCTTTCATTTTCACTTTTGACTGATGATATCGTTTTTGCATTAACGCCATTCTACCGATACACTAATGAATAGAAGGAGGGGAACAAATTTTGTTTCGACTTCCTAGAAACCCATTGTCCCAAACTGTTCCCATCCGCTCCACAGTGGAAATCACACAGATATTTCAACAAAGCTTCATAGTTCATGAGGATATCGGGACGGCTGCAAATTAAAAATAAGGTATGATTCATTAAAAAACAGTGAAAATGTTATATATACAATATTTTGATTTGTCCCTGGCAACGGCTGTTGCTTGTTTTTATATGCCGTGGATCGAGGACAATTTCGTGTTGTGTGGAATGGTTGGACATTGTGTATTGTTAAGCGACAAATAACCTCACAAATCAGGTGTTTCTTTGAGTGTTTTAATACAGAAAGTGGACGAAATACATAAATAACTATACAGAAAACACACAAAAAAACAAAAGCAAAATAAGTAGGCCCCCTACCACTTTTACTGGAAATGTTTTCTCAAGTCGACACAAAGTGCAAACATGAACCAGTCGTCGGTTTCAACCAGACAATAGACATCGCATTATTATCATTACGCTCGGATGACTGTGCGCCGATATGATTATCGGCAAACAACATAATCCCTCTCGGAGAGCGTGGATGAGCACTTTGTTGCCGTGAGTCAACCGGCCGGCCATGACCGCTATAATACACAAACGATGTTTCACCTCAGCGGTTCGGCCGTATCCTTGCGCGCCTTGTGTATTTTTGGAGAGCTATATAAGCAGTGCGGACGGACTAGCTCTACAACGTGCTTTGCTGTCAACTGAACATCATGGCACTTCGGCGAACAGCATGACTGTGATACCAATGTCGAGTTGGCTCATTACTGAAAGTGCATACGATTCAAGATAGTAGTAATATGAAGTAATCCCTGGTGCAATAAGGGATATCCGGCCCAGACCGATAACGTTTATTGCAGTCAGTTTTTCCAAGTCGGCTAAATTTGCCCTGAGCCCAGTTTTGCTCTCCAGAGGCTCACCCTAAAATGACAGAAGGCTTTTGTACTTGTGGGATAGCGTCTTGATACAAATTCATTAATTGAAGCCCCATTATACCCAAATACACTGGAGATGAAAACTATCAGGCTTTTTTAAAATGGTTTCTATGGGCTTTATCCGCTTTGCTAAGTCGGTGGATCAACTTATTTACGCAAAGGCAAAGAAACACGCATGAAATAATTGGTCTGGGATTTGAAACCGTTCTTCGCTCTGATACTAGCGGGCATTTAAAAGTATCTCGCGGATGTGTTGATTCGCGTATGACAAGAAGGTATGATTTGATTAATGAAATTTACTCTAAGATTTACATTCAAGGGATACATTTTTTTAAATAATGCATCATGAAAGAAAGAAAACAAAAATCATTGTATAGTTGTGTTCTCTTTGTGATATTTTTTAACTCCAACAGCATTTTTAAGCATATTAAAACACCATTTGAAACATCCGACTTGCCCTACCCTAGGCTGTTGCACCTTCAAAAAAGACTCTGCCAGGGTCAAAACGTGTGGACATTAAAACTATTATTTGTGTTTTACCCATACACCGATGTGTGTCAGGCAATACAGTACTTTCCCGAGTCCTGTGGAAAAAAAACCCCACCTCACAGGCATATTTCTCGGGTGGGATTCAAACCCACTACTCCCGCCATTCTACAGCAGATGTCTTACAAACTAGACTACCTAGATTGTCCAGCAGTTAAAGGCAATTCGAATCCTATTAGCAGCGGGTACTGTGACCATTATAATAGATGTTGATTTTTGCATCGGGGATTAAAAAAAAAATGTTTGGATTTATACGACGGGTCCTTTTGGTTGGTAAGCAGTTTGCAAAAAGCAAATTCTATTTACTTTTTTTCAAACATACAACTTGTGAAAGGCATAATTCGTATACTCGATAAATAGCAATTTAAGGGAGGGATTTACTGAATCGTAAAATAAATAAACTGAAAACACAGAAAAGGTAATCAACAACAAAGATCTTATTTTTATGGGCTACAAGAAAATCATTTTTGAAACACTGAAATAAAACGGCGCAAAACGATTAATTTAAAAACAAAATCAATGATTTTTAGATAGGGATTGTCTATACTGATAAGCATTCATCTCGTATGTAGGTAATGTCAAAACTTTTAGATTTGTTGTAGTAACAACAGTGTTGTAGCCAGGGGGTGGCAAAGGAGAGCAGCTCCCCCCCCCCCAAGTGGAACATCTTGTCCCCGTATCAGCCTCTGGACACCGTGAATTTTACTATAGTCATAATAATTATGTGTCTAAGATGTTCTTCTTAGTGTTGCTATTTTTGAGTCTTATTCATTTATTTATTGTCATTATTGTTATGATTTATTTATTTGTTTATTTATTTATTTATTTTGAGACAATTCATATATAATTAATAGGAATCACCGTGCACGTTATTTTCAAGTTACAGAGTTACAAACGTCCACGTTATCTTGGACTTGACCTCAACTGATATTGCCCCCTCTACAGATATCTGTGCCCCTCCCATTTACCCCCCCTTGCAAAAAAGACGCTGGCTTCGCCAATGAGTAAGAGTAGTTTCAATCTTGTTTTTTTAAGAAGGAGTTCAACAGAGATTGATTAAACCAACCAACGTACACAATTTAAAGAGACAAATTTCAATGTATATTTGGTTTGCGGTTACAAATTTCAGTCAAAAAGTAGTTAAGTACTTAAGTTTCCCACATCGTCAACATTTCCATCCATGCAAAGTGGAATCCACAAGGGAGGACAATTTTGCAATTATTTCATAATAAGTGCATTTAAAAAGATAAAATAACATGTTGGTTCAGTGACATTGCCGCCCTTCCCGTCAGCGAGTGTCCTTCGACAATTACAAAAGTCCAACTCTACCCATCCTCACAGAAAAAGGGTCACAGCATCGGGGAATTCCCAAGCCAAATAAAGATAATTAAACCGACGACGTACAGCCCTCGAGAGAGCGACAATCTTAGTTAACCCCTACTACAAAACGGAAGCTTCTGCCCACTGTGACAACCCCCACGTTGTAAACCCGGGCGTCCATCCTTCCGAAGATGCACCCGTTCGTGTCAAGAAATCTAACGACACCAAACATACACGCATCTTACATTAACTAAAATCCTTTATTAATAACGGATTGTTATGCCGAACATAACATTATCGTTTCCCGTACAAATTAGATCGTTGGCGACTGGTGTGGCGGAGTCTTTAACCATTCTATTCCGGTTTCATGGAAAACAGGAGAGCAAAATCTTAGTGATTTAGGGTGAGGGATTTTGTGTGTGTCAATGGTAGATGAATCAATCCTAAGTCTTTATAATAGAGGTTGGTCAAGCATGATAATACTCGATAACGAATTAAGCAAGACATGTAGTAAGCATTTGATCTGTATTCAACGGGTTTTGCAGAGTGTCACGGTTCTCAGGTAGTTTCCAATTACCTTCTACACCCTACATATTTATAAAACAACTTATTACTGGTTAATTTTTTGTTTGCAAATGTTGTATTTATATATATATATATATATATAAGTTGTTTTATATATATATATATATATATATAAATAAATAGCGTGAGCAAAGAAAATTTGGCTGATGCCGGACTCGAACCCGCGACCTCTCGAATACCGTACGAGCGCTATATATATATATTTTGTTTTGATGTTCTGTTTACATCTTTTTAAATTTAAATTTTGAAGGTCTATATTTAGAAATAAGCTATACTCAAGAAACAACAACGATATGATAAATCAATCTTTATGGCTCATTTTTATGAAGGTTGATTTTATACACTTGTCTTGATGTTATTTTTTACATCTTTTGAGAATGAAAGTTTTGAATTGACAAAAATATTTCTGCACATATCCTCTATCAGGATGGCTTATTTCGATTTTATTCCATTCCGTTGTAGTAGGCATTTTACAACTTTTTTAGTAGGCGGCATTTGCACAAAAGTTACTTTGAAATCATATTTGACAAGTTCCTTTAATTCATTTCCCAAATGGACGTAGAACACTTTTCACATCCACAAAATGTCGATGGATGACACTCGTCTTTTTAGGGCTGATAGAAAATCTTTAAAAAGTTTACAATAATAACTAAAACAATAAAAGAAATATACGAAATCGTTTTATCAAATTAGTTTTTGCTTGATTTTTGTTTTTGTTCTATGGTTTTCTCGAGTGTTATTAAAACAAATTAATTAAACTGCACGACTCCACGCGTTAGTATTTCATCTGTACTTGTAATTTTCACATTTTTCTCCCCCGCGGAATTGTTTTACCCCGAATTTCTTTTATGACATTAAGGAATGTTTTGTGTGGTTTCGGTGACTGTGGGACATTGAATGGAACTAGCCAAAAAGTATGTGGCCTAAATACCATCAATTCCAAGCGAATATTCTCCGTGAAACTGCGTGCGTTTTGAATGATTGCATGTGTGCAAAACTTCCGAGTCAATTTGAAGTAAAACCACTTCCGTTTTTCTGTTATACACCTGTAACTTGTTGGTTTGTAATCGCCTATTCAAAATCATACACCCGGCTTCCCCCATAACAAAAACGTCGAGAGCTAACGAATGTTCGTCATAATGATTCTTTTATTTTGTGGTAGAGTGGCGGTTATACTCGAATGTGAAACGTTCACTTGTGGCCACTTGTGGCACGGTCATGGGAGGGAATTCGTGGGAAGTGAACGAGTGTTGATAAGACAAATAACGAAAAAAATGTAACAAAATAATAGTAATAATAATAATGATAACAAATTAATAAATAAAAATGGATAAGTGGGTGGGGAGTGGGGGAGGGTATTGAGATTTGGAGTGAAAACGCAAACGTTGTGTCGTGAACGTGTTAGCAAAGTACGCGGGGAAGGAGCTGATTTATGTCGCGTATGTTTTTCGTCAGACATTTTAAATCGTTAAACCATCCCGATTACTCGTGCAGCGATTGAATCAAGATACTCGAAACAGGAAATGCAAGACAATGGGCGTTACAGAGAGACCACAAAGGACGTCTGACGACAAGATGGAGGGGCAAGAGAATGGCAAACGAATGCCAGATCTCCATGTGTCGAGTACATCTCTCCAACCCTCTCAATTTAAGTGACATCGAAGCACTTGTAAGCATATCCAACTGGAAATTGCAACGTCCGGTGTTTCTCCCAGTGGTTAATACATTATTAGTGTTTGTCCGGTCGTGCTCCTCGACTGCATTGCCGTGAAAAGCGATGGAAATTGCTACCGGTTAGCCAATTCTCTATATTATACCGGTTAGTCTTGGTTACAAGCCTACCCATTTCTGGTTCTTGTAAGGTTTAAGTGGTGTTTCCTTTACGGTAATAGGCTTGCAAGAATCCCAACAACAGATGGTGGGGTTCTTTTATCGACTTCCATCTACATCGAAATGGTTTCAAAATGTTGATGTAAGACAGCCCCTTGGTCTGTACACATCTGGCAAAGTTGGTGAAGTTGCAAAAGACTCTTCCTGAGTCGTCTACATCAGATCAAATCTACCCCTAAGTTGTCCTCTGTCTTATACACAGTTGAACAAATCACTACTGTATGCCATAAGTCTGCCTTAAGGACAATCTAAGAATTGCGAACAGTTTGGATGCAGTTTCAGGACCCTACTCACAATTTGCGAAAGAACTGGCGCTTTAATTTTTGCAACAGCGAAAGTTTCCGCGCCGTACCCGGATTCCCAAATAGACGCCATCTTTACGGGCAAATGGCACTTTGGTTTGCAGGCGCGTCAAGCGCTCAAATTATTATTAACGTAGGCGCGTTTTTCACTAACTAATCGTGCAATGAGTTTTGTGAAATGCGCGCGTGCTGCATACGCCGTTCTTCTGCGAAACGCAAGACCGTGTGTTCCAAGTTGCCCGTATAAAGATGGCCGATTTACGTCATAATTATTGGGAACAATCTATAGACCTTTCCATTGTTGATAGATAAACCACGCTGGTTGGCATGGTCGGCCAAATGTAGCAAAACATTCAAGTCTTGTTGACAGACGTTGTGACCAAATTCAAGATTTTTGCAACTTTCTATTTAAAGAAAATACATCCCCTTATTTGTTGGTTTGTTTCCAACAACTTTTGAACATTTTTGAATATTTGTGTAACATTTTTGCAAACTGTGATATCTGTTCATGCTTTGCGTTCATGGCTCCCCGTAGTTTTACCATCTTGGTTGGCAAAAACTCACGCATAACGTATATGTTTTGTAAGTGCAGTCCAGTGCCTCGAATTTGTTCCCTTGGGCCCCCTATAACATACAGCTATTTTACAGGCAACATAGTTTGGTGTGCTTACAAGCCTATATCAGCAGCACCGTAACTAGGGTAAAATTGTATGGGGGGGGGGGGGGGGTGTGCACCATTTTTCCTAGGGGGGGGGGCACTTTTGGCCAATTAAAACTAGTTTCCTGATTGCATTTTTCCTAAAAACAAGCCCCTTTTCAGCGCTCTTCTGACGTGTTCAGGTGAAACAAAATACATTCTGCGTGTAAATAATAAAAAAAATAGTTTTAAAAACATTGAAATTACTACATAAAAGCTCATAAAATGAAACATTTTATTCTGGTAATATTTAATCTAAAAAGTACAGATTGAAAATGGAGGGGGCACGGACATCAATTGGGGGGGGGGACACGTACCCCCCTCCCCGTGCCCCTTCCGCTTAGTTACGCCATTATCAGAAAGCATAGGGCCTAACCTGTTTTTAAGTTTTATAAACTAGTGGAGATTGACAAAACCGATCGACACCGAGTGCCTGTTTTCTTTGACGCACATTGGCAAAGAGGAGCGTGTTTCTGTGCGCCCCCTTCTTGTGTTCCCCCAAACAGAGGCGTGACCCAATTTGTAGTCTCTAAGGGTGGTAAGTTCCATCATTTGTTAACCTATACTCCATGCTCTATGATCATAAAAACCTCAATCATCAACACGGTGGTTGGAGGGGAGGGGGTATTTGATACCCAAGTTGCGTCTGTTTGATTACTGTTTAGTCGCCACAGGTGACATACCTTCGGGAACTGTGCGCTGAAAATACAGCCAGCTCCCGCACTTGACGACGTACATAATACTAAGTTAGACAAATTTTGACTTAAAAAGTTAATGGGAACAAGCCGCACGATAAGCTCCAGATTTCCGTTCGAAAACATCCGCAGTTTGGAAGCTATACCCACTCAAAAACTCTGGGGCTGCCCTCAAATCCCCCCCCCCCCCCCTTTAAAATAGCACCCCTTGTCTTTTAACACCCAGGTTAGGTTGAGGCCCGAGCACATGTTGGGCCCGAAATCGTGGGATACATATGTTACCTCGTTAGCACGATGTCATTACGAAGCATTTTGCCTTTGAAGGCAAGTTTTGCAGCTAACCTATGAGTAGATTATGTTGACAAAGCAGTTTTGTCGTCGCCCAGCTTAGGTCTTAAAATGTGACTTGATATTAGTATGTGAATGGAGGGTGGCGGCATGCAGCATACCCAAGGGGGGGGGGGAGGGGTTGGCAGGGGGCGGGGGGGGGGCACGTGCCCCCACAAATTTCCAGTGCCCCCCGGTTCCCCCTCCCATAAAAATGTAGATACACGTAACTCATTAAAAACATGGTACCTGCCCTCCTCCCGAGAAGCATAGCCCCCTGCCTGTGTCCCCCAGTGAAAAGATCCTGGCTATGCCGCTGGGTGGCGGGGGGGGGGGGGGGTGGTGGTGAGAGGAGATGGGTTCACAGCCCTTTGCCGTACACGGTGTTACTTTGGCCGTTGTTTTCGGAGCAGTCACGGTGTTGTTGTTTATTTTATGTCAAACGAACCAAAGAAGTGTAGTTTCACATCAAAATCTTGAGGATGATACTAATTTTAGAGCATGGGAAAAATCACTCTTTCTATGTATTAGGACATGTACTTACCGCCACATACCCCAACAGTGTTTTCAAACAGCGGACCGTATTGGTAATTGTCAAAGACCAATATCCGCACTTCATGTGACCCAACGTATACATGAAAGTTGTGAAAATTTTAAGCCCAATCGGTCGCTGGAGTCACGGGAAAATAGTGCAAAAATCCTTGTCTGTTTTCACCGTATTCAAACATCGGGTGTTGGACTCGACGCGAGAGCAGAGCTAATTGTTTTACACATTTTCCGAAAACTATATACAATTGTCTTATCAAACGTTTACCAATGTTGTGCACACCGATGAACCGGGTGTTCAAAAGAACGATTTTCTTCTGAAATATCTCCACATAATCATTTTATCTATAATTCTGAAATTTATTTTAAAAGAGTGATACGGTATTACGATCAGATATAGTTTTAAAGTATGTCCAGTAATAACGGTGATGGGTAATCCCTTGTAATCCTAACAGAAAGGTCGCTTGCAGTGGCGTAACTAAGGGGGGGGGGGGCACGGGCATCATTTGGGGGGGGGGGGGGCATGTGCCCTCTCCCCCAAATGACGTCCATGTCCCTGGGTGCCCCCCCCCCCATTTTGAAACCTGGACTTTTGAGAGTAAAGATTACCAGAATAAAATGTTACATTTTAAGAGCTTTTATGTAAAAATTTCAATGTTTTTTAAAACTATATTTTTATTCTTTACTCGCAGAATGTATTTTGTTTCACCTCAACACGTCAGAAGAGCGCTGAAAAGGGGTTTGTTTAGAAAAAAAACCAGACGGAAACTACAGTTTTAATTGGCCAAAAGTGCCCCCTAGGAAAAAATGGTGCCCCCTTGTGGCTCCCTAAAATTTTACCCTACTTACGCTGCTGATCGTTTGCCCCCTTCTCAGTAAACACTCGTAGAGTACTTCCAGAGCAATTAATTCATTCACTGAATAAAAACGGAAACAGATTTACGAGGAAAATGTCTTTCAGTGAAAGTGAAACCTATAGCGTGAACAATATCATTATGCAGAGGCATCAGAAAACAACGATTTCTATCTGAAAGTTGGCAGTGTTATAAAGTGAAATGTTCTGCTGTACTTTTAATTAACCCTCGTTCTGCGGGAGAAGGTTTTCGTGTTCATGCAGTCACCAAGTCTGTTAAATAAGTACAGATCTTGCATGTAGCCAATCAATCAATAGGGATTCAGGGGGTGCTTAGGGTAGTGGGTGATGGGCAGGGGGGGGGGGGGGTAGCGGGGGGCACTTGACTTAACGTTGCCCGGACAACTTGTCCGTAACTTATGGTGATGTCTTTCTTTTAATACCTGATGGTAGATGATAACGCTTGGAGAGGAGACTACATTTTGATGCCCCTCCCTCCCGCTGTATCCGTCAATGAATGCAGTCTCATTTCCCAGACGGGGAACCACCTGGCCACACCCGACCGAGGTTCTCTGGGGGTGAGGGGGACAACCCCCTAAACCCAGTGGCGGTGTAGCCAGCATCCTTTTCGAAGGAGGCGGGGAGGGGGGCACAGATATGTGAGAGGGGGCAATATCAGTTAAAACTACCCGATTTAAGCTAATTTCACGGTGTCCAGAGGCTGACAGGGGGGCAAGCAGAGGGGCAAGATGTTCCATAGGGGGCAGGGGGCTCCTGCCCCCCCCCTTTTCCACCCCAGCTATACTACTGCCTCAACTTATTGGTCAGATTGTAACACGCTTGAGAGTTTTGATGAAGCCGGGCCTAGGGCCTATAATTACATAATGTAGTTAGCTTGCTAATCACTCAACCGTAGCAGAAACAAACTGTAACCTACAATGGACGACACCTCGTTATCAAGGACCGTGTCCGAATTGGCGGCTACGACTACGGCTGTTGCTAAGGGCGTTGCCATGGGTATCTTTTGCTCCAACGCATGTTCATTTGACGCTCAAGCTTAGCCGTAGCCGTAGCCGCTAATTCAGACAAGGTCATGCTTAGCCATAATTGTGGAAGGATAAGAACTAAACCACTTTCGTTGGACCTGTGGCCATTCAAGGCTCACATAACGTTTTGGTATCCACAAATGAATAACAAAATGTTAGGCTGTCACAATTGACCACCAATTCTCTATCATGAAAATTGAATAAGTTTGCACCAACCCAGTAAAAGTTGGTAGACCAAACAGCGGCGTAACCTGACGGGGGGCTGCCCCCGCTCAGAACCCTTGCCCCCTCCTCTCTCGATTGAGATCGAAAAAAATGCACTAACGAATGGTTTGATACATTAATTAGCACCTTAAAATTATGTCTTTGCCCCTGCTCCCCCCCCTCCCCCAAAAAAGAAGAAAAAGAAATAAATAAAAAATGAAAATGTCTGGTTACTACACTGCAATCAAATGTACAAAAACTGGGTGAACCAATAACGTAGTTCTTTTGATATGAAACTTACATTGATATGAAATCACTATACGCAGGTAGACAAGTCAAGTGAGATCTGCCTAACATTTCAGAGATTAAAAGAAAAAGAAAGAAAAAAAGAAGATTTTTTTTTTTTTTTTTAATCTCTGAAATGTTGTGTCTGATGTAAATAGTTCTTAAAAGCTATAGGATTGAACATGAAAACTACGATCAAACTACGTGAAAATGTTTCACCTGAAAATCCAAGCATGGACTTATTTTGGAACTCAACCCCGGACCTTTTATCAAATTCAGAGTGATTTACAATGCTATAAATAACTTGGCCCACAATAAACCCCCAAATCAGAGCAGCTTTTGATCCGATACGTAAATACTTCAAGGTCGTTCCAGGTGAGACGACATGAATGCGGCAATTGAAATGAGGAATTTCAATTTAGAACGGTTTAGGGGGGGCGGGGGCGAACAGATGACGTCAAAGGATAGACTAGTACTTTGGTAACCCATAGTTACAAACTAAACCTAAAAACAAGTATTTTAGTCTCCATATATAGGCATTTGCAGCTGGTAAAGGTTACTTGTGTTATGGGACATGCTTGTTATTGTAAGTTATTAAAAGAAACATTGAAAATTGTGAATTCATCATGAGTTGGTTGTAGTTTATAGCACATATCTAATACCTGTATCAATATGCCTTCCTAGAAATAAGTGTCTCTATTCTGGGTAATATAAGGAGGCATACAGCTTAAGTTAAATACCTTATTTTGATCCATGTACAGCACACGGATACAAATAAAACATTTCACTGCCTGGCAAGGATAGGTGACTAGACATCACTTGTTTACGAAAGAGTTAAAAAAAAAAAAAACATTCGACAGTTATAGGTTTGGTTCAAGAAGAGGCGCAGTATGTAAGCGCAAGTAAAAGTGTATGATTGTTCGTAGGTACAGTTTGGTATTGGACCACACAGTTAGCTGCTAGAACAGAAAGTCTTTCAATTTTAAAAATGCTTGATTACTCTGAGGCTTTTTAAGGTACTGAAGGTCACTAAGAAAATGTGGTACAAATTGTGAAAACCAACATGTGACTGTGAGATTTCTTCAAAGATTTGCTCATTTAAAATACAATTTAGAGAAGAGCAGGGTTTAGGGGTCAATGCCCTAAAACGCTGCTTTTTGGCAAGGATTTTTGTCCCTATTTCCCCACAGTCTATGAAAACTAACAGATAATTTGAATTTTTTTTAAACTAAATTGGTAGGCCATTTGAAGGCGCTAAAGCCCTTAATTGCGCCACTGCTACGGGCAACATACATTTATTATGGTAAAGACGTCTGTTTTATTCTTCATTTACCGTACCGGTAATCAATGTTGCTAAACCGATGTACGGCCCACCTGTTCGTAACATGAAAATCTGTATAATATTATTGCTGTTTCACACAAGGGTCAAGACAAAAAAAAAAAAAAAAAAAAAAAAAAAACACACACAAAAAACGGACTTTAATATATGAAGCTCCTCTGAAGACAAAACAAATATATACATTCTCGAAATGTTTTGGAAATTTCGAATTTCAATGTTGAATGAAGGCACAGGAAAAAAAAAAAAAAACAATTAAATCAGTTTTATACACCTATTAAAAATGTGGTCTACGTAAAACGAAACTTAATTTGTTTTATACCTGCTGTTACAGGAATGCACTAAATACTGAAGTGGTTGATAATGATTTTTCGAGACGGCTGGTTTCGTGTTTGTACACCTCAGGGAACCTAAATATCGTATTGTAATACCTTCTATTTGGCCGCTTTACTTGTCTACCTGGGGGCGATCAAGGTTGAAAAGAAACAGGATTTGTTCTATAGGTGGTCTGAGATTCAGAACTCTCTCTGGGTTTATTTTTTTTTCTTCGAAATTCCTGATGGTGAGCAGTTATGCTGCAGCGCCTCAAAATGTTGAGTCATTGTTGATGTGATTTTTTTTTCATACCATGGTATGTCTGAATGGCTTTCAGTTCCGAGAAGTGAACAGGGAAGTGTGACAATACAAGACCGAAACATCAGAGGCTTGAAACGGGGTCAAGCCGACATCTAAGTTGAATTCCTTACTGCACTACATAGCAAGAGTCACAGGGAAAGCAAAATCTTTGTTTTTGGGGGGCAGAGTATAATTAAGTAATAAGAAATAATAATAATGTCAATTTATATAGCGCCAGTATCCGTCAATTATTTAATAACGCTCAGGGCGCTTAGCAAATTATAACAACCACTCTGGTAACAAGAAAAAGCAAAGCAAGAAAACAAAGTAAGTTCGTAAATACAGTTCAAAAGCATCCTCGAACGAGAATGTTTTGAAGTTCTTCTGGAAACTTGGCAAAGATGGAGAAAGACGCACAACAGATGGGAGTGAGTTCCACGAGGTGGCTGCAGCAAAGCTAAGAAGAGATCGTTCACCCCAGTGATTGCGTGATTGGTGCTCAGCTAGAAAAAGTTGGTTTGAAGATCTTATACCAATAACTCAAATCCTCTACAATAAGTTTTAATGAATATTTATAATCAGCCTTTCAAATTGCAACCCATTCTTTTCTTACAAAGGATTTAGCAATCTTGTATTTCATTAAATAATGCAAAGGATTATAAGGGGGCAGTACAAGGCAATAAAAGCATCAATGTAAAAGAGTGAAAACCAACTCGTCTTGTCCGCCATACCACTCTTGCAAAGACCCATTAGGCGGACAACTCCTTTTATAGTGAAAGACGTGTATTTTCAAAATGAACCACAGTGAAGTTCACTGCAATGTCAAAAGTGTGATGCACAGTGAGTTTCACTTTCAAAAGAGCCAAACTGACACCACTCGGGCGAGAGAGTGGAACTTCCACTTTTACATTCAGAGAGTATAGCACTATAACACTCAGGAATGGTTTTGATGTTTCGCGGAAAGTGAACATTTTTGTCGAATGACTCTGCTTGGCTTATCTTATTAAAGTATTTAAATCATCATGGTTTGAATTTATGTACTCCTTTTCAGAAACATAAAGGTGTCTTTGGCAAGAGATTTATAATTCTAAGACAGGTTTTCATGAAACCAAAATCGTTGTTGTCTAAAAAAGTATCCGATTTGAGAAATGAAATGACAATGACGGGACTTAAGCAGAAAAAAATGCACAGGTTGAATGATGAAGCCGACGTGAATAGCTTAATCATACTTGATGTCAACAATCCATTTTTAAAGAGAAATTTGTCCGAATTGCTGAAATGGTCTGAGTTGTGTATAGAGGGTTGTTAGTGGCTGAAATGAAAGCACCCGTCCACAAATTAAAAAGGAAATGAAGGAAAAGACTTTGACGTTTCAGTTAAAACTTTATTGTCTGAATGATATTAAAACAATGCACCCAACTTGGAAGGGCAGTTTCAATTGAAGTAAGCAATAAACCATCTCATGTCAATCATTAATCCTGCAGAAACACCATCTAAACTAAGAACGCGGCGCGATTCGTTGTGCTAACCACCCATACAATAAAATTGTTGACATTTGAATAGTTCAGGACCTGGCGGTTTGAGATGAAATCAAAAGTCTAAGTTGAAAAGCTTTTGCTTTTTAGATTTCATGCATTAAGTACAAAACAGTGTAAAATGCCCATGGCATCGACCGCTAATGACGTAAGTTCTTCGTCACAAAAACGGGTCTTGGAAGTTCTCCAAATCTCTTTGCTCTAAGGCCTTGTAACAAGATGCCGAATGAAAACAGGAATCTCGATGGGCTCCTCTCGATCTCCTTCTTGCCTTGCGTTCAGGATCTTTATACAGGAACACGGAGGCAGAGCTTGATAGGACTTCAGCTTTTAATGAGTCAATTAGGCCCGAAGAACTTTAAGGTTATTTTTGATGAGAGGAAGAAAAAAAGTACAAGGAGTGTTTGGACTTTCGGCCACCTGGAAATTAACACGCCGCGTGACTGTTAATGGGGTTAATTGATCAGGAAAGCCCAACGACGATTTTCTAATGACAACGCTGTATTTTGAACAAGAAACATTATGGATATAGGTAACATTATACCAACTTGTGACATTTATGAGTCGACTCAAGGGTCTTAATGCAATAATTAAAGAACTGTACATAATTGGTTTACACTCTAAAAAAAAAAAAAAAAACTCCCAGGTCAGGGCTCAAACTCCGGCTTCCAGAGGGGGCCTGATCTATTTCTGGGTCAGTTTGACACGGAGTCCGTGTCAAAGTGACCCCGAATCCGAATCAAATGTCCAGATTTGAACCAAATTACGGTCTGACATTGACACAGAATGCGGGTCATACTGACCCAGAAATGGACCGGGCCCCCTGGGACCCACGATCTGGGTCAATTCGGACCCGGGAGTGTCTAGAGATACCCCTGAACCAAGGGCTGAAAGTTGTAAACCCGGGAACATTAATGTACACACCACCATTTCACTTCATATGATTTTTTTCACAGCCATTACTACTCTCATAAAAATTAGGACTTATTTTAAAACTTTGTTCAAAGCCCCTGCTCAACATTGGTAAGAAGAAAACCATAAATGTTCACAGATTTACATAAACGTTACATATAAAGATAAAGGGTTGAAAACTTCCCTTGAAATATTTCTGCCCGAAGTGTTATCGTTTTTGAATAATAAATAAAATAAGATCCAAAACTAGTTTTCGTCTCAGTGAGACGAAAACTCTGCCTATAGGAATGCGTGCAAAAACGCTGAATGCATTTTTACCGTTTTCTCGCAAGTGAAACAACGAAATGAGCTGACATTTTCACAGGTTGGTTTTATTACAAATATCTTGATTTGTGTAAAGAATGGAAGCATTTACAGTCAGTTCACCAGTGTTGAGCAGGGGCATTAAGTATTCGTTTTCAAAAGATGGCCTTATCAAGTATATTAAATTTAAATAATTAGCAAAGTATCAACAACATCGATGGTGGAAGTGGGATGCAGCTGAAATTGAACCACATTCTGTCACGTACATTGCGTATCAAAATACAACTTCATGATTGAAAAATAGTTGACAAAGTACAAGTTCAATATTATCCCCATGCCGGGAGGCAACAAACAGGCGTAATAGCCTCCTTGAGGTGTAGCGTGGGATTATCACGCCACACGCTTAACTCATTAAAAACTGGGATATAAAAACATCATCCATTGCAATTGGATAGGGAATACCAGTAAAATGCTCCGGGTCAACCTTTTACGTGGGCAGGTGAATCGGGTACTATGCACGCCCACCACCATGAAAAGAGTAATTACAAGTTTGCCGAATACAGCTTGAGAGAGGCTGTGATTCTTGTTTCGTCTTGGGGATACCTGAGTAGGAGGGTAAGATCAGATATGATCGGCTTGTCTTTTGTCTGCTGTAATGCAGAAAAAATCATTGGGGAGAGGTGTGTGGAGTTGAAACAGATGGTTAAACTATGACATATTATTGTGAACAAGTTTTAAAAGTAGCAAACGAGGCACGTGTGGGCAGACCTTTTCAGAGTTAAATGACCTGACTGTACTGATAAGTCAATAAGGTCCGCCATTGCTTTAAAGTCACTCTTGTAACAATAGGATTTGGCTATACAATGATGAGATATTGTGCCCTGACTACAACACCGTAGTGCTAAGGTATCAGTGTCGAATAAATATTAAAAAAAAATATGTTATGTTGTAGTGTAACACCGTGAATTCTCAAACGGTATAGTTTCTGGTGTTTTGAGGCACTGTCTGAATGCAAAACACATGTTCAATGGAAGGTCCAGTATATAGAGGGAGTTGCCAACGAGGCTCTACTTCAAATGGTTCATCTTAGGATCAATAGGCCCCAATGAAACGGTCTTAACGGTAGATTACGTGATCAGTATTCACCATTTTTTTTATTAGTATCAGTCTGAAAGCTTAATGATTATGAAGTTTATACCAATACTAATCTTCCATAGAAACAGTTTTGTCAGAGATACTGTCAAAGTCGAGAAAATAGAATTTGAAGACCTCCATTTAAACTTCGATTGCCACTAATCATCATAAGGACAATGTGTTTACATGCTTATAATTGTGCACGGTATTTTCCCCCCGACTCATGACGACGCGTTGAGCTCAAATTTTCACAGGTTTTTTTTATGTGGATATTAAATCACACAAAGTAAGAATACTGCTTTATCAGCTTGACCAATCGTGTATTTTACCTTTAATTGCTATGTCTGTTATATTAAAGAGATGAGTACCAACATACCCAAAGGCTTTGGGTCTTTTTATGAGCTATAGTCGATTTGTATTTGTATTGTAGAGAGAACAGAATTGTAGGACTGGGTTGTTTGCAACTTGAACACCGAGGTAACTCCACACTGCACAAACTGGGGTGTTAAATTGATTATCTTGGTATCTATAATATGTGACAACACCAACACGGTGTTAGTTATCCCCATTGCTTTATCGTTGGTAAAAATAACACCAAGTCGGTGTTGTCACATTATAGATACCCGGAGAATCAATTTAACACCCCCAGTTTTTGCAGTGCACATGCTTTGCCCATGAAAATTGTTCTGAATTGTTTTGCCTTTTACTACCATGTCTGACAAGGGACTGCCAGCTTGAAGTCCCACTCAAAAGACGCAAAAACGACACAGACCCCCGGTACAAATTTCACGACCGAGGAAGACGGACCTTCCAATCTTGTTGTGCACTATACGCACTTGCACGCCAGACCACCAGGCTAAAGTAACGGTAGGCCCTACTCTTTAACTTACCGGTGCGGTGGATTTGTCTCCATGTCATCGAACCATCCCTGCAGCTCATGGTAGGAACTTTTACATAAAATCAAAGCTGAGTTTGGTTAAAAAATAAATTCCAAAACAGTTAATGCAAATTCCACATCTAGTAATTTTCCGTAAACTCGATTTCCACAGAGTACCCATCAATGTTTCCTTGTTTTATATCAATGAGGGTGTTGACTGATATAGACCTAATCATGATTTCCGACATGCTGATATTTTAAACATAATTATTGACTAGTTTCCACGTGTGTAAAATGTGCTCCGATTGTTTACTAATTGGTTAATTGAGGGCGCTTTATATTATGAACAAAATTTAAGTCACTTTTTTTTATCAAAAGCTTTTTTGATAGTAACTGAATCAGTGCACTAAGCCTCATTTATAATATATTATGGAGGTCTCTGAAAGTTTCTCTAAATCACAGACTTGAGTTTTATTTACCTTCGGCTAAAATTTGTACCCGTGTTACAAGGTTGCTTACTTTCAACTTTGGTTCATGTAATTCAATTAAGGAAGATTAGGCACGAACAATTATGACCCACTGTTATCGCAAGCGTGGGGTCCTTTTCCCAATTTGTCGTTGTTGTCTGGAAGTCAGCACTCTTGCTTACTTTGTTTTATGACGGCCAAAGTTCGAGGGCTCCGGAAAATCCCCGTCACTGCATTTTTATCTTTTGAATTCAAGAGTCTGTAAGACTTTTAAGGTTTTTTTTTATTTCTTTATTTAAATGTTTAACATTCATGTGTTCTATTCTTATACCAGGGTGTTCAAAACGTGGTTTAAAATCTCAACAAATGAGGGCGCTGCTCTGTATTGGTACAACAGGAAGTCAATGTCGCTCAATGTCACATTATTATGTAAAATCATCAGACCTCGCCAGTCGCCTAACTAGAAATTTTTATTGGGGGAGGGGACGAGAGGAGGAAGAGGCAAAGGTTCCAAGCTCCGCCCCACCTCCCCACCTTTCGCTGATTACGCCACTGAACTTTTCTTAAGGTACATTTCGTTATCTCAAATATGAAAATGTACAATATGTAATCAGTCTTTCTGTGCCGTTCCAAAATGCCATTCATTTTTACAATTTGTTCTTAGCTTTGTATTTTTTTTCCCGTCGCAATTTATTTTTCAGTCGGATTTGTTTCACTTTGTTTTCGTCACATATTTGTTTTTGCCCGTTCCATTATTTTATCTTATTTTGAATAATCCTTTACACTCCAGGACCGAGCTTTAAGATGACCGGAGAGGGGCATAAAGTGCCACCCCCCCCTCAAAAGTTCTCAACCGACTATCATAATACTTGCCACAAATCTTAATTCATTAATTTAAAACGTCAAACACGTTTGAAACAAGGTCAAACGAACACTTGCCATGTATGAGCTGACCCGTGATAGCAATTATTTTGTTACAATATTACCCTAGAGACATATTTGGAAAATTCAGAAAAAAGAAGCTAAAAATGCGACAGAAAAAAACAAAAAACAAAATGCGACGCTAAGAAAACTCAAAAAAAAAAAAAAAAAAAAAAAAGTAATGGCACATATGGAGCACCATAGTCTTTCAGCTATCGGAAAGAAAACGCCATTAGTTTAGTAACTTGTCAAATAATTAGGAACTCAGTTAAGTTTGAACAGGGATTAATTGTTTCACCTCTCCAGAAGTTACCTTGCATAATGTCGCCTGATTATGTAAAATGGTTAAGAAACATTTATAAGAATATTGAAAATGTTGTCATTTAACTGCACTGATTAAATCGGCTGACGTAAAATTTAAGAAACAGGTCTTTATCCTCTATTTATGATACTCGGGAAATATCGTTATCAATTTTATGTATGGCTTTGCTGATCAGTTCACTGGATTATTTGAATGAAAACAAAGTGCTTAGATTTTTGAGATGGGTGACCTTGAAACCAAATAACTCCAGCTTGTTTGTAAATATAACTTTCTGGTAAAACACTGATGGAAAATACAAAAACCCAACAGGACTCCAAGTCGATGGACGCTTTGTTGTGCTACCAACAAAAATTGTTCGCCCTGTTCTCCATCAGAATTGAGTTCTGAATGTGCTGCGTAATCGTCTTTGCAGCATACTGTACATAGCAGCATACAGGTCAATATTGACCAGTATCCATATCTTTGTTTAGCCAAATTTCACATAACGATAACAAGCAATGATGTCATTGTGTGGACACACTGAGCTACCAGAACAAAGGGAATTGAACACTATACATTCTGGATCTATAATATTTTATTTAAACTATTACTATACAAAAATCGAAGTAAATAGTGAGAGCCGATATTTAAGGCACAACGCCAGAGAACCAACTGAGCTGAGCAAATGCAAACGGCTTCCTTATAAGTGCATAAGTACACGATACCTCAGACCAGTCACAGGTGAAGCTAAAGAATTTTAGACACATTGTAGAATGCACTACAACGCTGTGAAGAGTTCATGCAACTGTTGGCAAGATGGCGCTCGCACATTCTGTTCGGATTGCCTTACTGCTCTCCTTCTTACACGTTTCCCATCAACAACACACAAACCTTACACGAGTTTTGACACAACTTGGTGAAGTGGTTGGCTCGTCTCGTATGGGATCCGCTGACCAACCAGTTCTTAGCATTTACAAGGGTATTCCGTACGCAGTGCCACCGATAGGACCACTTCGGTTCTCAAAACCACTACCAATACAACCCTGGCTGAATGGTTCCTTGGACGCATTGGAATACGGTCCAAACTGTATTCCTGGCCAGTTCGGACAGGGCTCATTTCGTGCTCTTGACAGTGTCCCCGGATCTGAAGACTGCCTCACGCTCAACATATTTGTCCCCGACGAAGTGGTAGCAGCAGATGGGCCTCTACCGGTCATGGTTTGGATTCACGGTGGAGGATTTGTCGTTGGGGCTGGCTCGAACCACGACGGTAGCGTCCTCGCCGAGGTAGGCCGAGTCCTGGTAGTTACGCTGAATTATCGACTCGGAGTGTTTGGTTTTCTGAGCACGGGAGACGACGCCTCCCTTGGAAACTACGGCCTGTGGGATCAGAGGTTGGCCATTGCCTGGGTGAATGACAACATTGAGGCGTTTGGAGGAGACCCTGACAGGATCACCCTCTTCGGTTTTTCCGCGGGAGCAAAAGCGGTTGCTATGCAGACAGCTACCCCCGTGAATGACAGGACTTTATTCCAGCGGGCGATCATGGAAAGCGGCTCCGCAGATGATTCCGCTATCAACTCTCCCGAAACAGCGGCACTCCGCTCTCGTCAACTCGGTGAATTACTAAATTGCGACTTATCCAAGGGCTCCCAGGCTCTTGCATCTTGCTTACGCGATGTTAGCCCCGAAACCCTAGTACAAGCATCCAACCTCCTACCTGTCGACTTCGTCGATTTTTCACCCTTCTATCCCACAATTGATGGTGAGTTTTTCCCGGACTACTCACCAAACATTCTCGCCGAGGGCTACTTAGGGCAGTATGACTTCCTGACAGGAGTAAACAGCGATGAAGGAACTCTTGCTCAATCGTCATTTAGGATACCCTCTTCGATCGATTCTGGGGAGGAACTGTCAGCCATCATGAGGGACTTACTTGTATCCTCCTTCTGTAGATGTGAGAACGCACAGGAGGCTGCAGAGGCGGTGACATTCCACTACACCTCAGAGCAGGGTACCAGTGACGGTCGCCTCAACAGGGCCGCAGTTCTCGATGCGTTTGCAGATGTTCTATACACCTCACCGTGTCTGAGTAACATCAAATACCACAGCAAAGCAAATCTTACTTCAAAAGGGAGCACCTACCAATACTTCTTCACATACCGACCGGAAGACGAGCCTTCCTCAGAGCCTGATATTATACGAGGTGCGGGTCACGGTGACGAGGTTCCCTATGTATTTGGCGATCGTCTGCGGGATAGTCCAGGGACTGAGAAAGGGAATCTAAGTTCTCTCCTGGTCAGATATTGGACCAACTTTGCCAGGAACGGGTAACACGATCCTTACAAAACCTTTTCACTGTGTTCTATTTAGTAAATGGATTACCTTAAATCTTAAATGCATGCTACTTTTAAAGCTAAGTTACTTTTTTTTCCAGATACTAAAGAGGACTATTCTAAGAACAAAATTTTAGTTCCATAATTGTCGAACAGAACAAAAAAAATGTCCGATCTCTTTAGAATAATTTTCTCAATACAGAACATAAGTAATTGAACGCCCCAAATCTGTTTTTTTTTTTGCAAAGAAGATTTAAAAGTAATCACAAACTACAAGTTTTGATAGTGTCAATGTCCGCCATTCCCGTTCTGATGCAAGACTGTGTGGATGATTTCCAACGGGTCAGATACAGCGTATAGGAACTGACGGTTTGCTGTGCTACATGTTGGCCTTTCTCGTCACCCAAGTTCATCATGATGTTTTTTTTTTTTTTACTTATCAATAAAAAAAAAATAAAAAATGATAACCTTGATTTCATGGGTTCTATGTTTTACTTTTGTTTGACTCACAGAGACCCAAATGATGGAGATGTCCCTTATTGGCCCAAGTACAACCTTGAGAATGAGTCCTACATCATTTTACAACCTGACATCGCAGTAGGCAGACGTCTTCAGGCTGGGCAGGTCGCTCTTTGGCTCGACTATCTACCAAGTATCATCCAACCCTCGGACACGAACAAGTGCTCCCTGGACGTGCCGAAACCAGATGAAGGGTCAACCACACCAGGCGTAATGAGAACGGTTCAGATTGTCAGCACGGACGGGGATGTAATGGGGACGGTGATTGGTATTACACGGAAGGCAGACCAGGCCATGGGCGGTAGGGAGGTAGCAGAGTTCCGTGGGATACCGTACGCAGAGCCTCCTGTTGGGAAGTTGCGATTCAAACCACCTAAGGTTGCCTTGCCGTGGCTTGATGAGCCCCTTGATTTAAGGAGCAGGGTACCACCAGCTTGCCCGCAAGATATAACGAAGGATCCTTGGATGACTCGCGTGGGTTTCAACGCCACCTCCGAGGATTGCCTGACGTTGAATATCTACGCACCAGTGAGAGAGAATGGCGAAGGAGTTTTGCCAGCTGTGGTGGTCGTCCACTCTTCCAGTGACCTTCTAACCGGAACAGCTTCAGTTTACCACGGAAGTCCACTTGCTTCTAATTCCCAGGCCGTCGTGATCTTAGCCAACTATCGGCTTGGTGCTCTCGGGTTCTTGTCCACGCAAGACGCAGATGCACCTGGTAACTACGGCCTACATGATATACTGGCTGCGTTGAAGTGGGTGAATAAATTCATTGGAAGTTTTGGTGGGGATCCAAGCAGAGTGACGGTCATCGGCCACGGTGCGGGGTCTGTGTTGGCACATTTGCTAGTCCTGTCAGACAAATCACGAGGTCTCTTTCAACGCGTTGTTTCGATGAGTGGAACTGCACTGTCTCCGGAGCTGTTCAACCCAGTGCAGCCTAATCCCAATGAGCGAGCAAAGGCCCTGGCTGATCAACTTGGATGTCCAACGGACACATCGGCGTTGATGGTGGACTGCTTGAGAGATAAACCAGCCGTGGACTTAATTGAAGCAACACAGGAGCTACCTTTTACCTTCTCCTTCCCAATTGTTGTTGACGGAGATTTCTTAAAAGATCCCCCAACTGAGATTCTGCAGTCTGGCAACTTCCAAGATGTCGAGTTTATCATTGGAACAGCTCGAGATGAGACTGCTGCAATTGCCGGCTCGTTCTTGGGGGAAGACTGGACGAGGTGCCCAAATGAAACAGAGGTGGAAAGTCTCATTGATCGCATCAGCAGGGAGGCCTTCCACACCGCGGACACTGCCACGTTGTCTTTAACTGCGGAATACCTATACAATGGTAACCACATCCCGGACGATCAAAACTGCCCAATGAGGGGCTACTTCCGGAGGTTCTTGCAAGATTTTCTCACCGCTGTTCCCGCAGTCCAGACGGCGTTTTATCACGCATCTTCTGGCAGTCGCGTCTTCGTATTTACTTTTGACCATTTACCAATGGACCACTACAATGCGAAGCTCCCTCCGTGGGCCGGCCCAGCATTTGGAGACGACCTTCAGTTCCTCTTTGGTGATCCGTACAACCCAATGCCTGACCAACAACCGCTTTCCTACAGGCTGAAGGACAAGAAGACAAGCTTGGAGTTGATGAATCTCATCGCAAGCTTTATCTACAAAGGGTAAGAATCTGTTGGTTTTTTTTTTTCATCTAAAGTCAAAGGTAGCTTCATTGTATACATTTTGGGTCAAACCAACTCTTGATAAAGAGTCAGAGCATGTCTAGTCGTGGAAATCTCGGCACCATTAAAGAGTAAACTCCATTCAAAGCCCGGTCTGTGTCTGACTAGTGATCGGGTCTTATAATTCTGTAGTAGCTGAGGTACTATCGCCTTTCATTGCTCAAAATGTTACTTCAGGTCTCTATTACCTTCAATGCCAATGGGGGTTTTAAACAAACTTGATCTCGTTAAAGTGTCTGACTCTAAATCTCCATCCGCAGTGCCCCGGGTGTTTCCATGTCTGGTGTGGCTTGGCCTCAATTCGACCCGACCAACATGAACTACCTGTCCATGGATCCTTGTCCCCAGGTGCGCTCGGGGGTCGACGAAGGATGGGAGCATAAGCTACGCTTCTGGTCGGACCTCCCGGCGACAGCAACAGAGCCTACACCGTCTCCACCTCCCAGCCCGTCCGCCATGCCAGTAGATTGTGTCGTTGGAAGCTTGGGTCTGGAATTGTCACCTGACACTGCCAGCACTCTCATTTGGGCATTATTCGGAGTCAGTATTGCATTATTCGGATTCCTAATAATCGCAGTAATCGGTTACTGTATCACGAGACGCTCGTTGACGAACAAAACCTTAGGTTCACAAGTAGAAATGGACGCCCGACCAATCACTGGATATAACACATAAGAATAGTTCTTTTGGAATAATCCTTTTTTTAATGTGTGGGAATGATGGTAAGAGGCATTTACGTGATCGGGAAGGATCAGTATACTTTTGAGGGACCACGGTCTTTAGCTTTAGGACATAATATTGCAACAGTTGGCGATCACTTCAGTGATTCGTGCGTTTGATTTGAAACAAGAACGGTCGACTTCGACCACCACTTAAATTTTCTCTTTCTACTCGAGCTTGATTTTTGAACCTCCAAAATGTGTCTTTTAAAAAATCTTAGCTGATGCTGAGAAGTCGCCTAGTAGACGATATCCGGAAACCAAGGGGCTATTTGAGTCCAAATGCCCCCACTTCCCTGGCCTACTTTACCCGGTGTCACCCCACGTACGATGGAGATACACAGACATAGACTGCTTCCTTCCTGACTTGAAGATGCCCTCACTTTACCTGGCTCACCTTAGAATGTACTCTGAGATGGATCCCAGACATCTTATAGACACGGCTAGGTAGACAGCTTCGTTATCTGGTATATAAAACAGGCAGCCTCCCATAATTCGATAATTCTGTAAACTTAAAGATGGACTTGAACGAGAAAAGTGACACAAAGTGACTGTTGAAGCTTGTGTTATTTTATGATTAAATTTCAAAATTACCTTGAGTTCTCGATGCCCCCCCCCTTGCAATACCCGGGTAAATGATCTACCATACGCAACATGATGAAGTGGTAGGATATGTAGATTAAGACAGATTAAGTCTGTGAATGAGCAAGAAAAACATGGATAACGTGTATTTGGGCTTCTGTACGATTTTCACATTATCATGCGTGTGATTTTTTTTTATTATTTTTTTTATAGTTTTTTTTTTTTTTAGTTTTCACCCACAGTAATCCATTTTGGCTGATCAGAATATTTTTTGATTTTAAATTAGGAAGCTGTTTGACTAATTGCAAATTATGTTTGAGAACTCCAGTGGCTCAGCGGTTTTCTTTTATCCTTTCCACCTCGGTGACTCCGGTTGGAATCCCAGACTGCTGTCTTGCATGTGGATTTCTGTCCCTGTCTGAGTGCATGGGTTTTTTCCCTATGTGGGGTTTTCCTCCCGCATCTAAAACTAACATTTCGTTATCATCTTCCCTGACTACAAATGCATCTTCAGGATTACAGTGTAACATCCCTTTTGGGGGGCCCATTGGTTTCTTGAAATGTGGTTTAGCAACTGAATCACAGCTGTTATTGTGATTCAAATCAGGATTAAAGACATTATTCATTATTAAACTAAATGCAGTTATTGCATAAGGGGAAAACTTGTGCGGATTGGGTTCGAATCCAACCAGAGTTGCTCGTGCAATTTTAGTACATGAAGGGGTAGGTTTGAAATCATATTTTTTCATTATTTTTGTTGTTACTACATAAACTCTTAAAACTCCCGGATCAGAATTGACCCGGACCCCGGTTCCCAGTGGCCTGATCCATGTCTGGGTCAGGCTGACCCGGATTCCGTGTCCAGGTGACCCGGAATCTGAGTCAAAAGTCCAGATGTTATCCAAGTTAGGGCTTACATTGACACAGATTCCGGGTCAAACTGACCTGAAGATGGATCAAGCACTCTGGTACCCGGATTCCGGGTCAATTCTGACCCGTTTTTTTTTTTTTTTTTTTTTTTTTTTTTTAGACTGTAATACCTTTTAGACCTTTTAGGATATGATACCCGTGCATAAACCAAGTCAACAGGTGGGAAACTTGAGCTCTACCCATCCTTAAAATGTGTCTAGAGGACAGATGGAAAGGATGATTGGCCGTGTAGACAAAGTGATCAATTTCAGATTCTACACTCGAATGGATTTCACGTTTACTACCACATGTAAACTGTCCCTGGATAATTTTTTTTTATCAAGTTACCTGTGAGGCAATACCTTGGTCTACAAGTTATCTAAAATGACATAAGGAGACATTCTAAGACTGATGGAAATCATTACGATGAACTTTGTTTTGTTTTTTTTCATTTTAAACTTTGATTGTTGATTCCTCGAGAGATAACATCTTTAGTAGTGCGGTTTCAAATTTGTAGGGCTCACTGATCGGCGTGGTAGACTTGTCCTAGCCGATGCTATCTTCGGACGCCACTGCCCGTGTATTTCATTATCGTCAATCTATTATGAATCATACGTGGGCTATCTTATCGCACTTTAGCACAGGTGAATAAGATAAACTGTGATAAAGTAACCGAAGAAATGCTTTATATCGTATTGATCATAGAGAAGCAGTCGGTCGAAGTTCAAACTTGCTGGCTGTAAAAGGTAATGACACTATAGTATATATCTTTCGCAAAGATTTTTTTAAGTAAATGTGAATGCATGGTATACCATTAGCTGTGTTTACCATGTGAAACTTCTTTGCCGTGTGGAAAGTTGTGTTTGCAACTATGTGCAATTTTTTCCAGCGCATTCTGAGCTAAAACTAAACTGCCAGGTTCTGCTCTTTTTGTCGATATCATCATGAGAGTCACTCACTTGTCAAACCCGGCTTTACTTTACATTTCACATGATTTCTTCAGTGGGATTCTAAAGGGACCTACACCGGTACTGTAGAAATAATTATTTTATTAAGATAGTGAAGCTTATGCAAGTGAGTTTTCGTTTTTTAATGTCAGTGCGCGTTGTAGTAGATCTAGTGGGTTCGGTGAAACTTGTATTTGTTAAAACAAATACAAGTTAAAAAACAAGTTATTTAGTTTTCTGTTATTTTATTATATAAATTCACTATTATGAAGCCATGTGAAATAAACTGTGCCAAAGCAGGTAAACATTTCGGTGACATACTGAATGGTGTAGGAACGAATTTGAACGAGCAATTCTGCAACCTTCTTTGCACGAGACTGTATTAACGCTGGCCTCAACAAACAGGATCCCAAGAAGGTTGTTTGGATTGATAAGTGTCTTTATCCCTTAACGGGTTGGAAGGACTAGACACTTGCCCATCCAAACAATCTTCTTCAAGGTCCTGTTTGTTGGTTTCAATGTTAAAGGTGACATATAGGTGTAGGATTGGTCAAGCTGATTGTGCAGTGTTCTTACATTGTGTATTTAAATACGAATATGCAAAAAAAAAAAAAAAAAACAACAACAACAACAACAACAACAACAACTGTGAAAATTTGGGCTCAATCCGTAGTTGGACTTAGGAGAAAATAGTGAAAAGCCGTGCACACTTATCAGCATGTAAACACATTGCCCTTATGTTCGATTGTAACAACCGAAATTAAAACCAGGGTCTTCAAATTCTCAGCTTTGACAGAATTTAAGACAGAAATATTTCTACGGAAAATTGGTTCTGGTGTGAACATTATAATCGGTAGGGGGTATAGCTTTCAGACTGATACTAATATAAAAAAAAGTTTCGATGAATACAATTTTAAAGTTAACATCTATTATAATACAAATCTTGCATTCTACCTTTAATAGTTGTACTATCGTCATAAAGTGTATATTTTATATTTCAGACTGCAATGATTTTTTGGGGGTCTCTTGTTACGGAGTCGATGCTTGAAAACTTGTTGGTATCCTTCAATACAATTCTGTTTGATTCAATGAAAATCGCAACGCTTTTATTACGTAAAAATGCACAATATTAGAACTATCTTGAAACAGCCTCCCACTCCAACCCAGACAAGCAGACAGTTGCTCTCTTGTTTAAAAAACTACTCTTAAAACCACTTTATTCCTAAAATCATGGCTGTGGCCTTTTGGTTGTCTTTGCAATTTTTAGCCGAGCTCTTGTATATCGCGCTAGGAGTGTCATTCGTGACAGACATGGCACATTAGACATGCCCATTTTATTGTTATTATTTATCTATCTATATAAGGAGATTTTTCATGAACATGAATTATTGTGATACCATCATTGGAGATAGCATCAAACATTTAGAGGGTTTTTCCTTTAAGCGAATCAGCGATCAAATAGACCACTTTACGCCCGGAACTTCAAAATCCTGTTAGAAAAGAAACCCACATGTCCCCCCACCAACTCCAAGCCAGTACCTGTCACCGGATCGTTAACGTGTGTCATCAGATCAAATCGGTGTGTAATTTTCAGTAAATAGTGAGCTTGATCCGCCTCGATCCCATCCAAACACATCCAATTCCCCGTCGAATTTAAAGCAAGCGGTCGCCATGTTACTGATCCCCTACAACCAATTATCCACGCTGAAAAAAGGGGGTCAAAATTGCCCGGGATCTGTAGACGATCACGCGGTCTGGCTGGTTGAGTAATCGGCGCGACTTGCGCTTCCTGCATCAATTTGCTTTCTTTCTGCAGACAGTGTCAAACTTTAGTTCTCATCCAGTAAAGTACCCTAAAGACTAGCCCGCTCCAGATGGTGGTAGAAATAATGACAACTTAGGCAGAAGCGTGCATTGGGCCTTGTACTTTTAAGGATTTATATATTCTTTATAATTATAGGCAAAAGACCTTTTCGAAAAACCCCTTTTTTGCGTTTTCCACTTGGTCTCTTGTAGGTAAATTGCACTTTGGGTTTTTGAAAGAGTAAAATTATTTCCATCATAGTTGTTAATAAATACACCATTCAAACATCAGATCAAGCTAGCGAAAACAAATAACGGGGGTTTATCTTTTGTCAAGGTTTTGTGCACCTTTGTATGAAGCTTATATTGATTGCAGCAATCGGAATAAGCAACGGTGACTTTAAGATAATTTTAGACAACAAATAGTTCCCTTGGTGATCGATACGGGTATGAACTTGATAATCAGTGAATTATCAGATTGGAACTAGTTATTTTGTTTTACCAATCAAAAACACATGTAGTTTGTTTACTTTCATCGTGATTATGCGATCACGTGGAATGCTGGGATTAAGAGAAATATGCACAAGGAAGAAATTAGCCCTTCCTGTGAATTATGAGAATTACATTCTCGCATGCGTACAGGCACTATTGGTAAGGGTAAACGCCGTAGAGTTAGCACGAGGCAGACGCGCAAACGCGCTTGCGTCACGCCACCATTAGCCCACACAAAGAGGCGCGATGCTCCCTCTTTTTGCTCGCCATTATTGTTAGTGCGCATGCTTGATGTGCATTTTACATATTTGATGGGAAGGGTCTATAGACCGTATCGGCTTCGGCAACAAGCCCCGCCCACACACCTTAGTTTGTGTGCGTTTACGCTGCACGTGTGACCGAGTTTGACCGAGGTCACATGACCAAAAGGCGTGATCCAATTGGTCAATGCGAATTGTTTGATTGACAGGCCGGAACGGTCTATTGTTGCATAGGGCTCATTTCTATCTAGAAATCTTGTTTTATGTATAATTGTAATTTCTCAATAAAATGCGAGCTTTTAAAATCATGATTACTTGAGTAATCTAATTCCTTCGATTATGTCGTGGTTCGCATCTAGGTACTCGCTAAAATCTGAGACATCACTACGAGACATCTTAGTTACAAGAACTTCAATAAAGTTACCCTGCATATTCACTTGTTGTTGACAAGGGGTGGGTGGGGTGAAGGTGGGGTTCAAATGTGAGTTGAGCTTTAGATTAAAAGAAAAGCGATTAATCCTTAAACTTCCCACTTCAACCACAAAGGTCCTTGAACGTCGAGTCGAGCTCCGCACCTGACAAACTTTCAGCTTGGAAAAAAGGAGAATTGCTTTTCAGAGAAAATAACCGTGAAAAAAAGGAACGGTTCGTGGATGTTATAGCAGGAAAAAGCAATTTGTGGTAAAATCTCCTCGTTTTAGCACAAAAACGGAACTAATGCCAGCTGTGGATGTGGTTTATAACCCCCCAATCTCGCCCATCCATCCCCTCCAACTCCAAGCCCGCAATACCAATGGCCCTATAAACACTTTCACCCTAACTCCCACAAAAGTTATAAATACCTTTTCGCCCCCTTTACGTGATGCTCACCTGGTTTTTAATTGATAACATACCGGTACGGTACCTGTCCCATCCCCATCTTAACCCTTCACCTTGACCCAGCCATCACTTTCACACTTTGTACTGACAATTCATAAGAATTGTCATTATTCCAAGTATATGCCCCTGCTGCAAATACGTGGATAAGACGGTGAAGGCTTTTTTTCAATGACGCACCCGACTGGCTATCTCCCCGTTCTCCCAGCAACTCTGACTATTAATAGGTCTGGTATCTTTGGCTCGTACGTGACCCTATACCTGCGGTAAGTCATATTCGTCTTGCCCACATCTTAAGGGAAAGTGTCGAAACATGGACATGCTAATTAACTTCGTGAAAGGTCTCGCCACAATCTCCCCTAAACGTGTGTTAGTTTGCGTAACACAAAATTTGCTCTGTTTTGTTTACAACTTTGGCTATTGTGTCACCGGTAACAAAAAACAGACGAACTCTTTTGGGATCAGACTTGGGGGCGCTGTCTAACCACGTATCTTCAGCATAATGAAGGTATAATGTGCACCAGGGTTAATGTGCGCCAGCTTAGTTACCTCTGCGGGATCCTAATTTTCAGTAAAAATCTTATCTGTATTAAACTGATGGGCTTTATTTACCTCTTACAGAGTTTTCGTTCAGCTCCTTTTTTAGGCGACAACATGCGCGGCCGTGGCGTCCCTTTAAGTTTCCATTGCATTACGTACACGGCACTGGTAGACAGGAGTGTCCATGCGTTATTTAAAAAAAAACTGTTTTGTTTTCTCCTTCTTTTGTTCCTCTGCAATGAAACAGCAAAAATTCAGCACTCGTCATTTTCGGCTAACATTTTCTTACTTATCCAACCTTCTTGCGAGCATAATATGTTTTAGCGGATGGGAACTAATTGGAAGTGCTGGGCCGTGACCTCAGAGCTCACGAAACGTGTCTCCAAGTCAAGTTGAGCCAAGTTGTTGCGATGTTGCACCTATCATCAGCTTTCCACACATGCTACTGCACTTTCCTCACCAGAAATGAGAATTTCCTTAATAGCCTCTCAGCTAACCCTCGGGGCTTTGCAGAAAAGCCTGTGTAGTCTAGTACAAGCAGTATTTGTTTCTTTAAAAAATGGTCATGTAAAGATTGATGGAATATGCGAAGGGCTTTTATGTTCCCTTCTGCCACGTGTCACATTTTGCAATGTCATCTGTGCAGGGGGTCAACTAACAGTGGAAATGTATCCGGGGTCATTATACAAACTGGCCCGGTAAAGATCATGGGTAATGAACAAGTGAAAAAAAACAACAACAACAACAACAACAACAACAACAACAACAACAACAACAACAACAACAACAACAACAACAACAACAACAACAACAACAACAACAACAACAACAACAACAACAACAACAACAACAACAACAACAACAACAACAACAACAACAACAACAACAACAACAACAACAACAACACTAACAACAAACCAAACAAACAACCAACCAACCAACCAACTAACCAACCAAACAAACAATCAAAAAACTCAGCAGACAAACAAACAAGACACACAGGCACACACAAACACAAACACATACCCACAACAAAATATATAAAAGATAAATATATAAGTTAGCAAATAAATAAATAAATGAGTAAAATAGATAAAAAATAATAATACAAAACAATAAATAAAAAATACTTCACCACCTGAGACGCCATCTATATTCTTAGAGATGTGGGTTTTACAATAATTGATAATTATGTTATGGAACCCTTTCAACTAGTTAAGAAACCCGCTATATTGCCTTTTGTCCAGCCCATATAAAAGACCCATGTGCCCATTGAACTGGTGCAGATGGCTCCAGGGCGTTGGCCTCCTCACTACTCATTCATTTGTGTTCCTATGTTCACTGATTTTCCGAGGTAAGAAACCTTGTAATAAATATGTTGAACCGGAGGTTTAGTTTCCAAATATGAGATTTATTTCTGTCTTCCTTTTAGTTTAGTTTCTTTCAAAGTGAAACATAACAATTATTATCCACGAATCAGTGACATTTGGAGAGCCGAGGAGTTTGCCGACATCGAGGCAATTTAAATAAGAAAATGTGCGTCCAAAAATTCTGACAGTTGGCTCGTGGTCAATGAGGAATTCCAATGAAAACAACCCGTAGTTTGTGTCTACAAAAGATTTGAAATAACCGCTTTGTTAAGATGTCTTTGTTATCAACTTTGGCCTATGATTTTGCGTAAGGGAATTGTTTTAGGTATCAAACTACTGCAGCCGTGACTCTTGTATTGTTAAGTTCCCAAACCCATGTAGTTTTCTTTACCCACGTTTAAACAGAAGTAGCGTGTTTGATCGCAGACCTGTCGCTTTTTTCAAGTGTATCTTGAATAGACAAACATTTTACCAATTTATAAATTTGCATAAATCACTTGATACTTTTAACTAAATGAAACTATTGTTCTTATTGATGTATGCACTGCAAAACACTGGGGGTGTTTAATTGATTATCTTGCTAAATATGACAACGCCATCAGGGTGTTAGTTATTCCCATTGCTTTATTGTTGGTAAAATTAACACCACGTCGATGTGTTCACATTACAATGTATATAGACACCAAGAGAGTCAATTCAACACTCCAGTGTTTATAGTGTATATGCGTCCTTCATCTAAGATCTCGTCCTTTCCTTTGGTCTCGCTCTCCCTTCTGAAGATAGCCTTCATTCTGAAAGAAAACCAGAAACCCAGAATCATTCTAAACACAATGGCAAGTGAAATCTACGCTGAACAACAAAAAAAAAAATCAGAAAAGAAAACCGTTATCCTCTGCAGAGCTACAACGATGGTTAATATCTTGGTTGGGGAGATCATAAGTCTCTAAGGTCACGTGGAACCTTACAATAATCTGTCCCTAAATGACCAGACATTTAATCTTCTCACATTTAATACATTACGAGAGATTAAGTGCGAGAATGTGATACATTTGGGAAAGGAAACGGCTTTGAATCACCTATGACTCATTTCGTAAAACAATGGCAGTGTCACGCGACATTGAGCGAGTAATCGGTGTACATCTTATTGTTCACCGTTCAGCGGCAGTTAATTGATGTCGCCATTGACCCAGCTGCGTCTATGGTGAAAAGTGCAATTGATAACCCCGTTTGATGTCATAGGATATCTAGGCTTTAAGGACGAGCCATGGAGTCAACCACCACCTTCCATGTGTCCCCCCCCCCATAAACGTCTGTGCCACCTTTCCGGATTGTGATGTCTTAAAGCTAATTAAAGGTTTGATTTTGGTGCCGCGGTATTCAAGACATTTCTGTGACGCAGCAATCACGCAGGTGCGGGCTTTCCAAATAAGTTGCCTATAATGATTACTAGATGTGACAATAGCATTGTCGTTGCAGACACCTATGTCGGTGACACTAGAAAAGGGATAGTTGAAATTTGAAGAAGAATTCGAAGGATAATTTTACACCCATTATGAGCAACTAAATAACAAAAAAAAAAAAAAAAAAATACCGTGGTGTGTCAACGTATCTTGTTTTACATTACTGCTGATCACCGTGACCTAAACGAGACCGGGTATTATGGACAATGATTAGAGCCTGTTCAGCCATGTTGTTTGTCTCTCATTCAAACCACTGTAACGAAACCGAGGCTGTCAGGCAATGGTCGAACTTTATACTGGTACATGAAAACAATGCACACAGGCAACATGTGGAATACGGTGGCTGCCTGATGAACTGAGTAGATAATGATGACCGCAGCATTACAATAATGCGAACGGTCAGTTTAAACTCGGTATAAAGTTGGAACTAATTGATTGATCTTGCACCCTATAAGTGTATTTTGACAGTTGACGTTTGTCTTCCTTCCCAAAGGTATGCCGGGCACAGGGCTGCAAAGCTTTCATCCACGCTGAAGCTGTCACACACGCACACACAAAAGACAAACCCTAGGCTCTGGACGAGGGGATGTACTCAATTGGGCGCATGGGGACCCACAAATTGGACTACTTTGACACGTTCAAGATCAGCGTTACTTTGCTCAGGGCGACCGTTGAGGAGCTATAAACCAGCCCAACTGCTCAATTTAACATCGCCCCGGGCGGGACAATTATTTGGTTTCTGTCTGGTGGCGCTGCTTCTCGTTTGTTCAAACATAACGACGGAGATTGTCATATCCCGTCAGAGTGAGAACCTCGAGAAGGTCGTTGACCGATCGTGTGGGAAAACGTCTGCAGCAAAAGAAAAGAACAATTAGAATATTCCAGAGAGAGGGCGCTCCACAGGACGTGGGTGTCGTTCAATAAGTCCGTCAAAATAGTGCAAATTTCACACCTCTGTTCAATCATCCTGTTTACGTAATAGTAAAGCGAACGGGTGCTGGTGAACATCAGATCCGAAAACAGCCGTCTGGAGGACTTATAATTGGGGATACTATTTACACAGGTGTCATTAGAGGGCGGTGTATCCGCCCTACTCCAGTTAAGGGATCTGTACATACACTTAAAGATGCGATTGTTTACCAAATTGACGGTAAACAAATATTGGTTTAAATAATATCAGACAGCTACTTTCGTCTGGTCTAGGAAGGTATAAACTTTCATTTGAGAAACTGAACGACAAAAAATCCGAAAACACTTAACAATATGGTAAGTTAAAAGATGCAAATGAGTTATTGTCGGGACCAGACATTGTCTCATGTGCTTGCATTTCGTGCAATGTATATATGGCTTTGCAATGTATACGCGAACGTATTTTCTATCTAATAAAACAACATCTCGTCGTGTGCCCGGAAGAAGGACTTTACGAAACTGTGACCGGCAAAAGTCGTAAAAGTCGTAAGCTATTATTGTCCAAAAATGTGTTTCAGGAAAACCGAGTGTCGTTTTTCTGCTATTCGTAAGTCATTGCAGGAAAGTTAAACAACGCATAGGAATGGAAAATCATGTCTTGGGAGTAACTCTAGCAACAAATACACAACAGTAATGTCCTACTTTTTTCTTTCAGAAGAGCCATTTTATTGTTTGTTACCTTCTGCTGGGGCAAAACGTTGTACTTTGTCCGGCCTTCTTCCGGACTCAAGGCGGTCTGTCAAAAATTCGTTCGGAGATTTAATTTTAAATTTGTGGTCTTTCGGCGAAACAAATCGGCGGTGGAACTTTACAGGAGCTCACATGAGCTTCCATGTGCAGCACTGTGAACCCACTGTCTACAAAGCAACGATTCCCACTGCTCATACCCCAAAAGACAGTGAACATGGGTGATACAAGCATTTCAAATTCAGGTAAAATTGAGATGAGTGATCCAGTGTAAAAAAAAAAAAAAAAAATGTTCACCCTCCAATTCAAGCCTCCCTGTCCCATTTGAAATGTGTTGTTTTATAATTAGCAGACTAGTTTGGACTCTTCATTACACGGTTTTCTGACCAACTGGACCATTTTGAATAATGACCTTAAAACTTAAAAGGATGTTATCTTGTCAACAACAATTTGTTTCTTTAATACAACACACATCGTAACAAAATTAGACATGTTGATTTTAGTTTATTACGGACCATGATGTAACACAATTAAACCCGTACCACGGTGGATATCTTATCATAAAAGCGTCCATATGCCTAAAAATGTGGATGATAATGTGGATCCAATGTGACGTGGCTCTTACTTTTATTAGAGCATAATGTGAAACAAATTTTGTTCAGACGAATGTTGCGTCTCAACACACGGAGGCCGTGTCCAGTTTGCTGACTGCGTTTACCGGCTATGGCTGTTGCTAAGGGTGTTGCTATCAACGCATGATCGAGTGACGATCAAGCCATAGCCGCATCCGCTTATTCGGACACAGTCTAAGTTCGTACACTAAGGCCCTTTTCGAAACAACGGCTTGGGCTTTGGTTTTGGCCTGGGCTCCGTCAGTTATTTAGAAAAAACGTGTGCTTTCCTTACTGGGCTTGAAATAGGCAGAAGGAGCCAAAGCCTGACCCCAAGCCCAAGCCAAGGTTTCGAAAACGGCATAAATACCACAATATTGTCCGATGACGTGTATTTGGCTCATAACGTAGGCACGAGAATAATGCAATAAGTGACACATAATGTTATACCAACAGGGACCCAGTGAGAGTGAAACCTACCCTGAGAATGTCAAAGTTGAACCAATAAGATCCAGGTCCCGGAGTCTTCTCCAAAAGCATTTTCTCAGAAGGAAATGGGGGATTTTGGAAGGAGGCATTATAAGGATAACAGCAGGATGGAAATTAATCTTCCTAGCGGCCTACTGTATCTTCACGAATGTCAAAACAAAGTCCATCAATTTAGAAGTTTCAGGCAGCCATCTTAGTGTCGTCATTATTGTCCATTTCTGGCTCGCTGTACTCACGTAACTTGGATGGCACACTAAACCCAACTGCGTTAACAAGAAAACAAGATTTAATTTTTTGCCGTCATAGATTCTTTGACTTGCGTTGCTGCATCGGTTCTTGGCTACTTTCCAGAAGGAAAACCACGTCATATTTTCAATTATGCGTCCTACACTCGGGATTTGAACCGACCCACTTGACTGACTGTACCGTTTTTGTCTATCGGGAAAGTTACAGGTGTCACGAGGCACAGCCGTGATGTGTAACACTAGCGTGCGGAGATAATCGACGTTTCACCCAAGTGTCCCTCAACACTTACTGTCTTCGTTTCCTTTTTTTTTGTCAAACCGAAATAAACACATTAAGAACGCGCGGGCCCCCTGAAAACCACGTCAACCATTTATTCAGAAACTTATTGAAAACTTGACCAACTGGTTTGATGGAATAAAAATAACTAGTTTTTATATAGCGCTTTATCTACGGGTCTCAAAGCTCTTATTAGTTTTTAAAGACATGTTTTTGAAGTTTTTGAATTATGAGACCCATTTATATAGCACCTTATAAGGGTTTACAGTGTGTTGTGGCGCATTCAGCAACCATTGCCAGAAACACCGGGGCAAACCCCTTCTCTTTTACGTGCATTACACAACACCAGGGGCCTACGGCTTTATGTCCCATCCAAAGGACGAAGCAATAATGGTTAAGTGTCTTGCTTGAGGACACAAGTGTCAACCGGGACTCGAACACACACACTCCGCTGATCAGAAACACCAGAGCTTGAGTCCGGTGTGATTGGCTGCTCGGCCACGAAATGTGAACAGGTTGACTGTTGAGAACTAAAGGATAAGGATTTAAAGGATATAATAAAACTTTGAATTAACTAAATTATTATTTCACATATATATACAGGATACATAGAACATCAGCTCAAGGCTGTTTTACTTTATGGTCCTGTGGTTAAAAACAAAACTCAAAAAAACAAAAAAGTAGAAAAGAGAAATCATGAAAAATTAATTTCAACTTTCAGGTGTTATAAAACCACCGATAGAAATGTATTCTGGACCTTACCACACTCTAGAAACTCCGAATTGACCCGGACTGACCCGGATTCCGGATACCAGGGGGCCTGACCCAATTCTGGGTCAGTATAACCTGGTATCCGTGTCAAAATCACCCAGAAATAGGGCAAACTGAAGCAGAATCTGAGTTAAAATCCGATTGTTTAACGCTTTTACAGGTCCGCCTGACCCAGGAATGGGTTCGGCCCACTCAGACCCGGAATCCGGGTCAATTCTCAACCCAGAGTTTATAGAGTGTAGGTACTATACATGTAAAGTGTTCATTTAAAGGGAACTGAAACCAATACATCTGGTACAAGGAAGGTTGGTTGTCACACAATGATATCCTACTTAGTGGAAATAATATCCTCACATAGACTTAAGGGTTCCGATCAGATTTAAGAAGTTCTAGCCCGTATCCCCAACGGGACAATCAGCTGCACAATTCGTTGATTACCTTTGCATGTGTTCTACGTGTTTTCATTTACACTGTTCTGAACTGAAGGATGTGATTCATGTACGAATCAATCTCAATTAATTTGTGATAGGTGCTAACGATATATTGAGATGCAGAAAGTGCACTATTTTGTTAGTGTTAGTTACTGATATCAAACAAATGCAATACTGATTTGTTAAGAGTGTCAAAGTTGATCTTCATTAACAAACCAGATAAACAAAGATCAGCTGCCCATGACCTTGAGGACATCTTTGTCAGTAGAATTAACCGGTCTAAACCGACTGTAATCCAACACGCAAGCCTTCGGGTTCCTGTCAAACTCAAACCTTTAAAAACAACACCAGTAAAACCAACATGGCTGCTTGCCATTTATGGCCTATTGACTTTCCCCCTACACTAACATCAGCGAGAGTTAAAGGTGAATGTGGCATCAGGAATTCTCTATGGCGGTATCGGTATGCAGTGAGTCACGTATTACCACGGGGGTATCCCTAAACGGAACTCAGTCATGTCAAATGGATGTGATTCACACCCCATCCAGGTTTGCATGCAGCCGATGGATATACATTATGGTGTAGCACTCCAGGGATTAGTACACGTTTGAATTGGCAGCGAATGAGGTTCGCTAGGTCCCAGCGCCTCAACCAAAGGTGCTGGGATGGGCTGACGTATACGCATGCTCATTGGACCCTTTCCCATGACCTAATAACCCCCGGTCACCTCTTCCTGTGTAAGAAAGATTCGACCTCTATCAGTAGCTTTGTGATGTAAATCCAAAGAAAATAATTGTTGTCATTCTTTGACTTGTACTAAAAACTAATTTACCTGCACAGTTTTATTCTTCTTGTAACTTCGGTAAAAGGAGCAGGCTGTTGTCGTTTACCATTTCATACCGTGAGTACGTCTTGTGATTGTGCGCACTGCGTCGATCGGCAGTACAAACAGTCCCATCATGCACCACGACATCCTGAACAAGAATGTTGTCCAAGAATCAGCCCATCCCAGCGGCCTTGGATGAGACCGGTGGGGCCGAGCAAATGAATGACCGATTTGACCAAAACAAAAGAGGTCGCTCTATATTCGCATCCCTTTTGTGTTGATTGTTGCAGACGTCTTCACGAGAACAACTCATGTGTTATCTTCGTTGTTGTTGTTGCTACATTTTGTTCACCCATCACATTGTAACGAAGATGGGAACGCTACATTGATTTTTTCCCCCTACATACAAAATAATAGTGTCTAAATGTTGCATTTCAGTGCATCTTTTCATGTAATATTGTGTGTATTTAATCGTGTATATGTCTCCCTCGCTTTCACATTTTTGCAAAAGCTGAAGTTTAGAAGGACATAGCATGACACACCCAAAATTTTGTGGTACCTCGGTCTCAAAAGTGAAGTATAATGGGTAGTGTTTAAATGGGAACGAATGGATGGAGACCTCAACTATTAATACTAGACTATATATGTTTAGGGGGGGGGTAAGTTTCCTTAATTTATTATGCATTTCCCAGTGCCTTCAACTTGAATAATGTTCTATTTGATTTGCCTGTCAATATCTGCTGTTCTGGGAAATGCCAAGCCAAAGGTGTTGTTCAGTAAAGAATTTGGTATTTATAGAAAAAAAAAATTACCATTAATTTATATGTTGTACTGTCTACAGATTTTTGTAAAACGCCACTAAACAACCATACTGTAAAGCCGCTTTTGTGAATTCTGTTGCTTCCAAGGTTAAAGCAGTGTCAAAATGGTACATTCCTACATTCCACTTAGCCAAGATTAAGACCAAATCCGACTTGGTAACCGCGTAATTGCCTTTATGTAAGTAATATGGGTTGATTTGTATGGAGTGCGCAAGCTCTCCAGGATGTGATTCTGCACTTCGTGGCTGTCAAACAGCCCCGCCGCCATAATACCCTGGAGACGGTTCATTTCTCCTGTTTATTAAGCGGCAAAAATTGTTGTACGCGATGTAAATCAGCCTTGTCAACATTTGGAACCAAAACTGGGGCTAAGGGCGTCTCCGTCAGCCTGCTCGAGCGCTGAAAAGCCATGGTCCCTCTGTATGGAAACCCTCAGTCTCCTATGATATTGGTGCAGAAAGACACCACTTTGGGCTAAACCTGTTGAGGAGCGACTGTTCCCCCCTACCCTCGGAACGCGGCCTGAAAGATCTGTCAACCAGTCTCTTATTTTTGAGTTCATAGCATCCATTTACCATCGAACTATTTAACTTTTTTTTTAACCACGTTCACGATAACAGGTACAAAAGACAATCTTTCACTAGAATCGGAGAATGCTGCCTAGATTTGAAAAAAACAATTTTTTTTAATAGCCCAATAGCGCAAGAGTCACTCTCTAATGTAAAAGAATGAAAGTTTCACTCACTTGCCAGAGTGGTGTCAGTTTGGTTCTTTTGAGAGTGAAACTCACTCTTCACCACTCTTTTTTGAGTGAAAGTGGAGTGAATTTCACTCAGAATCTAGTGAAAATACATGTTTTTCACTATAAAAAGAATTGTCCGTCATATGGCTCCTTGCAAGAGTGGTATGGCGGACAAAAAAAGTGGTTTTTCACTGTTTTACATTAAGAGAGTATAGAGAGTATACTTGGTAATTTATTGTTATTACGAGCCATGCGTTAAACTATCTTGCATATACTGTGAAAGTCTTGAGCTCATCTGATTGAAGTCCTGAAAATTCGCAATATTTCGTCACCGACACCACGAATTAGCACGCACGTACATACCAGTAAAAAGTAGCAATCGGAGAAAACGGCGTCTAAAGCTGAACGCTTTTTAAAACGCCACTATCCTTTAGAATTTCAGAGTGTTTTCAACTGGTTTTCTCATTGTGGACTCTGGATGCTTTGAACTTGATAAATATACTGCTTTTGTCCACTTTGCATTCTAAATTAACAAGCAATAAAGTAAAAAAGGTGCGTGCTACTTCGTGAAACCGGAAAAGAAGCAAAATAGACTATTTCCGATTTCACGAAGTAGCACTCTCCAATGTATTAGTAATGCAAACTTGTGCGCGCGCGCGCACACACGTGGGGCGCGCACAAGGACAGTGCTACTTCGTGAAATCGTTTTGTTCACATTTTGAGTAAGGTGCGCGCCGTGCATTTCAATGGTAAATGTTACTTGCGTGCTACTTCGTGAAAACAAAGATTGTCAATTTCGGGCAAATTTTGCCATACATAATTATTATAATTAAAAAAGTAAAGCAAGTGAAGTTTTGAAACTTCATGAAATTGTAGGGAATGACGAATGTTGTATAAAAACGTACAAAACTGAAAACTGAAAAAAATATGGTTTTGTACACACGGTGCTACTTTGTGGTGTCGGTGACGATTTGTTACCTTCCTACATTTCAAAGCAATGGGTGTAGTAACCCAGCGTTTCACGGTCAAAACACAACACCATTATTGGCAAAACTTTCGCGAATAACGTGACCTGTTATCACAAAATGAGCATTAATGTGTTATTTAATTGTTTGTTTTTTTTAGATGACGGCATACCTGAATTGAGTAGAAAAAGAGCTTTCCAACGGTATCCAGCACTTTTGGGTTTCAATATCACAAAAAGGTCTGAAAAATCACTCATTCCAATGTGCTCGTTTGTTAAACTTTTACTTAGTAAAGTTACCGGTACACCTGCTAAAAACATAATTGTGATTTCAGGCTCATTTTGTGATAACGGTCACACATGCATTTCGTATTGCGTATTAGGGTAATTCAATAAACACCTATTTGACACTCTCCCCCTCTGAATAATATTTAAGAAAAATTTGCACAAAAATATAATAACAATAATAAATAAATAACGAAAGAAAAAATAAAAATTCAAAGGGCAAGGCAGCTAAAAAAAGAGAGAAAAAAAGAAGAGATAACAACAGCGGTGATCTACACACTAACTCAAGCACCCCTTCGATTATAATTTATTAGACAGCGTTACACTTACACCAAATCAATAATCTTACTAATTTTACTTTAATGGTTTGCATTTGACAGGCATGCCTGTTCAGTGTACGGTGACTTGAATATTTCTAGACAGGTCATTGTCAAGTCTCAGAAGTAAAGGTTATATATAAAAGATTAAAAAAAAAATCTAAAACCAGACAATCACATCAATCTCTATTCTCTTTGTCCAATATCCCTTTCCGCTCTTAAATCCACTATCCAGGACAGCTATAAGTGACTGGAGGATTACTTGGGGATTGTCAGTGGTTGTAGAGTACAGGATTCCATGATCGATTGTTATGTGGGGTCAAAGGAGGCAGCGTAATTGGCACGAAGTTTCAAACTTCACTCCCCGGTCTCTTGAGGGCCAACCGGTCCAATACTCTCGCAGGAAGTTCATTCCAAGTGCCATCCATCACGTTTAAACGAGAGTGGTCGGTTGGGCACCGCGTGGGGTGGGGGGGGGGGGGGGGGGGGGGTCAGGTCAGGATCAATCGACAGGTCAGGATCAATCGAGGTGTGAACTTTGCAATGTTTAGTTCTCAAAATGGGAACCCCTCTTGAGCCTTTTTTTTTTTACCAAAGTCAATGACGCATGTAGACAATGAGTGACTGAAGCTTCGGAAATGGTAACCTTCTCTTAGGTCATTAAAAAGCTACACTCTAACGACCTCCGGGTCAGAATTGACCCCGGATTCCGGGTCTCAAGGGGCCTGACCCATTTCTACGGTCAGGCTGACCCGGAAACTGGTCACAAAATCGGATTTCAACTCAGATTCTGCGTCAGTTTGACCCATATCTGGGTCATTTTGACACAGATTCCGGGTCATGTTGATCCAGAAATGGGTCAGGGCCCCCACGGGATCCAGAATCCAGGTCAATTCTTACACACGGGGGGGGGGGGGGGGGGGGTTAGAGAGAGCGAAACCAAACATGCAACCAAAAAAAAAAAAAACTTAATCACTCTCGATTGGAAGCATGAAGAAAAGCTAAAGACAGGGGTGATAACTGTCAACAAGAAAGAACAGAAATCCCTATCTTTCTGAGCTCTTAAACTTCCGCTATCCATCAAGGTACACAGGACAATGGCCTAATGTCTCAATTGCGGGGCTAAGAAAGTATGGTCAAGCGTTTTGCTTGGATCCAAACCGTGCCCTGTCAGGCAGGGATTCGAACCCACGTTTTGCAATCGACAAAAACGCGGACATAGACTTAAGGGTTCCGATCAGATTCCTTTCAGTTACGACTTCACTTTTACAAATAAATTCTGTTAAGTTTTTTTTCTCAATAGAGCCCAACATAATTTTTTGTTATACTGTCTCAGTTTTTTTTTAACTGGCTCAGGCATCGACCAACATGTTGAATCGCCTTTCCATTGACCTCACGGTTTTGAAACTGCCAAAAATAAGCCGAAGCCAGTATTACTGAAAGTGATATATTGGCAATAAAGATCATACTAGGGGAGGTGGATTGAGAGATCAGTTTGATTTGCACATTATTCAGATTTATAATAGTTCAAATGCCGAGTATTAAGTGCTGCGTTTGTGTTAAAAAGTTGGGCCAGTTTATATATGTCTTCATCGCACTTTTCTACTTTGGACGGAAAGAACAGAAATAACACAAACATCAAGTTTTTAAAAGCTTTTTCCAGAGTTACCTAGTCGTTACCACGAGTTTCTGATTTGTAACAGTTACTGGAAACGAAATGATATGTTTTTGAATTAATTAGCACTTCAAGCGAAGGAATTTATACTTGATAGGTTTTTTTTTGCAAAAGAACAAGTGCATGGTGAGTAATTTGGTGAACATCCGTAGGCCTATAGCAGACAGAACTGAGTGAGTTGTATTTTTCTTTTGAAACGATTGTCTCTCCTTCACATAAATTTGTCATCCTTATTCATCCATCTTCTCCAGCATGCAGCTGTTTGTTTGTCTGTCTATTTTGAGCGTATAGGATTATATATATCTGAAGCCTTATCATTGTTATTGTTATAAAATTATTTTTAATCGTCTACATCGCTCCATCTTTCGATTAGAAGTGGAAGTTCAAAACTAAAGCTCACTGTCTTATTAATTTGACACCATTACCGACCCAAGAAAAGTGTTTCTCTCTGAAATACTGTCAAAACTAGAAAATGGTGTTTGAAGATCCACCATCCTCGAACAAACGAAAAAAGAACCACCGTCGCTTATTTTGATTGCTGCATGCAATCGATATAAGCCCGGTATGAACATATCCATAAAGCTAACTGATAAAACCAAAAGCTTGCTTTGTTGTTGTCTCTTACATGTGACCATGGGCGGATCCAGAATATTTTTTTAGGTGGGCTGAGAATCAAAAGCGATTTTTCAGCACTATACGAAGCGCGAAGTCCTTGCGGCGTGTGGTCAGGGGCCCGCCTAAGGGTCCCGGATTTTTTGATTTTTTTTTATTCCAGATACTCTTTGGTGCAACCTGAGACGAATCTCGGCCACTTTCTCCTTGTTTTTGAACAAAAAGTTTGAAGGAGTGAAATGTGAATACCGTTTGATTGGTTTCTTTTTATTGTTTTGTATCTCTCCCTCTCTTTCTTAAAAAAATAAAAAATAAAAAAAAATAGGGGAGGAGGTACAGTCCCCTTAGCCCCCCCCCCCCCCCCGCATCCGAAAATGACTACATATTTTGATGAAGTTTTGACAAGTTGTGTGTATGGTGTGTATACTGACGACTCAGGTTGGGAATTAGTTCACTTTTCCTAATTACGAAAGAAGTACTTTCACTCTAAATTTGAATTGGATCACAATTCGAATACATCAGTATTTGTTGTTTCTTCTTCTCATTTTGATGGACCCAGTACCTAATATCACGTAGGCCGGCAACTGCAAACCCGGAGCAGTTTCCCGATCTGATCTTGTCACAGAAGAGTGGCTTTCGGATTCTACATTTCCCTCTTTATAAATATCCCACACGCTCATGAATCATAACCACTTGTACTAAATAAAGATGATGAAATGGCAACAGTTGGTGATTCACAGATAAAAAAAAGGAAATACTGTCCGACCCAGAGCCCCCCCTCTCCTTTCCCCACCTCCCCCTCTCCTTTCCCCCACCCCCCCCCCCCAAACACTACACACCACTTTCAACAACCTCCAGGTCTCCAGAGACTGTGAGAGTGACGAGGGAGTGAAGAGGCTCCGACCGGTAGCTGCCAGAGAGGGAGGCAGCGGTCAGTCATCGAAGCTTGGAAACCATTTCTCACATTGAGTAAACTCAATCAATTTTTGTGTAAATCTCAGGAAGCTGTTTCGCCCCTCCGCCCCTCCTCAGCCTCATTGCGTACTTGAATATGAACCCACTGACTCCACAGAAGCAAGTGGAGCTTGAATAGTATACATTGAACCATGTCCAGCGAACCACGCGGCCACAAAACTTGGTGGTTTTCAGGCTATTCTTTTTGTCTCCTAGCGGCTAACTGAATAGTATTTTTATTTTTTTTAAAGAAAGGTAGAAAACAAGATTGGTATTCATCCAATTAATTTGTGTTCGTATCAGTCTGAAAACTTACTGATTATGAAGTTCATACCAGTGTCACCCTTCCATATAAATTTTTCTGTCTGAAATACTGTCAAAGTCGAGAAAAAATAGAATTTGAAGACCCCGATTTTAATTTCGGTTGTAACAATCGAAATTAAAGCCATTGTGTTTACATGCTAAAAAAGGACACGGTTTTTCACTATTTTATCCTGACACGGACGACGGATTGAGACCACATTTTCAAAGGTTTGTTTTTTCATGTATATATTGAATCACATAAAGTAAGAACACTGCACTATCGACTTTACCAATCCTATGTTTTACCTTCAAAATCGGCCCTTTGCTAGATCATGTTACAGCCATCTTATTTCTATCCAAATAACTTCAACTTGACCATGCCGAGGCATGTAAAAACAATGATGGAACAATATCAGTGCTGTTGTACAAAGTAATCAACACCCTAAAAACCAACTTAGTCAAAACAGCGTTAATTGGTCATTTTAGACCACATTGACTAAAATTAGTGAAAAATGGCCTACAATTACTAATTAAGGCTGTTTTGACTAACTTATAGCTTTAGAGTGAATGATGATAGCAGGATTATAGAATAGCTCCAGTAATAGCGCTTGACTAAACAACAAACTAACTTCTCTCCGCCCAGGAGTCTAAATCGGGACTGCTTGATATGAACTGTTTCAGCATGTTTGTCTTCATGTTGATCCACATGAGCTGATTATCCAGGGTTCTGAGATGGATCAAAGCTTTCTATAACTTTGCTCAAATGACGTAATGTTCACGTGTCATGCGTCACACTAGGAAGATGCCGACGATATGTGTTATTAAAGTTTGCAGATATTTTATACGTGTAATGATATTCACTGACTTTGTGAGCACGCAGAATGATGATATCTTGATTATATTTCTTTCTTTCTTTCTTTTCTGGGGTAATACTTGTAAAGTGTTGCATGCTCAAGTGAAATAATCAACGAGCAGCATTTTATTAAAAGCAAAATAACTGATGCAGACAAAATGGTTGACTTTTATACTTGCTTTCACTATCAGTAATGCAGATATTGTGGACTTGCCTATACAACGAGTCTGTATTTTCTCAAAGCCTCGATTTCGACTTACACGGTATTATTGCATTTGGAAATGGCTCTAATAATACGGATATCCGTCTCGCATCATCACCGCGAACGCGAAAACCTGCATCTATTCTAATCAGTTTGTTTTTCACTGGCTTTCCTGTTCTTGGTTCACACAATAGTTAGTAATGGTTAGTCTAACTTTCATCCGTGTCACAATTACGCGTTTACACACGAAATGGGGTCAGAACGGATGACGTCACGTCAGGTCCAGGTGCATGGTTTGGCGAGTTGCGTGGTTGCTATTAACACGCTGTGATTTCATACGTATAAGTCACTAGGCCGGCTGTTGAAGGACTTCATAAGGAAATTTTCACTTTAAATTAATTGGCAGTGGAAGTGAATGAACTTTTGTGAGGGTAACTTGGACAAAGCCCACAACCCAGCTCGTCAGTTCAAGGTTTGGGAATCATTATTGTGTAACAAATGCCATGAAAATATTATTTGAAATGTATAATAAATAACACTTTTTTAAATGAACACTTTAGAATGAAATGTGCTCTGAATGATCCTTGGGTCGGTTTTCATTTAGTGATAAAAAAAAAGAAAGAAACACACAGGAATTAGCCTTTTTGAGATATGGCGGACACTATAGGAGTGCACTGTTTGGTTTTGGTGTATACAGACAAATTTACCCAAACCAAATAGTGCACTTGTAATGTGTCCAACATATCTCTAAAGGCTAATACCTCGAACTCCTAACCAGAAGAAAACCTGTGAGTGTGATAAGATGAAGGGGGTGCTTGGGTACGGGGAGGAAGACCGATAATGGACAAGTGAAATGTACAACGTGTTTATTTCAGCCGGAGGATTAGAATTAATGTATACTTCCAAAGACTAATTCTGAGCAGTGGCGTAACCAAGATTTGTTTTCATTGGGGGGGGGGGGCACAGTTGGGCATTGCTTTTCACTGCTTTTGGAGGGGTTGGGTTGGGGCGGGGGGGGGGGGGGCAGAGGACATTTTTTATTTCTTCTTTTTAATAAATTACATGTATGTGGATTTCGTCGGAGGTTGGGGGGGGGGGGGGGGGCACTGGAAAAATTTTGGGGGGACGTGCGCCCAGGCCACCCTTGACTATACGCTGCTGATTTTGAGTAATACATTTTGAGTGATGCAAAGACAAAACGAGTGAGAAGTGGAACATTCCGGTCATGTTGAGGTCATCACGAAGCGATCAACGCGGCATCTCTGTCAGGTGAGCGCGGTAGTGCACCAACGATCAACTAAATAGAACAATAATTAGTGATTTCTTAATCAGGATCGTAAACAAAGGATAACCTAATTACCCCCTGAGGACTTCCTTCAGGAAAGTATTAATTTAAGAGGCCGCTTGTGGCCGGAGGTTCAAGGGGATGTTAGCTTTATTATTAAATCAGAAAGTGCTCAGTATTTTAATTGCTTTTCATAATTTTGAGGTGTGGGAGGCTGCGTGTTATTTAGTGGTCACAAAACAGCCTCCGGGTTTATTAATTTGCACTGAAAAACTCAATTACCAGTTTGAATATTGAAGTGATGCCATTGGATTAGGATGTCAACTGTCGAGGAAACGAATGCGGATAGTCAAATTGACTTTATTACCTGTGGATTTGTGGAATACTAGTTCCAATTATCTTTCAATAAACCACACAGTTATTAAAAACATATTGAATGTGCTCAGCATATAGACTGTTAAGTATATGAAAACTTTCCAGTATGTATTTTTATCGCAATTTTGTACTGAATATTTGTATACTTCTAGATTTTTTGTTGTGCATCTTGTTATACAAACAGGCAATACACTGTTGTTTTCAGAAGTGTACAGTCATTTTGACGGTCAAGTTTTCAACACAAGATACATTCTCAGAAAACACCTTTGAACTATGAGTTTTCTGTTTTTGAGAAGACATTTCCAAAACGAATTTCCTCAAATTGACATTTAAAAAAAGACATATCAAAATGACAGTAGTTGAAATGGTTAGTAAACTACTTAATGTATCAAGCTTATACAAGTAGGTTTTCTAGTTCACAATCCTTTTTAGATGTGAATGTTTAAAAATGATGTTTGGCAATTATAATACTACCCAGTCGACAATAACTTTGTTTTAAGATATCAGAGAAAAATATTGCTTCAGTTTGTTGGCAAAATGCGTTTCGACCCTGAATCCGTCTTTACACCAAGATGGAGTTTTTAATTGCAATCTTGATCGTTCTTACGCTAAAACAATTGAGGTCAGAAATAAATTTGATTATTTTCTTTTATCAAAAAAAAAAAAAATATAAAAGAAATAAATGTTGCGATTTATGTGATCAATGTTGTGAATGAAAACTTGACATTAACCAAAAGAAACAAAACTGAACGCAATAAGTATAAAGTTACACGGGATTGAAAACTTGAATTTTATTAGGCCTATATACAAACAGTTTGCGGAACAGTATGACTTGTGCCGCCTATACTCTACGAGACCTCCGGACCAGTACAGACTCAATGCCATATTGATCGAGTTTGAAGGTAAAATATTAGGATTGGTAAAGTTTTGTGTAAGTTCAATACATACATGACAAAAATAAACCTGTGAAAATTTGGGCTCAATCCGGCGTCCGAATCAGGGAAAAATAGTGAAAACCGTGCACACTTTTCAGCATGTCACATTGTCCTTAATTTCGATTGTTACAACCGAAATCAAAATGAGGGTCTTCAAATTCTGTTTTCTCGACATTGACAGTGTTTCAGACAGAAATACATCTATGCAAAATCGGTACTGGTATGAACTTGGTCAGGTTGGCACAGTGGTATCTTTCTTCGCCTTCCACCTCTAGGCCCCGGTTCGAATCCCGTCGGGGGCACTATGTGGATTGGATTTTCAGTCCCTACCTGATTGCGTGGAATAAATCTCTGGGGCTTTCCTCCAGCATCTAAAACTTAAACTTTCTTACTTGTCTTCTTTCCATGGGGTTCTTGGTAAGTACAGTGATTAAGCTCGCTTTTCTGAGAATCCTTGGCTTCACAACCAGAATTAATTAATTAATAATAATAAATAAATAATAATAAACTTCACAATCAGTAAGCTTTCAGATTGATACTGATAATTTTTGTTTGATGAATACCAATCCTGTATTCTAGCTTTAAAAGTGAAGCTCAATCAACAGATAAATCTACACGGTGTCATTAATAACATGCAAGTACCGTGGCATGCAATACATCACTAAAAGTTGAAACTGATAAATGGAAAAGCGCCCTCACCGGTGGTCCTCATCGAAGATCCACTGACGGTACAGGTGACCTTCTCCTCGTGCACTTTAGCCTTCAGTGTTCATTTACATCACAAAGAAAGTCTTAATGCAAATAACTTTGTCAATAAATTGCCGTCCCTCTCCCGTGCCTCCACGCCCTGAGCTTTTAATGCTCCTTGACGCATCCCCTAAATCAGGCATTTCCGAGAGAGTTTTCTCAAATCGCCAGAGCTAAATCGATAGTTTCCGTAGTGATGGGAATTGTGGCGTCATGCTTACCCGGACTGTACCGAGATGTTCATCAGAATCGCGGTGGTTGCCAAACGGCGTTTTTTTTTTTAGGGGTCGTGAATGCTTCAGGGGTGTCTGCTGGTGGCGCCACACTTCACAAATCCACTTCATCATTGAGATGCTAAGCTGAGTTGAGATCGTTTTGCTAAGCTGGCTAATTAGCGTAACAGGTATACAAGGGTACAACAGTCACACACTTTGTCCACAGAGCTTACTGACATAAACTAGAGGTACTGCTAGCAATTTTCAAAATTTTGTCACAGTTCTTGAATTAAACTTAAAGTTTTTTATTTAATTTTGTAAGAAGAAAAAAATACTATACAATAATTTACAAAACCCCGTCATTAAGATTTTTTGGCACTATTGGCGATTTAAAAAAAAAAAATTCTACAATAATTATTTATCAAATGGGTCTGACTGCTAATTGTAGTCCCATTTGCTTTTTAAGCTGAGCTAAAAAAAAAAGAAGAAAAAAAGAAAGACAAAAAGTGTGTGTGTGTGTGGGGGGGGGGGGGGGGCTAAGAATTTGTGTTAGCATCCTGGTATGCCTTTGGTAATCCGACTAGAAACAACTAGTGAACTAAGGTTTGTCGTCCGTAAAAAATGTTCTCGTCCACAAAAAATGTGCTCACTCTTGAATCAACCACAGTATTCTTAAAAGAGCATGCCCTATGCATAAGAGTTAACATTTCACTCTCTCGCCCGAGTTGTGTCAGTTTGGCTTTTTTCATGAAACTCACTGTGCCGTCACCCTTTTTGAGTGAAGTTTGAGCGACCTTCACTCTGAGTTGAAAATACCCGTCGTTCACACACAAAAGGGGGTTGCCCACCATGGTTCTTTGCAAGAGTGGTACGGCGGACAAAACGAGTAGTTTTCACTCTTTCACATTTAGAGAGTAGGGCCTACAGGTCTATAACATTAACATTATACCGAGCGTTATCTTGATTTGAATTCGTTAATAATACCACTCGAGAAGCAGCAGTTGGGCCAATAATTACAGACAGGCTCTGCAGTACTGATTCTTACGAGCTGTTGTACAGTCTTTCCAACATACCCTTTTTGTACTTCATCTTGATTCAATGAAAACAAAATAGCCGCTTTTTCATGACCTGCACAGCGTGATGTACCCGCGTTGGATTGATGCTCACTGAAAAATACATGGCCCAAAATAACAATTACAGAAAATATTTTACTGATTCATTTGATAAGAAAAAACTAGCTAGCAGGGAACCATTCACCAACAACATATATGACATGGTATTTTGGCGTGTAACCCAATTCTGTTGAGCAATATTTTCCTGTTTTGATCAAATATTTTTGTGCCACACGATTCCAAGGAATACCCATTATTAGGGAAAGCACGTGGAAGTTTCCAAATTAACTCTCGAAAAACAAATCTCACAGTTGCAAGTAAAGCAATCACGCAGACAGGATATTGTGTAAATGTGGACCTAATTAAAAGGATTAATCTATGAAAAAAAAAAACCACTCAAAACATACCTTTCTGGATTTCCGCAGCTATAATTACTAATTAATTTATCAGCTCTGAAAAACAGAGTCCATTTGGCTCATCCCTGCGTTGTGGAATGCATGATGTATTTATTTAAAAAAAAATACCTGGTAACTGATGTACATCGAGTGCAGGCCTACTCTTGAAAAAACACTAATATGTCAACTTTAAACAGAGACTTTTGATTTTTGGTTATTTTTCATTCTAGTAACAATAAATGACACCGCAAGAAAATAACTTCATAATTCATTCTTGGGCATTGCTGCGTGAAAGATCTGAGAAGGCTGATCCTTTAGGTCCCAAGCAAATGAAGTTACTCATTTTAATCTGGCTAACTTCACACAGAAATGTTACATTTGAAAAAGAAAAAGTGGTTAAATTGGTTACATTCTGGTAAAAAAAAATGTTTCTTGATTTAGGATAGTCACAAAGTAACATTGAAAAATGTTTGATTCCGTTTGCAAATAACATGATTTTCTTTGCTGAAATTTGCTATAATTTTGTTTTGAAAAAATATACAACTTTGTCACTCATAACCAACATAATGAATGTATGTCATGCCGGTATTATTTGGTATAAATATAGTTATTTGATCATTGTTTCTTACTGTTCGAAAGAACAAATGCTATTCAACAGATCCTTTGAACGGCTAAACTGGTTTTGAAGTATGCGGAGAAAAACGTAAAAAATGTCCCGTTAGTCACGTCCCGTCAGTCACGTCCCGATTTTGACGAGACCCATCTCTCTTAATGTAAAAGAGTGAAGACCCACTCTTTTTGTCCGCCATACCACTCTTGCAAGGGGCCATATGGCGGACAACACTTTTTAGAGTGAAAAACATGTGTTTTCACTAGATTCAGAGTGAAATTCACTCCACTTTCACTCAAAAAAGAGTGGTGAAGAGTGAGTTTCACTTTCAAAAGAGCCAAAACTGACACCACTCTGACAAGCGAGTGAAATTTTCACTCTTTTACATTTAGAGAGGCAGTTTTGGAACTTCAGCTTTGTATCTGTATTTACTGATTATTTATCTACCAAAGGTAAATGTTGACAACATTTTGCAATGAATCTGACTTAAGAACGGATGGCTTTTTTTTTTTACAAGAATCTACCTTTTATGCAAATTGCAGCCACACGGCCAATGAATCGTTTGGATTCAACATGTTTTATTTGAACTGAGATGCAACTTACTTTCTTTGACTTAAAGTACAACTTTTGGGGCTAAGCATGCCGATTTGTTCCGCAGGCAGCGGCGTAGACACGGGGGGGGGGGGGGGCACGTGCCCCCCCCATAAATTCCCAGTGTCCCCCAGGTGCACCCCATGAAAACAATCCAGAAAACAAGCCCCCTGTGCCCCCGTCCCCATTGACAAAAATCATGGCTACGCCGCGGTCTGCAGACTTTTGAAATTAAAAACAAAAGTTGCTTAAAATTATCCCGTAAGACACACTGGAGTTAGCCATCTGAATAATTATAAAAAAAAATAATAATAAAAAATAGATAGATCTTTACGGATAAAGAAACTAAAAGAAGAATCAAAATCTTCAGTTCCCCCGTGAGGATTGTAAAAGGGAATCTTGCAACACTCGGCTCGCTGCCCTCCAGAGCATGGGAAATAGAGCATTATACTGCACGCTTTCACGGCTATCCAGGAACCATCCAAGTAATGATGGACTTACGGGGATGATCTATCATTTCCGGCTGGTGGTTGTGAAGATTCTCCCGGGCAGTTTAGTCACTCTGGTTTAGGCAGAGATTGGAAAACAAAAGAGCACATCCTCGATGATTAATATACGAATAGTAAGAAACTTTAAAGGGACGGGCAGGCTGAGACAGACGAAAGAATAACGAACGAAAAATGTAAAACCTAACAATAGAATTACCAGCAGGCCTACTGTAGTATCGTCACTTAATGTAGAATAAGTGGTATTCATTATTTTTTTATGAAGTTCATACCAGTACCAATTTTCCATCCAAATATTTCTGTCTGAAATACTGTCAAAAACGAGAAAATAGAATTTGAAGACCACATTTATTTTTAATTTCGGTTGTAACAATCGAAATTAAGGACAATGCGTTTACATGCTGAAAAGTCTGCACGTTTTTTTTTTTACTATTTTCTCCTGACTCAGACGACGGATTGAGCCCAAATTTTCACATTTTTTTCATGTAATCACACAAACTAAGAACACTGCACTACCAGTTTTCCCAATCTTATATTTTAGCTTTAAATCCCTACCAAAACACAACGAAATGCACGAAATGGTCAAAGTTGATGTATTTTGTTGCAATTAGCAGTAAGCTAAAATCACATACTCTGGTACTTTGCCACATTTAGCAGGGTTCTACATGACCTTGACATGTCCATATGCAACACGAGTCCCCAGCAAACTTTAATTCATATTGATTCATTTAGCAGGGCAAATGCCCAGCGCCAATCTCGATTTAAACCAGTTCACTTCACAATGCAAACAGAATCCTTCGTTGCATTTTGCTGAAGTTAGCATGGTCTTCTTTTCAACTGTTTCATTTTGATGCATTTAGCAATGTGCTTAGAAAACACCCGATGGTGGATCAGGTCAAGCGAAGTGGTATTTATATCTTAAAAGCGGCAAACATTATTCTGTCAAGTTTCCCCGTAATGGGTTAAATTATTGCATACAACATTTTTAATGATGCAACTCTGGAGTGCATTGATTCAGCAAGATCACAATGAAAAGGAGTTCATTGTTTCAAGCACTCGAGAAAAATCTACCGTGAATCTGAGAGATGGTTCAATTACGGTGTCAAACTGGGTTGACGGGTAGGAATGGACCAAACTCATTCCGAACTTCAAGCAAGCTTGGCTTCTTGTTGGTTTTGCCCTCACTAGAAATACCATACAGCTCACATTTCCTGTATTGACATCAGTGTCAGTTTTGGGATCCATAATGTTCAATATTGCCCTTCTCAACTTCCCCGGACAGCGTTCGTACGCCACTAATATTCAAAATAAACGTACTGAGCAGGCTTTATAACAGCTGTTTCGTCACAGGCAGCTGGTTTTAAAAATAGGGGGTAACCTTTCAGGTTTTTCGTGCTCCTTTTCTCCCCTCTCGCACCCATCCACCACCCATCAGTCGAACACACGTGCCGTGTCGAAGAGTAGATGTTTACTGCGGTGTTTCTGGTACTCAAGCACGTTTGTACCCACCTTGTGAATAATTATTAATAATATGCTCTTAACTTCGCAACACCAAAGTTCGTTGCGTGTCGATTAGTATTACCCCTGGTTCATGTGCCATTTATTTCATTTCTTTAAACCATCTCAGCTCCCTGGGGAGTATACAGCCTGTGCTGCCAAGTATTTAGAGCACCAAGCTAATTCATTCACATGAACTAACTCTGTCCTCACAGGTACCCACTTACCACTGGGTGAAGAGAAGCAATATTATAGTTAAAAGTGTCTTGCTCAAGGACACAAAATGTCATGACCGGGATTCGAACCCACACCCTCATGACTTAGCCGCCACAAATAAACATTTCGGATACGACGCGCCATGAAACTCATTGTCAGACAACGTTCTATGGAAAAGAAATGTACATGATTTTTATTTCTTAACTTGAAAAAAAGAAGAAAAAAATGAAAAAATCAGAAGAAGAAAGAAAGAAAGAAAGACAGAAAAGCAGTTTCAACTCCACCCTTTGTAATTTTAAAACAATAAGAATTTTATTTTTGATTGTTTGATTTTCTTTTCAAGGAGACCCATGATTTAAAATAATATTCGCCAAAGAACACATGCAGCAACTGTTCTTTTGAATGCTATTTCCATTATAACAGTTTCAGGGTTGAATCAATCGATTTTTGTTTGTTTGTTTGTTTGTTTTATTTCCATATATCACAACTAGATACTAATATAATAGTATATGCATAAATTACAAATGGTGATAAATGGAGGGCACCAGGAAAAAGCTTATGTTTATACAGAGCCTTGCCCCTTTAATAATAAATTAATAAGTTATTAACAATAGTATATAAACAACAGTAGTAATTGAAGAAAAGGAGATTTGGAGAAGTGTACAATAGTATATAAACAACAGTAGTTTGTGTTGTAAAACTAGGATTCACAATTAGCTGTAAATCTGTTTATATAAAATGAAATAAATGTATGGCATTAACAAAGAAAGAAAGTATAATAAAAGATATTGAAATATTAACAAGATCTTAGGTTGGAATGTGACATGCGTACATGTGCCATTTCAGGTGTTGACATCTCAGATAATATTGGTAATAAGTAGGTTTTTCAAGTATATTTTTTTTTAAATTTTAGACTCCATGGCCCGTGCCCGGCCACGATAGACAATTAAAAACACGAACCTTGACCTAAAGTGCAACTAAACAAACTTCAAGTCAACGCCATACTGTCTTACAGCACGCGACTTGTGAAATATTTTGTCAAATGTCAGGCTTGACAATTGACAAAATATTTCAACATTCGCGTGCTAATTATGACAGTAGTTAACCCAGTACCAGCTGACTAATAGAGCAATACACTTTAAACACAGGTGTTCCATTCTATATGAGTGTAACTGATAAAGACGATACTTGTGAGGATGCATCAAAGAATGAGGTTTTGCGGGGGATTGCAGTTTGTGACTCAAACGCGAAGTGCGGCTGTTCGTGTCGACCCAAGTCTATGCCACAATATTTTGAGCCGAGCATAAATTCTATTTTGCCTTGACTTTTGTGGGTCCGAGTTCAAATCATATACTCTAAAGCCAAGCCAATGTGTTGAATGATGTAATACATGCAGTCACAGCCAGAGTTTAAAGGCCTAGTCGCTGATTTTCCTCGATTATGAAAGAATAATTTCCCGTTTCCTCTCTGAACTCTCTTCAACTTTTGTCTTCAGTTGTCTGGACAGATTTCATATTGCATCATTTTGTATGTGATGGTAAACGCAAACTGGCATAATTATCACACGGTGTCACCTCGCGTGAGGTAACCATGTGTTCTTAATATTGCAATCAAAATAATACGATGACAGTCTTAAGCAAGTATTTAAAAATAAGAAAAAAAGAAAAAAGACAAGTAAAAAAAGCAGAAGAAGAAGAAAACAAAAACACATGTGAATAATCTTCAACTTCAAGTATCTAGTACTTCTAATAGTTGCTTACTTAGGCAGCAATACGGGAAAGTTAAAACGGATTGGCTCAATCAAATCTTGTCCTTTAACACCCCCCCCCCAAAAAAAAAAGAAAGAAAGAAAGAAAGAAATAAACAAATAAACAAACACATAAATAAATCAATAAATAAATCAATAAATAAACAAACAAACAAATAAAATAAAATAAAATAAAATAAAATAAAATAAAATAAAATAAAATAAAATAAAATAAAATAAAATAAAATAAAATAAAATAAAATAAAATAAATAAAATAAAATAAAATAAAATAAAATAAAATAAAATAAAATAAAATAAAATAAAATGAAATGAAATGAAATGAAATGAAATGAAATGAAATGAAATGAAATGAAATGAAATGAAATGAAATGAAATGAAATGAAATGAAATGAAATGAAATGAAATGAAATGAAATGAAATGAAATGAAATGAAATGTAATGAAATGAAATGAAATGAAATGAAATGAAATGAAATGAAATGAAATGAAATGAAATGAAATGAAATGAAATGAAATGAAATGAAATGAAATGAAATGAAATGAAATGAAATGAAATGAAATGAAATGAAATGAAATGAAATGAAATGAAATGAAATAAAATAAAATAAAATAAAATAAAATAAAATTTAAAAAAATAAAATAAAATTTAAAAAAAAAAAAAAAAAAAAAAAAAAAATGATAATGTTTCATTAATAAATCAATGAAATAAGCCAGCCACAAAGTTGGCGGTGGGGCAAACTCACAATGGGAAAGATGTACCATTTATACATATGTTTTACTGTAGAGTAACAAATATTAGGGTAGCCCAACAAGTTGATATTGTGTTTCCTGCCAGAAAACGAATTGCACCTCATCTTTGCGAATTGCAAAAGAACGATACTTGTGGAAAACGACACACACATGCCAACTTTTCATAACAATTGACATCAAGAACATTGCTTCATTGCACTAAAACAAAGCTACTCATCGACCGAGAAACACAACTGACAAGACAGAGGTCTTAATTAATTTACACGTCAACCATACATGGCGAATGACTCTCTCAGACAGGTGGTTCTGCGGCTTGGATGTGTGTCCCTGCTAAACATAGTCCGGTATAAAACAACGAGGAGTGATGGAGTGACAGTCAGAAAAATGCCCGGCACCACGCAAGAAACACGCCGGTCAGAGGAGAGCGGTTTGAATGGGGTTCCTTCGTGGTCAAAATTTTGTCTGGAGGAAAAGAAAATGGAAAACCACAACTTCCCTTATCTTATAGATGTGGTACGGCATAGAGTAGGCCTAGTCATGTTACAAAATCAAACATCAACGGAAAAAATCTATTTGTCATGGTATTAATTCCATCAGCAAATAGTTCAAAGTTTGCCCCTTTTTCAGTACGCGTATTGCCCTTACATACGCAACAGTTTAACGCACAACTTGGGTGATCCTCTTTTCAAAAGAATAGAGAAATTGCTAAAGCTATACCCGGACAAATTTCACTGACGTAAAACTTTCCCATATGGAAGTCAAAAACACTAAATTATTGTCCGCTATGATGCGTAGCCCCAACTAACTATAATATAATTATAGCGTGACGTTGAAGTTGGCGGCTGAACTGGCGGCTACGGCTACGGCTACATTACCGCGTCATCTTGCGTTGAATTATAGGACGTCCATAGCAACACCCTTAGCAACAGCCGTAGCTGTAGCCATAGCCACCAATTCAGATACGGCCAGAGGCACTAATCATTTACATTGATGGGTATACATCCGCAATGTTGCAGTTGCAAGTTGGTTGGCGCATGACATATCATTTTATACAAAGCTATAGTCACCAAAAGAAAGTGAGATCTAATACAACCTCGTTACAATGTACATAACATTGACCAGTTTTTTATAGAACACCCCAACTCTACATTAATTAACGGTAGAACTTGAAAGTGAAAGCATTGATCTGCAACCGAGGCATAATATATTTATTCCTGAGATGAACAAGCGATAATTAGAATTGTCAATGACCCATCAATTAATAATTACACAAAAATGTCCAAATTATCAATAACAGAAAATGTAAATGGACGATGAAACCAGGCAAGCCACTGCAGTTTATTAAAAGAGGGAAGAGCCTGGCACAGCGAGACTTTGTACTGTTTTTCAATTTTTAACGGCACAGCTGAGAAACCCCCAAACGAGGAAATCAGCTGATCAGCTGAAAAATTGCATGCCTGTTAAAAAGAGAAAAACTTCCAAAACCTCGAAACCCCAAAAGAAGAAAAACAAACAACCCAACAAATAACCCCAAAACCAACCAACCCACCAACTAACAAACAACCCAACAAACAAACAAACAAACAAACAAACAAACAAACAAACAAACAAACAGACAGAAAGACAGACAGACAGACAAGCATACAAAACAAACAAACGAACAACCCAACAAACAGACAAACAAACAACCAACAAACAAGCAACAACATCGCCATGTCTTCAGAGAAAGTTGCAAATCGTAACATTTCATGTTTGTTTTATTCAAATGATCTTGCACACAGTAATTCACACACAAGTATCAATCATACTTCAACATATTCCCTAATTTACATCTTAACATCAGCTGAAAAAAATATTTTTACAAATTCTGGAAAAATACTACTTTATCGACATCATTTAAAAATATTTATATCTATTATTTACCGCCTAGAAAGCTTTACAAGTAAAAATATAATGTTGATGAGTTCTAGTCTTTACAACAATTTCATCATTTGGACGGACATCTCAATCTAAATAAAATCATAATTGAAAGACATTATTTGTAAATAATTTACCTCTGTTTCTAGCTTAAGCTATACTCTTTACAATGATCACATAATTTGATTGGATAGTGCTGTCAAACAAGTAACATAACTTAAATCTTATATGATAATACATAAATAAACAAACAGTTTGGAAAAAAAAACTTACAGTAAACTAATTTTACTGCGACAGTAATGAAACATATTGTTCATATCAATTTTTAAATCTTGAAAAATGTGAAGTAAATAATGTTCCAGGTAAGGCCTTTACTTATACAGTTCCAAACAGTTCATATCACCCTCAGAAAAAAAATGCCTGAAATGATGCTATTTAAAAAACAAACAAGACAAGTTGAAATGGTTCGTAATCAATGTATAAATGGAGAAGTGGCATCCGAACCCTGCCCCCATCCCAGACCCCATCTATAAGAGTTTTCTACAGTGTCCATGGTCGATGGATGACGTACTTGTCACACGAGTCTAAATGAAGTTGGGATCTACCAACTCCGAAGGGTAACTCGTTCCAGAAATGAACTTCCTACGCAATGAATCATTCAAGTCTTTAATCATGTTTCTTTTATTTCCCTTAAAAAAAAAACACACTTGGACGTTCGCCTTCAACACTTATGTCAAACCTTGTTAACGCTGATCCCTAAAATCCTCCAAAAACCCATAGGAAATGGAGATTTAAATGTCGTCGGACTTTCATAATTAACCATGGAACATAAAGCTGGTTATAGCCAAATTAACTTCCAGCTTGTGTCAGGTGTTTCTATCTTTTTGTAATCTGCAGTATCTGCTTCTCATCCCAGCGCAGGTTTCACATGATCACATCGACAGTTAAAAACTACCCAAAGTACAAATTTGAAATAAATCTGGCCATTTCACTCAATTTTTCAGGCAACGTATAGAGGCAACGTATAGAGCACAAAAGAAAACAATCTTCTAGCTGTAACTCACAATCCATAAGAAAACAATGAGAAAACTTAAATGTAATGGAGTTTTCTTATTGGAGATTGCCTGGAACTGGTTACCTGTAAATTGCCTTGTGTGGGACGTCCCTTAAGTCTTCCCTGGTAAAATTTTGCTTGAAATACTTATAAATAGTATAAAAAAACGTATAAATAGTAACAGTTCATTCCCAGCTGAAAATGTATTGATTACGCATTTTATCAGGATTCATGTATCAATCTTCCGGGCAAATAGTCAAGAAAATAGCAATTTGATTACTCTGCAGCTCAACGTTGATTCTTCCGATAGCCACAATCGATACAAGCCCCGTATAAACATGCACAAAATCCCCGAAAACAAAACAAAACAGAAACAAACATTTGTTTTCACCTAAAACATGGTGACCAGCGAATTTGCAGTATTTTTGACCGCTCGAAGGGTGTGTGTGTGTGTGTGTGAAACACACCGCTTGTGTGTGTAAGTGATGCGAAACATGTAAAACGATTTTTTTTCATTATTATTATTATTAATTATTAGTTGGCCATTGATAAAACAAAACGATATACATGCATGGGACTCAAAAAAAAAAAAAGATAAAACTGTAATTTGTGATGCAAGGAAATTCGCAGTTGAAAGCGCCCTCACAAATTTGTTCAATTGGATGAAATTTTGGTCAGATGGTGTTTTTATCAATAAATGGATGGTGGTAATGGAGTTACTCCTCAGAATACCAATGATGTACATTTCCTTTACACATGACTTTACATTTTTCAACACATAGAAAAATACATATTGTAAATGATAAATGATTGATATTTCAATTTTTACAAAAGATAAACATTTTAAAATGAAGTCAGCAGATGACACCATCCATCAACAGAACATACATTTTGATTTGATTGTTTTAATTAAATTATTTTTCTGGACGGAATGAGTTAACAGTTGAGCATGAGCCATTATTAACAATGTGAGTTTGATCACACCGTATGCATATAGACCATAGAGTTATATAAAAGATCTAGAGGGCGTACAAAACCCGGCCCGACAAGAAGCATTTTGGACCGCTGAGAAAATGGCGCTGACCAATCATATTAAACTGGTCACTCATCAGTTTACACGGCAAACATTTTCTTAGTGGACATTCGTAAGCAATTGACCCATAGGGATTTTCGCCCATGATGGGTCAGCAGAGTTCCGTGCTTGACATCGAGAGTGCTTCCTCTAGTTCTGATATATAACTTTATGATATAGGCATACCTAGGAATTAAAATTTGACTTGCTCCAACATGCATAGGTCACCATTAATTGCATATTTTGTGTGAAACACAAGAAAATCGCAATACCATGCACAAGCATTCAGCAGCAGCAGCAGCAGCAGCATCAGCAGCAACAGCAGCATCAGCATCAGCATCAGCATCAGCATCAGCATCAGCATCGGCATCAGCAGCATTATCAGCATCAGCATCAGCATCAGCATCAGCAGCAACAGCAGCATCAGCATCAGCAGCAGCAGCATCAGCAGAATCAGCTTCAGCATCAGCAGAATCAGCTTCAGCATCAGCAACCGCAGCATCAGCATCAGCTGCAGCTGCAGCATCAGCATCAGCATCAGCATCAGCATCAGCAGCAGCATCAGCATCAGCATCAGCAGCAGCAGCAGCAGCAGCAGCAGCAGCATCATTATCAGCAGCAGCAGCAGCAGCATCAGCAGCAGCAGCAGCATCAGTATCAGCAGCAACCATTTCAGCAAGTAACTATTGATACAACAATAGATCAGTGCAGATCAGGGGCCCAATTTCATGGCTCTGCTTACCACAGAATTCTGTGCTTACGGTGCCCTGTAAAGCACGTAATTTTATGGGCCGTAAACGCAGAATTCTGCAATAAGCAGAGCCATGAAATTGGGCCCTGTGCAGACATTGACCATTGCTATCGATGATGAACAAAACATTTGCTTGCTAAAATGGCGCCCATGCGTATTGCATGTTCCAACAATAGACAGAGCCCCAGTAAACCATCTTGTGCTCCATTTATCTAATTATCTTTTTGGTTTGGACTAGAACTGCTCCGTCTGCAACATCATTGAATCACCACGCTTAAAGAACTCCCTGGCAAAGGTAAGGATCTCCGTCTTGGTGAGTACCCTGGGTGAGTGAGCTGGAGCTAGAGTGAAGTGGTCTCCTGAGGGGAACATTGCAGCGTGCCGATGGTCGTCTTGCCTCACGATACAGAGCCGAGGGTAGACGTTAAGGGAAGGAAGGAAATCCGGAGTTATTTGATCACTGTGATCTGCAAGGCAAACAGTGGTCAATCTATTAAAGCCTCTGGTCAACATTGGTAAACTGACTGTAAATGCTTCCATTCTTTGCACAAATCAAGATATATGTAATAAAACAAACCTGTGGAAATTTCAGCTCATTTCATTGCTTTATTTGAGAGAAAACAGTACAAAAGCATTCATTTTTGGTCTCAGTGAGACCAAGTTTTGGTCTCACTGAGACGAAAATACAATTTTTGATCTTACTTATTATTCAAAATAACACTTCAGACAGAAACATTTAAAGGAAAATTTTCTACCATTATTATCTTTATACCATTAAGGTACAAGTAAATCTGTGAACATTTATAACTTCTTTCTTATCAATGTTGAGCTAGGGCTTGAAGTCCAACTCAAGCAACAAATATCATGCAGACAAACAGGTTTTATTTTTGCAAGACTGGAATGAATTGACAATCTTTACAAAGTGAAGCATGAGGCACATCAGTCTTTGAATAATCCCCAGAACCTTGCCCTAATCAGGTGCCTTCGCACCTGCAGGGTAACCACACAGGTATATTTAGCAGGCAGGACCCTCCCCAGTATCCATCAAGTACTTAACAGCGAGCAGTAAATCACTACCATACCTGTTAAAACTCTGATGGAACAGGTTATGTCTGTTGTTAGAGCTGGCATGAGTGATTTGGCTAGGCAGGGAGAGTCCATCAAAGTCACTGATGTGATGGTCTACAGGTGTTATAAAGGTCAACACTGTGTACAGCAATGAGCAAGTTTGGACTGTGGTCTTGTGGTCAAGGGTGTAGCCACAAGGTCCCCGCCCCCTTGTGGCTACACCGCTGACCAGTTCCCCCCCCCAATTTTCCAGTGCCCCCCCAGGTCCCCCCCTCCAATGAAAAAATCTAGGTACAGGTAATTCATTAAAAACATGGCCCCTAGTGAAAACCATGCCCCTGTGAACCCCCCACCCAGTAAAAAAACTTGGCTACACAATTGTTAGTGGTCAACCAATTGTCTATGGTTGTGCGCATGCTCATATCACAGTGAGAATGCATCTTTATAGAGTTAAAGTTGCATGTCCCCGATTGTTTTTCGCCGAAAGAAATTTTGTTCAGCATTTTGTTCTCTAACTGAGTTCTGCCGGATGATGCTGTTTCGAAACCAAAAAATATAAAACAATCTTCGCGTTTGGACAAAGCACAAAATACATGAAACGTGCAGAGTTGTTTGCATGGCTTATGGATGTGAGATAATGTCGGGATCCTGACAAAAATTCATTTTCAAGTTTTACTTCACTGCCACTTATCATTGGCAGATTTGTTGTGTGCAATATCTTAAAATTTTCATCTAAATTTTCAAGTCAAATCGGGTCAAAAATCGGGTCAAAAATCAGCAAATCTGGCATTTTAAGTGACTAGATGTGTGCTATTGTTTTTGTAACCATGGTGAGACGGTGGTCACATGGAAAATATTTATTGAAAAGAACATGATATCGGCAAAGCTTGATAACACCTTTTGGTTATTTTTGTCTATCTTCTGAAGCACAAACACCTTGAGCTTCCTCGCCGGAGCCAACAAATTCAAAATATTTTGAAGGAACTGTTACTCAGAAGAAAGAGAAACATTTTCCCGTTAACAGTTTTAGGCTATTTTTGATCATGAGTTGCAAACTGTAATAAGGACCACACGTCTAAACACTAAAACGGAGAATAATTCACTGTAGCCCTGCGTCCCATCTTTTGTACACTGGTACCCAGCCATAACTCTGATATTAAATTAGGACAACAGAGGGCAGTCACATGATTGAAGTACTGTTCTAAACTGATCACAGGAGACAAATCCACTGTATAGGTAAAGGGTTCCCGCTTTTCCAGTTTGTCCCCCTGCTCACCAACCTCCCCCAAAGAGCCCCCTCCCCCTCCCTCTGGGGGTGTCCCTAGTCATGACCCAGGTAAAACAAGACTAGCACAATCGGAACACTGATTGCAGACAGACAAATCCAATGTACATGTAAATGGTTCTCAGTCTTTGAGTTTACTCCATCCCCCCCCACCCACTCCCTTTCCCCCAAAGAGCCCCCCCCCCCTCCATCCCTCTGGGGGTGTCCCTGGTCATGACCCGGGTAAAACAAGACCAGCGCTATCGGGACACCGATTGCAGACAGGCAAATCAACTATACATGTAAAAGGTTCTCACTCGTCCAGTTTACTCCCCCCCCCAACCCACTTTCCCCGAAAGAGCCCCCCCCCCCCCCCCCCCGCCTCTGGGGGGTGTCCCTAGTCATGACCCAGGTAAAACAAGACCAACGCAATCGGGACACTGATTGCAGACAGACAAATCCACTATACATGTACTAAGGTTCTCAGTCTTTGAGTTTACTACCCCCACCCCCCCACCCACCCACCCACTTTCCCCCAAAGAGCCCCCTCCCTCTGGGGGTATCCCTAGTCATGACCCAGGTAAAACAAGACTAGCACAATCGGGACACTGATTGCAGACAGACAAATCCAATGTACATGTAAATGGTTCTCAGTCTTTGAGTTTACTACCCCCACCCCCCCACCCACCCACCCACTTTCCCCCAAAGAGCCCCCTCCCTCTGGGGGTATCCCTAGTCATGACCCAGGTGAAACAAGACCAGCGCAATCGGGACACTGATTGCCGACAGACAAATCCACTATACATGTACTAAGGTTCTCAGTCTTTTGTGTTTTCTAACCCCCCCCCCCCCCCCACCCACCCACCCACTTTCCCCCAAAGAGCCCCCTCCCTCTGGGGGTATCCCTAGTCATGACCCAGGTAAAACAAGACCAGCGCAATCGGGACACGGATTGCAGACAGACAAATCCACTATACATGTAAATGGTTCTCACTCTTCAAGTTTTAACCACCCACCCTCCCACCCACCCACCCACCTCTCCCCAAAGAGCCCCCCTCCCTCTGGGGGGTGTCCCTAGTCATGACCCAGGTAGAACAAGGTCAGCGCACTCGAGACACGGATTGAGGGACTCATATAATCAAACACACCTGGTAAACCTGCAGGAAAGCGATATATCAGCACTCCTGAATGAGTAGACAAGAAGCGCCAAAATAGAAACCTGATATCCTGACGAAAGCCTCGACTTTCACCAGTCTCACACTTTTGATCAATGGACCAATCAGGGTTGGGAGCTGATAAGTTCAAGAGCTCCTGCCGACCCGAGTTGAAGGGCCAATGAGTTCAGTGACTTTGTCAGTGAGTAGTCATGGATACTAACTACGACCCTTCAAAGTAAAATGGGACGTTTGTGGGTTGGTGGGGGCAAGTAAGTTATGAAAGGCTGATGATTAAAACTAATTCCAATAACAGCAGCTTATTTATAAAAAAAAACTACCTAGATGCATCATCACATAATCTCATTGCACTTTATCTAATTATGGAAATAAACGTATTATTTCAACCCACAGTTCTATAATAACTTATTTGAAGGATGATAGAATAGTTCCGTATATAACATCATGACTACTGTCTACTGGATGGTAAGGCAAACACCCTTGATGACACGGTTACGGTTTCATTTCAGGAGTTGGGTTGACTTCTTAGGAATGATGTACCTTCGGAAGGGTCCATTACGGGACATGTAAAAGATCTTAGTAAACCACCACTTGGATATTGCAGGACTCGATCTTCAGAAAAAAAACAGGGGCAGGCCTTTGCTGGCCAAATCAGAGAAATTGTACAAGTGCATGCTGGCCAAGTTTGGAGTGAAAGTGCAATTTTTCTGAAGGGCACGCTGGCCAACTCAACAGGGCATGAGGCCAATACAATGGCCTCGGTGGCCTTGGTTAAGATCAAGGCCTGTATTGCCCCCACAGGGACAAATAAAGTACACATTGAATTTGTTTGAGAAGGAAGATCGAAATCATACATGTAGCATGCAGAGACATTGTAAATAGGGAAGACAGTGTAGCCACGAAGACAGTTTTGGATGTTTTTTTGGAAGCGTGTGCATCAAACAGGTTTTTTTTTTTGTGTATAGGCCTTAAGACAAACAGAAAATGAAATCCAGGTACACACTCACTCACAATGTTTCAACTACCTGTATTGGTTAGGTGCAATCAATTGAAGACGAGAAGCACTAGTATGGGACAGGCTATTTTGAAACCTTCAGAGCCGTCTTATCGTTGAATTTGTAAACTAGCCGGTACAACCATGTACGAATCTCTCTTGGGAGGAGTGGTAGCTCTGAAAAGAGCCACTGTGGTCTCGACGTTTGGAACAGCACACTCTGCTCGTCCGCTCGTCTTCGGAAGAGGATGAGCAGAGTACCTTCATTCTCCTGAAGATGAGCAGAGTTTACTGTTCAAAACGATGAAGAACAGAACATACTGTTCGAAACGTTGAGTTTACCACCAGCTCTTCTCAGCGCCACCACCTCTACAAAAGAGAGAGATACATGGTGTCACAGCAAATATTTCCTTTTTGTCTTCCACCATGCAAACCTTCAATTCTCATTCAGTTATATCTACTTCTTCTTGTCTATACAATGCAAAGCTTCAAACATCATTTACATTGAATTTGAATTCAAAAGTACAAGGCATGTATAATGAAACCTTCTCCTGGGAGTACACTGTAGGTGGAGTTTCTTTCAAACAAGCACAAGGAAATAAAAATGATGTTTGTTATCAACAATTCAATCTGACTTGAACTGTTTAATGATTGATGTTGTTTTAAGGGACTGTATTTTACATAGTATAAGCTTATCAAACAACACCAGCTGGTCTTTTCACCAGGACCTCGGCAAAGCATAATAAATCAGCCTTCCCACAAGAATGCTTTATGTCGTCACGGGCAGTGGGGTAACCAGAGGGTGGGGGGGGGGGGGGGGGGGGAGAGCCACCACTCTTTCCAAAAGAGATTTATACAGGGTTGTACCTGCTAGTTTACTAGTTATATAGTTAGTTACTTACTTAATTTGAACAGTTATCATTTGGAGAAGAGTTGGACGAAGTAAAAAAAAAATAAACAAATACAAAAAATCGAACAAAAACAAAAGATCTTCTTGCTTGATGTTTGGCTGAAGCCCGAGCACCTCATTATTTTTGGTTGACTCCAGCATATGGGAAGTTTGTATTGCACAAGTCTACGTAAACAGAAACCAAGTCATAAAGCTTGGTCAAGTCTATTATGCGGCTTTTCTTCTCAAATAACAAGAAAAAAAGTGACACATAATTTCCCGGCTTTTCTGTGGTTAACATTAAATCACTAGGGCACAGCTGGTCAGAATTAAATGTTCGCTGGTCATAGTTTTGACTCTCCTGTAGAGGGATGCCTCTTTCCTCACTGGTGTTTCCCTCCATCAGCGACATGTAGCCTCATAAGAAACGAATTGTCTGATGTCCAATAGTACATCAAGGTGATAATCCACGCCAAAGACCATTGCAACTAGACCATATAGACATATGGGGACTCTTTGGTTATACGGGGGGGGGGGGGGGGGGGGGGGGGGGGGGGGGGGGGGGGGGGGGGGGGGCAGAGAGGTTGATTTGCCCGAAATTTTACACAAGTACAAAACACACATTCCTATTTTGGCATCCTTGTGGAGACAACTTTTTATCATTCTTTTGTCGCTGTACTTAACATCCTCCCATAGACTTTGTACCCACAATTCCTTATGGACCATCCCTCTTTTTAGAATTTCCCTCTATTGTTCTTTGCTTCCCCTTTTGTCTAAAGTCTCCATCGTGGCGAATATCTCTCCACAACTTTTTTTTTTCTCTTGCTTTACCCCAAATTTTGCCTACTGTTTTGCCAGATTTTGTTTTAATTTTTTAGGGCGGCAACTAAATGCCAGATTTTTGCCAATATCTCAAATACGCTACCATCTTTTGAAGCAAATTGTTCACAGGTTAATTTTTCCGGTGTATGCACAAAAATGTTATGGCCTTGCGTTTTGACCCTGGAGTAACAGAAGCAATCAAGGGGAAAGAAGTGGAAAGAAGTGAAAAGAGAAAGGCAGAAAGCAGTCAGAAGATGGCATATATCTACAATTATATAGGATAGCAACAAAGGTCTGGTTCCAAATACCAAAGGTATCCCTTGCCTTGAAACATCATTTCAAACATAATAGCTACATGTACACAGTTCATGGGTAATAAACACGACATGTAGGTATCCTGCTTTTTATGAAGTCAAGTAAAGACTTCAGTTTGAAAAGCCCAAACTCCCCTCATCCTTGGTTTTTAATTTTCAGGTCTAATTGGCAAGTTGTATGCAGGTAAGATAAAAATGGCTTCTCACTCAAAACACAAATACTGCAATTTTGATTCTGAGAGGGGACACACACAAAATGTCTGTGTATCCCCCCCCCCCCCCACCATGGTAATAACAGGTTGAAGTTGAGTCCGATAAAAGAGGTAATTTCCCCTAAATACAAATATCAGTCAACAGTGTGAGGATGACGACTACTTTAGCAGGTACAGACACCTGCAGGCAAAACAGCTTCTCGCTCGGAAGAAGACTCATACCTGTTTCGCAGACGTCTAATCAAAATGGCCGGCTGGCTTTTGTTATTGTTTTTGTTGTCGCTGAGAGATCCAATGCTGGGCTCCGGTGACACAAAAGGAAAACTTGTGTTCATTGTAAAAGTTGACGCTTTCGCGACGTTGAAATTAAAAGTTTCCGCATATATTGGAAGCGGTTGTCAACATACTGTACACAGAGAAAATTGTGCTCGATTGTAAACACTGAGCAACTTCAAACTTCACACGGACATTTTTAAACAGCTGCTTGCAAACTGTTTGAATGAGGAATTTCGTTTGAAAACTTCTAAAGGAAGTTTTCTTCAACAACCTTCCAAACATACTAAGTATTAACCTTATAATGGGCCTATGTGACATCAGTGCATCAAAAGCATACATATGTTCCTCCTGCTACAGTACCGCACGCCAACAACTCTTCAAAGTAGGGTGTCTTGAAGACCTACAGTACGGTGCTCACCCCCAAAATAAAACAGCTGTATAGTTATAACCACAACAGAAAATAGCCAAGAGACACTTGGAGATAAAAAGTGCAAAATGTGACATTGGCTGATTCATTTTGCACCTGATATGCCAGCGCTCTCTCAGGCTGAGCAGTTCAGTGTACCTGGCCATTCCCTACACCGACTTAAGCTGGCCAGCAGAGAGCATCCAGAGACTGGTCAGAAAGGGACAAAGCTGCTGAACAAAAGATCATCAAGAACCTGAACTGCACCGATCAAAGACTTGATAGGGACCCTGGTTTCCTGTCCCAGTACCAGGGATAGATGCTCTGGGCTCCATTTTCACAAAGAGTCAAAGATTGACCTTAACTGCCAATCACTCTTAATTGCTAGGCGAGGTGTGACGTCACACAGAAATCACTATGGTAATACTGACAACTCATCTTATGGTGAATCTTAGCGCTTTGTGAAATCGGACCCTGGTCACCTACTCCACTTTTTTTTGTACTTTGGACTCAATCACCCGGAACTTTCTTGAATTTTGTAGACTACATAATAGTTTGCACAATGTACTTGGCTTGGCCCCTTCATTGCATCTGATGAAGTAGTTGTCGCTACGAAAGCTCATGCAGTTTTCTTTTTGTAATTAGTTAATCTTAAAGTGCTACCACTACCTTCTATGTTTACTCTACCAGACTAACACCGAACACCACGGCTATCTCTATCTACTATTATACAGGTAGTTGTTGACAACCTCCATCATAAAAAGTGTTGAGTAGACCACTGGCTTTTCATAGACCCACCTCTTTTCAAAAGAGATTTTACACATGGTGCTATCGCAAACCAATCCCTTATTGTCTCTCCACCATGCAAACCTTAAAAGTTTCATTTATCCTCCATCGCGATTGCAAAAAATATCCTAGGAGACCCTGCTTAGGCTACTGGCAAAGGTACAAGCTTTAATTTACCTGAAGAGTTTGGCTATAAAAAGTGAGGAAAATTACAAGCACACTATCATGCAAATTCAAACAATTCTTGGAAACCTTGGGTTCTCACGTACATACTTCAAAGTCCACAGAAGTTGCGCTCTTTAACAGGGCCTATTCAGGGCTTGAATTTGGGATAAAATTCCACAAGACCCCAGGGCTTGTAGCTCAACATTTTTACCGGACCAGAATTTATTTTACAAAACCAGAATCTTAATGAGAAAGAACTTTCTACAAAGTTTAAAATGGAAACCTCAATATTTGAACAAGCACTTAAGAGAAGATTTGTCTAAATTGTCTTGTGGGTAAGTATATTTTGATACTCAACAGAATGGAAAGATATTGATCAGATTCAACATTTTGAACATCAGATAGATTTTGAATGTCATTTATCGAGTTACCTTTTGGTTCAAGATATTACACAGTGAGGCATTATTATTCATTTGAAAAACACAAGACCACCGGACTTGTCCAGTCATGAGTTTACTGGCCCAATGCTAAAATCACTGGCCTCGGGCCTGTGGTCCAGTGTCAAATTCGAGCCCTGCTATTGTTTAAATATGCGCAAGGCTTGCACAGTCTGTTGTGTAATGGCAGTGGCCCCAAATTGTTAATCCTCAGCATTGGGTTATACCTCTAATTTATTGAGACCCAAATGGACCAGTCACGTGCAGGCCTGGTACAAAGGCAATGAAGGTAACCTCAGTTGCCCCTTGGTCATTGCCTTGGTGCCCCTTGAAATGTTCCAAAAGAAATGTACAATTTCCTCACAGAGGAACCCCTTAATCAGGAAGAAAATGCCTTGGTGCCCTTGCCCTTTCAAGAACGAAGCAATCAGGCCTGCACGGCACGTGTAAGTGTTTATGTTTGACGTAGTATGCAAAATGCAATCCAGGCCTCATACTTCATGAAGGCAACAGAGGCAATTGCCTCCATGCCCCTAGTCATTGCCTTGGTGCCCCTTGATATGTTCCAGTACATCCGCTCTACAATTATCCATGTAGGACGGTCAAACATTGTGCAGTAAATCCATGGCAAAATAAAGGATGACACGTGATGCGTGTTCCACCAATCAATCGACTGTGTGTTGCATTACAAAACCATTTGTACTATCATATGATCATACAATTTTGTCACGAAGGACGGTTATGTCTACATATACCTTCATCGCACAAGACAAAATCAGTAGTAGGCCTATTCATTAATTGGTCAATACCTCAAGACGAAGACTCCATAGTGCCATCTCAACCTACAATAGGATATAAGCTGGACTCGGCACCTGTTTGTCCTACATTAACTGCTTGATCATCTGCTTGGCTGGCTGTCGGTTAGGATGTCCGTCAAAATAATCATTTGATGTTGGAAGTACCCTGAAACAGGATCCTTGCAGGTGGAAATTTATCGGAAAAACAGGACTGAGAACTGGAAATGAGTCATTAGAAGTACTTTTCTTATTCCGCCACAAAATTAATCATAAAAGCTTTAGGGGATATTAAAAACATGCAAAAGCTGTCAGCGCCATGTGACACTTGCTGTTTTTATCGATAAACTTATTTGTACCTGTGGGAATATGCACAACTATTCTGATGTAAGGGGGCTAAACCCAACCCCTCTAACTGATGCATGTACCTCCTGCCACCCATCCACCCACCCAATGGCACAACTATTCCAATGTAAGGGGGCTAAACCCAACCCCTCTAACTGATGCATGTACCCCATGCCACCCATCCACCCACCCAATGGCACAATTATTCCAATGTAAGGGGGCTAAACCCAACCCCTCTCACTGATGCATGTACCTCCTGCCACCCAACCACCCACCCGATGGCATAACTATTCCAATGTAAGGGGGCTATACCCAACCCCTCTAACCGATGCATGTACCCCCTGCCACCCACCCACCCAATGGCATAACTATTCCAATGTAAGGGGGCTAAACCCAATCCCTCTAACCGATGCATGTACCCCCTGCCACCCACCCACCCAATGGCATAACTATTCCAATGTAAGGGGGCTAAACCCAATCCCTCTAACCGATGCATGTACCCCCTGCCATCCACCCACCCAATGGCATAACTATTCCAATGTAAGGGGGCTAAACCCAATCCCTCTAACCGATGCATGTACCCCCTGCCATCCACCCACCCAATGGCATAACTATTCCAATGTAAGGGGGCTAAACCCAATCCCTCTAACCGATGCATGTACCCCCTGCCACCCACCCACCCAATGGCACAATTATTCCGATGTAAGAGGGTTAAACCAAACCCCTCTAACCGATGCATGTACCCCCTGCCACCCACCCACCAACCCACCCAATGGCACAACTATTCCGATGTAAGAGGGTTAAACCCAACCCCTCTAACTGATGCATGTACCCCATGCCACCCACCAACCCACCAACCCACCCAATGGCACAACTATTCCGATGTAAGAGGGTTAAACCCAACCCCTCTAATCGATGCATGTACCCCTGCCACCCACCCACCCACACACCCAATGGCATAACTATTACGATGTGAAGGGTAATACCCAACCCCCATCACTGCTACATGTAACCCCCTCCCCACCCAGCCACCCAACCACCCACCCACTGACCCACCCACCCGCAAACCCAACGCACACAGCTATTCTGATGTAAGGGTTCATAATCAAATCTAATCTAATCATTTATTTTTTAAAGTGCACTACATAAAATCATCCCAGCACACTGTACTGTCAAAAAGTATTGTCATACCCAACCCCTGTCACTGCTATATGCACATGATGTAACCCCTCTTTCCACCCAACCACCCACCCACCCACCAACTCACCCACAAACCCAACAGATAACAAATGCTCGAATGTGAGGTCATACCCCTTCCCCACTTCACTGCTGCATGTAATCCCCCACCTTCCAACCCACCCAACTATTCCAATGTGATAAATCATAACCCCTCCCCCAAACATGCCAAATGCTGCATGTAACCCCTCTTCCAACCTACCCCATTGTACACACTTTTTTCCCTATGAAAGAGGCTTATCAGCTAAACACTTGTTAAAATGTGGGTTTTTAGAAATGTAAAATCACATTGTATTTATTTCATCACTCTGGTACAGAATAATTTCATCACTCTGTACAGAAAAAAGACAATGTCACGATGACACAAACAAGTAATAAATAGAGAGAGACAGGCCTCTATTGCCACTTACAGCTGATAATGACCGATTCATTACTTGGACTGTAGCCGTATCACTACTCAATGAATAAGCAATGCAGTCACAACTTATTAGGCCTTCTCCGTATTCTTATCAGGATCAAACACTGGAATTTCAGAGAGAGAGGAAATTGTGACCGGCTGTGTTCTACTTCACCTGAACCCACATGGCTTTGTAATAGTTCCTGGCAGGGGTACAAGGGGATTACACAGAGGTACATTACAGGTATGATCCTATTGAACAACTAATTGGATTCGAACAGCCTCTAGCTGCCGGGTAGTCTAGTTGGTAAGACATCTGCTCTAGGATGGCGGGGGTAGTGGGTTCGAATCCCAACCGAGGAATATGCCTGTGGATTGTTTTCATAGGACTTGGGAAAGCACTGAGTCTAACAGTGCTTAACATACATCGGTGTATGGGTAAAAAAAAACATATAATATTCAACATTCCCAATGCAAAAATTCTATTATAATTGTGTAATGATTTGTGAGGGGGTTTTTCGACCACGTATAACTCCAACATTGTGAGAGTTGACTCGGATTCCACTCAAGCTTTGGTTCACAAAATATCTTTTGAAAACCTTGTCCGTATGCTTTTGTTCCTGTTTATGTTCTGTTTTAGTATTTGTCTGTCCATCAGGCATCTCACCACAAGCCCCGGCTTCTAGAAAATGCCTCCATACACTTATTTTGTTTTCTGTCTTAAACTGATTTTTGGATCAAATATAGGATAGGTAAAGTTGAAAGTGCAGTCTTGTTACTTTGTGTGATACAATATATGAAAAAACAAACCTGTGAACATTTGGGCATAATCCGGACTCGGATGACGGATTAAGCCAGAAAATAGTGAAAAACCGTGCACACTTTTTAGCATGTAAACACACATTGTCCCTACTTTTGATTGTTACAACCAAATTAAAATCAGGGTCTTCAAATTCTACTTTCACGACTTTGACAGTATTTCAGACAGAAAATATGTCTATGGAAGATTGGTACTGGTACGAATTTCATAATCAGTAAGTTTTCAGACTGATACTAATAATAATATACAAACAAGTTTTGATGAATACCAATCCTATCTTTTTCCATATTTCACTCGCGCTTGTGTGCGATAATTAATATTGTTTAGTTTTAGAGAAAACTTCATCAGTCTAGATGACATTATTTTTACAGGAAAAAGCATTGGTTATAACATTTGGGGGTGCATCTAATGATTTTGATGGCGCCTCAACCAAGCCAAGAGCAACAGCTGAGGCTCTTACAGGGCTGCTGAGTGTTTTACAGACGAAATTACTCAAGGTTCACTTTCTACAGCTCCATTTCTGTATATTAACACTTTAGCTTCATGACGTTTTAGTAATTTACATTGTTGCTTTGGTACAGGCTGATGCGCTCAATAAATCTACTTGTTCTGTTATTATTATGTTAGTATTCTCTATTTATTATAATGGACATGAGGATCCAACAATAGACAACAAATTACATGTATGATGCCATTTGTTTTATACAAACAAACAAAAAGTTTCTCCATCAAAGTGGGACTACAAAAGCTTCATCGCTAACAAATGCAGAGGTAAACGAATTGTATTTCTGTTTATGGGGTCTCTACATAAAAATAGTTCGTTTTTTATTGAGGGAATAAAAGAGTGGCGACGAGGTCTTAAACGGACGTTTGAAACCGGCAGGGTTGTGGCCGCGTGATACAGGACCGAGCTGAAGGGTGTGATATGGGCCGTGCAATATTATACACATATGGACTGGCAACGAGGTCACTAGTGCACGTCTATGCATCCCGAGGGACTGTTAGTGACCAGAAGAGGGTCCTAATTCCCGAGGCCGAAGGCTAGGGGAAATAGGACCCCTTTTTCTGCAAAAACTGGGGTGTTAAATTGATTCTCATGGTATCTATGAGTGACAACACCGACATGGTGTTAATTTTACCAACGATAAAGCAATGGAGATAACTAACACCATGTCGGTGTTGTCACATATAGAATCAATTAAACACCCCCAGTTTTTGCAGTGTGCAAATTGATGGATACTAAGATTAGGATTGAACTCACAACTACAAAATACGAAGTGCAAAGTTCTTAAGGATTGTCAAGAAACGTACACACAAGTAAGCAGAACACTAGGATGGTCTCACACGGCATACGCCATTTTTTTGCCAAGTTTCAAGAAGAACTTAAAAAACATTCTTGTTCAAGGATGCTTTTGAACTGTAATAATGAACTTATTTTGTTATATTTGCTAAACGCCCTGAGCATTATTTAGCTGACGAAAAACCGGCGCTAAACAAATTTACATTGTTATTATTTATTGTTATTGTCAGAGTAAAATGGGTATGAATTTTACATTTTATGCCTGTCTCGAGCGGTCTAGTGCAACGGATTCAAGCTCTGATGTTTCTGATCACCAGAGTGTGGGTTTGAGTCCCGGTCTTGACACTTGTGTCCTTCAAAGCAAGACACTTAACCATTATTGCTTCGTCCTTCAGATGGGACGTAAAGCTGTAGGTCCCGTGTGTTGTGTAACGCACGTAAAAGGACCCAGTTACACTTATCGCTAAGAGAAGGGGTTTGCCCGTGTTCCTGGCAGTGGCTGCTGAATGCGCCACAGCACCTTGTAAACCCTTATAAGGTACTACATAAATGGGTCTCATAATTCAAAAACTTCAAAAACCTGTTGCAAAAAATGACAATAATTAAGCACATTGAGTACCTAATTGCTGGTAGATACGTGCGCTATATAAGACTCTAGTCTTATTATTATTTTTCCAAACTAAAGGAAACCAAGCAGTAGGGTACAACATAGTCGAAAATAGTGAGTAAAAAAAGGAGAAAAAAAAAAATAAAATAAAATGCTGCAACCTAACCTACAAAACGTGATGCAGCGTACACGTACATGTGCAGACTATGTAATGCAAAGTCATGTTTACAGTCTCAGATGTAACTGCTGCAAGAAAAAACCCCAGCCGGGGATATGGCTGTTGGGCATATATGCCAAGTCACGACCCCTCCACAACTAAATTGAGGAAATTGGGAGCATAAACACTTTACACAAGCAGATCAACCGCAAACATGGTCCATAAAAAAAGCTCTCCTGACGTGAAACCATTTTTAAAGTTCATTTCCACGTCTGGATGGGTTGAAGTTGGGAAAGAGGTTCGGGGGGGGGGGGGGGTTGCTAGGGAAGTAACAAGACAGAAGCCACTTTAGGCAGCAAGGGTCTTCAGGACAGCAGACCCTGAGTTGATTCTGAACTATTGGCTTCCTGTGTGAGACGAAGAATGCCACTTGTCATATTCTTGATGACACGGTGATGGCCTGCCAACGGGAAAATAGGCATGGGATGTACATGAGCGTATCCCAACTAAAGGATGGTGTTTCTCCTTACGGAATCATCACATTAATACCAATCTTCTGCTAAAACACACAAGCCAAAGGCACAACCATTTTTCCCATTCAATTCAATTTGTCAGGAGGTGTAGGAATATAAACTTGGCCTTGGTCAATGCAATTTGTATCAGAACAAGTACAAAATTTTAAGTTTTCTTTTGGGGTGAACATAGAAAAGTTTACTGGGGCGGGGTTTGAACCAGTGACCCTCGGTTTAAGGTACCGTCGCTCTACCAACTGAGCTATCTAGCCCTAATGTTGGTGGTCTCCCTATTTTGTCAGTACAGGTATCTTTGCTTGGAGGTAAACCCTGTCCTGCCGCTTGCCGCTTCTCAGGCTACATTTGTACATCCATAGAGCTACATGTGTTCTAGCTCTATGGTGTATCGTATACATGGGGTGTGATCCCTGGCTACACTGCAGTTCCAGGTTGAATGGCTTTCGAGTGGCACCCTCAAAAAAAATATTGACAAAATAGGGAGACCAAATACATTTGGGCTGGATAGCTCAGTTGGTAGAATGCTGGTTCGTTAGACTGGGGGTCTCTGGTTGAAATCCTGCTTCAATCAATGTTCTTTGTTCACCCTAAAATTGGATTAAAATTCACCCAGTCAGTTTCCTTTGTGGTTTAATGTTTATAAAGGCTGCGTTCAATTAGCTTTGCCCGGGTCGACCTGGTTGTGCTCATCGGGGTGAGCCCCCAACAGCTAACTGAATGCCAACTTCCACTAGCATTCATACCAATGCATCTTGGGATGGCCAACCGGAACTACTTTCATTGTGTGCATTACGTCCAAAAGTCCATGTGCTTCACAAAAAAGATCTTAAAATAGCTATTCTCACGGTGAAACTGCAACGCTAAATCATTTTACAAGCCCTAGCTAATACAAAAGTATACATAGATCTACCAATAAAAAATATACTTAATGCTTACAGTTGCTGTTTTAGAGTGAAAATGTGTGTCAAACTTCCTGTAAGTGTCCCCCTGAATAAAAAAAAAAAAAACGGCGGCCACTGAGAAAGCTTTTCCTTGTGACATCATGCACCTGGGTCAACCCCAAGTAACCTGCTCCACAAGCAGATTACGTGGGGCTGACCCAGGTTAGCCACAACAATGGTGTCGAACCTACTCAAACACACTGGGGTCAGACCTGGGTCGACTCAGTGAAGCTAATCGAACGCACCCAAAGTATTCTTTTGAATACACCATTTTTACAAAAATCCTTTGAGTAGAGATGTTGGCTCTGAAAGAGTCCGTTGGTTACTGTCAACGTTTCTACTAGTGTGCTCTAGCCATCAGCAACAGACTGTACAAGATTGGTTCTCACTGAAAACAAACTGATTTCATCTGAATTGATTATGAGTGTTGTGTGCTGGGCATTTGGCATCTCAACATCCCCAAGGGATCTGGTCCTATATAAGGACGGAACACCAGCCTGACGAAAAGGTTTCGAATCAGCAAACGCAATGAGCGTCATAACTGATGGAAACCAGCATTACGTAAACGTCCACTATTATTATGACACTAATTAAATTAATCCACTTCATAATCTAGTTATTACAACTGATGCACATTTACATGTACATCCCCTGTTGGCTTTCCACCCGACCTTTAACATTTTAATCTCAAATCCAGCCTCTCCACAAAATAGAGCTTTGACATTTCATATCCTTTAACTTAATCTATGACCCCCTCTGAAAATCCCAACAACTTCTTGTTTGATTATAAGAGCAGGCAACACCTCCCCCCCTCCCGTCCATCCTGGATGAAGTGCACTCAATAAACTAAACGCACGCTGCATCTATCCAGTCATTCCCTCCGAAAACACTTGGCTTGACAATTGAATTTCCTAGAATGCCAATCTACAGCACAGGGAGTTGCAAGTGAAATACCAAGTTCCTCGGCCAGAGATTAGGATGTAATCCACAGTTTTCGTAACAAGCTTAGGAATTTGAAAACAAGGCTTAAAGGCATTGCATACGTTTGGTAATGACTCTGAAAATTGTTTGCAATAAAAACTTACTTGGTAAGGAGTACAGCAGCTTTGGATAGTATAATGCATTTTGAGAAACGTTTCACTTCGAAGTACTGCAGTTATGGAAAAATATATCACTTTTTATCCCCCAAAAACTTGAATCTGAGAAGCGTTATGGCCGTAAGGCTTCTCAGAATGTGTATTCCAATGACGGATACTTCTTCTGCGTGAACACAACCACTCCAGATTTTTGGCGATATCTCAAAAACACTTCCACCTTTTGAAATGAAATTTACACAGGTTAGTTTTATGGTATATATCTACAATTATATAGCATTAAGGCAAACGTACGGTTCCAAAAACAAAAGGTATACTTTGCCTTTAAGGGCTAGATGAACTGTTCTATTTTACAAGTGTTCAGAGAATCACGTGGTTGAACAGAAAACAGAATTGTGTGAGGCACAAATGCAACATTTTCAAATCGATATAGTTTTGCTCTTCGCCCATACGAGCTGTATGACCAGTTGCCGTTGGGATTCTTTCATACTTTCCCATCCAGCATGACGGGATTATTTTCTTGGCGTTGCCGGAATCGAGTAGTGCTGGCACAACGAAACCTTGACTTGACAAAGCCAAGAAAACAAAGGTTGTCTTTATTGCACAGTGATTTTTGTTTTCTCTATCGAGAAAATGTCAAATTCAGGCACTGTGAATTGTAAAACCTCGGCTGTGTACCACGGCTTACGATTGGTACTACATGTAAATCCGGAACCAAGCCTGGATCCCTGGTTCACTGTGACTTACCTCCATTGTGCCGCAATACTATGAATGAACAATGGTGGAAGCCTCTCTCTGTCTCTTAATCCTCTTCTTGGAACAAAAGGACAAAGGTCTGAAATCGGGGATTACACAATAATATTTGCGCGATAGCCAAAAATGCTCTATACAAGAGTTCAGTATTATTACTAAAAACCTGAACTTTTGTGAAGCAGAACTGAATCATTGTCATGTTTTTCTTCAATTTACTCTCCTTCCTCTAAAATGTCCATGGTCAAGTACCCTTAATGAACACCCCGTCCACCCTACTCCCCTTAATACTACAAGCAGCAACCTCTACAGCCAAAAACCCTGGCAACCACCACTAATCATATCTATTAGCAATGAGTCCCCCAGGGATCCATCTTTGGCCCACTGGCCACAGCAGCTCACTGGACAATGTCCAATACTGCTTGGCCCTTCTCATTGGTAATTGCGCGTAATTTTACTTGATGTCCGATAACCACTGTTTACATATTGCAACACATTTCTTAATAAAATCTAAGTGGTGAGGTCATAATATACACTTAATTTTTGTATCAAAGCTTGCAAAATTATTAAGCTTGACAGTCAGCACGCTCCCTGGCTGACACTGTTTCATATTTGGCGATACATATTTTGTCAAGTGAGGGGAAATATGAATTAATGATGACAGCTATTGGGGTGAATTTTTACACTGACCATGCGTCACCTACTGGGAATTAGTTATGAAAAACAATGTTGAAATCCCCCGTTAGGAACCAAGATGAAATGTTACAGAAAACTTACATGAAAAACATCACATGTGAGTTTTCCTGTCTTGGGTCATATCCTTAAAGGGTGAAACGTAATGCAAGGACTTGGTTTTACTGTTACGGTATGATTATGATGTAAAGATTGGGTATAAATATTTCTATTTGAGTTACTTTGTTAAAAATGAAGAACAGATGTTAAATAATACCTTACATCTGAAGAGAAAAAAAAAGAGAGAAAAAAAAGAAAAGAAAGTTGCCAGTGCTCTTTCAACAAAACTACACTGAACACAGGTTACAAACTGATTTTTGTTTGTAAAGGGGCTGCGACGTCATGATTATAGCAGGCCTGTGGCTGTGCATGGAAAGATGAACTCCCACCCAGATACTGCACACATGCGAGCTTGTCGTCAAATCACAAAGGGTGCCGTCTTTGTCAAACTGTGATGTGACTACCGGCACGCACGCGTGCGTAGTAACTGGGTTATTCCATTTACTGCTATAATCATGACGTAACGGCCCCTTTAAGTGAGAAGTGGGACATACACTTCCTAAAATTGTATTGCCTGCCTTCTCAATTGTAGTCTTGGCCCAAGTTACAGTGATCGATGGTGGATTGTGTATGTAGGCTCGTAGTAATTCATGGAATTTGTAATAGCGGGCCCTTTTAACTTATCTAAAGGTAAAATACAGGATTGGTAAAGCTGATAGTGCAGTATTCTTACTTTATGTGATTTAATATATACACACACACACAAAAAAACGTGAAAATTTGGGCTCAATCTGTCATTTTTTTGGATGAATACCAATCCTGTATTCTACCTTCAACTAACTTGACCAGCTCTCACTAACGTCTCAGGAATCTTGGGGTAATGTTGGGGTAATTGGGTAACTTTTGCTTTGTTTTCTCCCCAGCCTAGCCTAGGGAACCAATCAGTGCGTGACGGCAGAAATATATTTAGATAAATTATTATGTGACCCAGGGGACATGCTTGTTAATAAAAACCACCATTGGTAATACTGATAACTTGTCTTAAGATTAATCTTAGTGCTTTGTGAAATGAAGCCCTGGGGTTGATTTCACTAAGAGCCAAGAATGATCTTAATTGTGTATCACTCTGAATTGCTAAGAAAAATGTGATGTCACAATGCAAAATCACTTATGGTAGTACTGCTAACTCGTCTTAAGATGAATCTTAGTGCTTTGTGAAATCGAGCCCAGGTCACATGTAAGTAGGTTGGCAAGCTTCCCAGGGAAGCTTGCAAGCAAAAAGATAAAGTGGGTTTTGTTAAAACTTAATATAGATTTTCCTGTATGCAAAAATGATAACGAGTGTTGACTCTTATTCAGCGGCAAAAAAGGCCACACTGTTGGACTACGTCGCCTCTGAGTTGAGGATCAAGTCCCCACTCTCATGTTGTTATCTTACTCAACAGGTTAAAAGTGTTAGTTGGGAGCAGCAGCGCCAGCTGTGAACTGATAATCAAACTTAAGACTCGGCACCACAGACGTGTACATTGTACAGGCAGCAGTCCATGTGTGGACAGATCAACACACTACGGATGGCAGCATAGGAACAACAAATGCGAGCTCAACAAGATGAGGCATGGGGGTGTATTAGATTGGCCTCGATGGGTGTACACCTCGTATCCTCTACATCCACCCCTACACCACATCAGATGACTGGCTGTCAGAACCCCACGGACAGGGACCCCCCTATCTACACCGTCACGATGGAATCACTCCACCAAATTTGACAAGTCCAAATTGGCTTTTCATTTCTGCTTGGGGAACGAAGCCAGGGGGACATTAACCAGGCCAAAAGCTGGATCTCTATCATCCAGAAATGTGGGAACAAATTTAGTTCTTCCCCTAACCTTGCGTGTGGCACGGACATAGTGTAGCTTGTGGCACCGCCGAATAATTAATGAACGGAAACTAAGAAGGGGAACAAACTGACTTACGCCTCAGGCTAAGGCCGGAAACAAATGTATGTCTGGCTCCGGTTTGAAGCCAAAAACTGGTTAATCATACCAAATATTATAATTATATCTGACCCCCTCCCCCCCTCCCCCCAAAAAAAATTACCTGATATTTATTTTACATGTAAATATAATGTGAGAAGTACGTTAAGGAAATTATTGAACAAAACAGGAAAATATGAATAAATGAATAAAATGAAAAGGAAATTTAGTAAATCTTTATGTTGTTGCTTTTTTTTTTTTACTTTAGCCAGGTGGATGGTGGCTGACTGAAGTACAGCACATAACTTATGTAGGTACGTGTATCTGTGCATATGAGATGCCAACATTTGCATCTTGCAATCAGGGAGATATTGCACAACAATCAGGGAGCTATTTAGAATTACATTCAGCATAGTCTTCATAAATCAGAGAGATTTTTTTTTTTTAATTTGTTCATCAGAACATGAAAAGATTGGTTTATTTTCATGGAAAACTTTCTGCAGAATCAGGGAGAGTTGGCAGCTCTGGTACATGTACAGCTGTACAGATTTGGCTGAAGCAAAGAACGTATGATTCATGAAACAAATGATGCAAAATGAAATTTGCTTAGTCAATTACTCTTGGGAAGAGAGGTTTGGAAGAAGGGGGGGGGGGGCGGGCGTGCAGAAGCTTGTGCCGGTGCCAATAGTCGTCCCCTGTCAAGAATATCTGGAGTGAAGCATACACATAGGAGAACGTGTTCCTGTCTGAAACACCATTGGGATTATAACACGATACACTGCAGCTTTCATATACTCCATGTCTCATTTTATCATTACAGTTATCGGGGAAAAATGACGTTATCTTCTACATCGCGCCAGTTCGGTTCACACATGCCCTCCATGCAGCCCTCGTACTGCGAATTAAGAACTACCTTTTTGTATTAGCAGGCCAGATTGCTTCGTTCTTAAAAGGGCAAGGGCACCAAGGCATATTCTTCTTGATAAAGGGCAACTCTGTGAGGAAATTGTTAATTTCCATTGGAACATTTCAAGGGCACTAAGGCAATGACAAGTGGCAATAGAGACCTACGTGAAACATCAGATCTGTACTAATTCACCCTGTTCAACCAAATCTAACCCAGTTTTGTTTTGATTTCATTTTATTTATTTATTATTATTACGATTCCTTTTTATTTATTTATTATTATTATTATTATTCCTTTTTATTATTGATTGATTTATTTTTTATTTATTTATTTATTTATTTATCTATTTATTTTTTTAGGGGGGACCTGGTTTTGGAACTGTGTCATCATTTTAAAGGGGTCTCTCCAGTGCAATTGATGGGATAAGATGTGGCGAGGCCATCCACTGCAATCGTGCAATTGATGGGATAAGATGTGGCGAGGCCATCCCCTGCAATCAGCACCAACATGACCCATGATGAGTCTCATGGACATGGCTTCCATCACATAAAGCCGACCTGAAGGCAACTCCTGGTGGAGTAGTCCATCCCAAACTGAGGTCATACTTCTTACTTGGAAGTTTGATGCATCCAGTAACCTTTTTACTGGCCTTATCAGACAGACACCCCCCCCCCCCCTTTTCCAAGTCAGTCCAGTTTGTCTCCCTGTGGGACACTTATCTTGTCTCTCCAGAGGAGATGGTCTATTAAATCAGCCCATCCATGGAGCAAATGCCAACCCTGCCCACTGATATCAACAGATGTAATGGCTTGATCAAATATTGGTCAAATTAAGGTAATTGAAGACACTGAAACATCACGACAGAGTAACAACTAAGGTCAAAAACTGTTGCCCAATAAGTGCTTGAAACGTTCACTGTGTGGTGCCAAGATGGCACATGGACTAATTACTTTTGTGAAGGATTTTGATTGAAGTTGCCCTGTCTTTGAGAGAGTGATGTCTGAATTGATCAAGTTACTTTGATTGTCTGTTAAAATTAATCTACAACAAATGTAACTATTAATCAACTCAAATTCAGAACACCCCCCGTGGTGGATATTTTCTAGGGGGGGGGGGGGGTAGTTTTAACCTAACTTTCTGAAGTATAGACCATGTAATCGTCGTTTACAAAAAGAGTGACCATGTACATTCCAGAATTTTCCGGGGCCTTTCTGGCAGGCAGGATGCTACACCGGTCATCAGGGAAATTTTACATTTTATGCCATAATTTCCACATAAAATCAAGAGTTACAAAAGTAACAGCTGAACCAGTTTTGAGACGTGCCCCCTTTCTTCATACCAAATCAGACAGTGCAATCTCTGTTCGATTTTATGTATTCTTCCATTGGGCTGTGTACAAATTGTGTCTTACTACCCACAAAAAAGTTATGTGAAATTTATAATGAAGACGAGCAGAGCATACTGTTTAAAGTGTCGAGACCACACCGGCTCTTTTCAGAGCCAATACTCTTCCCAAAAGAGATTTATACATGGTTGTACCCGCAGGTTTTCTAGTTTACTAGTTGTCTCGGTTCTAATTACGTATTATTCATCATATAATGCAAAGCTTCAAACATCACTTATGTATAATGTGGATGTTTTGCCTCAGTGGAGATTGCCTGGAACCGGTCGTCTGTAAACTGCCTCATGTAACATGGCCCTAGATCCAACAAACAGGCCATACTTGTGCATGTCCAAATTCATGCAATGACCGGAGTAAATCGGCACATACAGACAGTCTCAACATTCTTTTACTATGGAACTAGACTAACTTTAAGAAGTAACTTTAACTAGTAAACTTGCGGGTACAACCATATGTAAGAGGAAAGAGTAGTTGTGGCTCTGAAAAGAGCCGTTGTGATCTCGACGTTTCGAACAGTAAGTCTTCAGGAGACGAGCAGAGTATCGTCATTCTCCTGAAGCCGAACAGAGTAAACGTCGAGACCACAACGGCTCTTTTCACAGCCACCACTCCTCCCAAACAAAAGAAATTTATACATGGTTGTACCCACATAATTACTAGTTATAGTTACTTCTTATTCTCCACACCATGCAAAGCTTTAAACATCACTTGGACTGACTTTTACTGAACCACATGCCACTAATCCTTTAATTCCATTTAGGAAATGCTATCTTTGTTGCCATAATAATATAATCTATAATCATAAGTAGCTTATGGGAGCCGTTATCACCGACGACACCACACCAAGTTAAAAAAGGCTTAAATGTTTGTTTCCAGAATTAAAAGAGAATTATTGTATTTCTGGGTAAGGCAAACATGACTTTGCTAAAAGTATCTGATCAATCATGGGATCCAATCTAAATATGTACATGTAGATAGGTCTGGTATGCAGAGGGTGTCTCGTACAGCCACAATCAACATGGGGTTATTCGTTTATTTCCGTCATAAAATATTTGACAAGAAGCCAACATTCGATATAAAAGAGCAACTCAGTATGACCTTTTTTCTCTAAACCTTTTTCGAGATTTTTTATTAGTGCCCCACGATGTGACGCATTTTATGATCCAGAGAAAATCCTGTCTAATGGGAACTACAATCAGTGCATGCGAATACATCATGAGGAACGTCATTTTCATCCCCAAATGATCCGCAGTCGATGATGCATTTTAGAAAAATTGGTAAGAACAGTAAGAGGAAAAGGAAGAGCTTACCGAGAACTTGTTGGCGGTAACCGAGAGGCACGAAGCGAGACGCCCACTTTGGGAACTCATCCGTGTTGATGGACACAAAGACCATCTTATTGTATAACTCATAGGCAGCCGATGTCAGCGCCTAAAAACATGGAGTCAAAGTGTGGTTTATTTTTATTATAAAAGGCATGAACGTCCAGATTAAAAAGTAACATATACGTGCCTTATTCAAATCGACAAATACATTCTGTATGACACCCAAGTTGACCCTTGCCATTTGATTGGATGATTATTGGACATGCGGCATTCATTAATCAAATCATTACATGGCCTACGCCTTAAACTGTGCTTTTTGGTTTTGTGCTTTTTGTTCTACAACACCATGCGGTTTAGTTCATCAGACTCAAGTTCTGCTGGCTAAGTCATCAGGGGTGGGGGTTCGAATCCCGATCATGACACTTGTGTCCTTGAGCAAGACACTTAATAATGATAAATAATAATAATATTGAACATTTATACCGCGCCATGTCTCTCAGAATTGACACTCCTGGCACAAAGTATTTTTCCTGCAAGGTATTCGGAGTTATGATTTGAAGTATGAGACCTGTTCGTTTCGCACCATGTAACGGTGGCGCAATCTGCTGCCGACCAAACCAGGAACACCGGGGCGAACCCCTTCTCTTTTTGATAAGTGCACTTGGTTCTTTTACGTGCATTACACAACACACGGGACCTACGGCTTTACGTCCCACCCGAAGGACGCAGCAATAATGGTTCAGTGTCTTGCTTAAGGACACAAGTGTCACGACCAGGATTCGAACCCACACTCTGCTGATCAGAAACACCAAAGCTTGAGTTCTGTGTTCTTATCCGCTCGGCCACAACACGCCATTAACTATAATTGCTTCTCTTCACCCAGGGGTAAATGGGTACCTGTGAGGGCAGAGATGGTTCTTGTGATTGATTTAGCTTGGTGCGCTACATACTTGGCAGCACAGGCTGTATACTCCCCAGGGAGCTGTGATGGTTTAAAGAATGACATAATGTCCCAGTGACCAGGGGGTAATAATTTTTAAAGCACAAAGATCATTCTTTGGAAATGCGCTATTCACCCGACGTCATCATCACGATAATCTTGGTTGCGCCATTTTGGTTGTCAATTTCACTGTGTGTTATACAGTGTAGTGCGCATTTTAGGCGACGCCGCGTTCTCACATATACCTATTGCCTTCCAAAATGGTTAGCACGCACAGTCGCTGCGTGTGACCTGCAGGCAAGGGGTCAATATAAGAGTTGATTATTATTATTATTGATGTTCCAAATTTCATGCTCACATTGGGCCTTGCAGTTGACTAAACAAAAGTGCTGATATGATATGCATACACGCCAAATATTTCCCTGACTTAACCTCCTACTCCTTGTAGGGAGACTAGCAATCTTGAGTCTTTAATAACTTACTTCAATGAACTGTGCTCCATCCATCAAATGACCTTTGCTTGCCAGGGCTATTAGCACGGGAAGGTCATGCTCAAAGATAGAGTTCTCATGATGCTCACCAAATTTAGTTCTGGGGTAAAAACAAGAAGTACATTAGTTTATACATGTGTTTGTGACGATCCTTGTCATTTAGATTTCAGACCTTGTGCAACTTCGTCAAATAACACACGTGCAATCATCCTTGTCATTTTGGTGATCACCTCTCTATAGGAAAAGCACACGAGGCTCATGTTTATTGTAAATATTTAACAGATTCGAGCGGGAATTTTTGCAGTCGATTCCGAAAACTGTAAACTATTATGTCATTTTATGAATTTACCTACCAAGCTTACTTTCATAATGAAGATTTTTGTGTTTTGAGTTTAAAAAGAAGATTTTATGAGACAAAATTACACAAAAGCTATCAACAAGTGTGTCAGCCTGACGTGCAGCAACATTACGCACATAATTTAATTTAACACTGAATAATTGTAACAGATGCCCACGACTGAAATACGGGCTGGTGATCACCCAAATGATTGCAAGTGGTCGGTGACGTCACGTGCACAAGGATTATACCATTGTGGTTTTAACCACTCATTACCAGATGCCAAAATGCTTTTTTAAGTCACTTCACTACTTTATTAATATTATCATTATCATTTTTAGTAAAGAAACCAAGAAACCCTCAAAAGGAGATGTGACCCTGTGACCCTGAAGATACCCATGGAGAGAAGACGATACAGAAATCTCAATTCTAGATGTGGGAGGAAATTTCACGAAAATAGGTTGGGTCTGAACAGCCAATCCAAATGCAAGGCTCTGGTCCAAAAGCAGGATTCAAACCAGGGTCCGAAACAGGATTCGAACCAGGGTCCGAAGCAGGATTCCAACCAGGGTCCGAAGCAGGATTCAAACCAGGGTCCAAAGCAGGATTCAAACCAGGGTCGGAAGCAGGATTCGAACCAGGGTCCGAAGCAGGATTTGAACCAGGGTCCGAAGCAGGATTCAAACCAGGGTTCGAAGCAGGATTTGAACCAGGGTCCGAAGCAGGATTCAAACCAGGGTCCGAAGCAGGATTTGAACCAGGGTCCGAAGTAGGATTCGAACCAGTGCCCAGAGCGGTGAAATGCAGAGTTGAAACCGCTAAGCCAACCTGAATACCTATGTCCATGTACTTGACATACTTCGGTATGCAATATGCAAGCAATCTGTATAGTTCAAGTCATTGGATACTTTGTGAACACTGGGGGCAGCAGACATCCACAAGTTGATCTGACCATGTGTCAACTGTTTTACAGGAAGGGTCTGCAAGGGTCTCTTGATGTAAGATTCTACTTGTCTTTCTGATGTTGTACACTCATCAGCATGGTCAGTGATCAGAGATTATATTAAAGGCTTTTGTGTGGGTCTTGATATTGTTAGTTCCAATATCCTGTACACATGGCAAAGATCAAAGGAGTGTAACTCTCCACCAGGCACCTATAACACACCCACTATGGGTATGGAACCTAGTTACTGTGAGGCATGTTAGTTTACCATGGTTCTGATCGAACTACACAATGTGATCAGTACAACCCTAATCCCATGACACCCAGGCACCTATACCTACTCACCCACTATGGGTATGGAACCCAGTCAATGTGAGATGTGTTACTGGGCGTCTACCATGGTCCTAAAAAACTCCACAATGAGATCAGTGCAACCCTAACCCTATGACACCCATGCACCTATACCTACTCACCCACTATGGGTATGAAACCCAGTCAATGTGAGATGTGTTACTGGGAGTCTACCATGGTCCTAACCAAACTCCACAATGAGACCAGTACAACCCTAACCTTATGACACCCATGCACCTATACCTACTCACCCACTATGGGTATGGAACCCAGTCAATGTGAGATGTGTTACTGGTGGTCTACCATGGTCCTCAACAAACTCCACAATGAGATCAGTACAACCCTAACCTTATGACACCCATGCACCTATACCTACTCACCCACTATGGGTATGGAACCCAGTCAATGTGAAATGTGTTACTGAGAGTCTACCTTGGTGCGAAACAAACCTAGTTCAATAATAATAATAATAATACAGGAGTCTTATATAGCGCATGTATCTACCAGCAATTAGGTACTCAAGGCGCTTATTGTCATTTTTTTACGGCAGGTTTTTGAAGATTTTGAATGAGACCCATTTATGTAGCACCTTATAAGGTTTACAAGGTGCTGGGTGTTCAATGACACCCAGGCACTTATACCTACTCACCCACTATGGGTATGGAACCCAGTCAATGTGAGATGTGTTACTGGGAGTCTCCCATGGTCCTGAACAAACCCCACGATGAGATCAGTGCAACTAGCAGGATCATCCTCACAACGCTGTCCCTCTTTCAAATTATACCTACATAGAGAAAGTGAAACAGATTATGAATACATTCACTTTAATCAGGTAAACCATACAAGTTTCTAACTACTTGTGAAGATTCAGAGTAAGGCCCTCAACAAAAGACTAGTGTACCTTGACGTGTGGATTAACGTGAGGAAAGTTCATGTGGTACAGCAAGGGGTTGCTCTCATCAGTCAGTCCTGACTCCTGAGGCATTTACTTTGTGACCACTTGAAGGAGATTTGTTCCAGGTTGCTAAAAGGCGTGTTGCAAAAAATACTTCTCACAGGAAATTTCTAATAGAAGATTTTGTGAATCCATAAGTAAAGTATGAAAAGCTAACATGAAAGTGTCAGTCGTGTCACAAACCGACGCATGGTGCTCCACAGAAAAAATTCTGTTTGGAGAAAGTCACAAGTTGAACTATTTTTCAAACTGCTATTTCGAAGACTGCTTACTATTTTAATTTTTTTATAATACCAAAACGAAGCCGACTTCTTTTGTACGGAACTGTCCATTTGTTTTCAATCCTTCAACTGTTTTGATGAGTTATTAATTCCTAAACACATACGTCATTTTGTGAAAATAAAAAAAACAAGACGTGCATGCAGAATGTTATGTACAAATCAATACATACATCGCTTCGTGAAGACATAGGTCAACCGATACGTCACTTCAGGGAAACATAGAAGTCCTACCACGCATGTTTGGCATCGTGCCAGTGCTATGTGTTTCAGTATCATAAAGTGGCGTATTGTGATACGTCACTTCGTGGAAACGCAAAATGGCAAATCTAGTGATACCCCGGTCATGCTATTTAGTGTAATTACGAAACTGTTATAAGTTATGTCCTGAAACTTGCCGAAAATGTTAACAGTAATTTGACATCTTTCACAACAGTAATTAGTATAGCAATACTGCCAAATTTTGCCAAATTTTGTGATTTTTTGCCCATACGTCAATTCGTGGCACGACTGATGAAATAGAACAACTAACATCCAACACGAAATTCTAAAATCTGTGGACTAAAGTAAAATCACACAACTTCGTGCAAAGTATTTGGTTTGCATGTACCAAAAACAGCCTGAACGGCAGTAAGTACAGCCACTACAGTAATTAATAAAAAAACAAACTGTACAGCACCATATCCATCAATTCTTGGCAAAGCGTTCTGTTGAATTTTGATAGATATCGGCAGTTAACATTTTGATTGCCACATTTTGACTGACCTATGAGGTGAGTGGAATGCATGTATCTGGGAGTCCGACTCATCCTGTAGTGTAGTCATCAGATTTCTACCCAGGCTGAAGACTACAGACTTAATCCCATCTTTACGAAACATTTCAATCTGAAAAAAAAAGTGAAGAAAAATGTATTCAAATAACAATGGAATTATGAAATGTTTAGATAATCAAGACAGGGTGAGCATGGACCAACGTCTCTCTTTATGCTGCTTTTTACACATTATGTTGATTGTGAAAACATGTTAAAACAAACAGTAATTTCATTTCATTTATTAATTCTGGTTGTGAAGCCGAGGATTCTCAGAAAAGTGAACTTAATCGCTATTCTAGCCAAGAACCCCATGGAGAGAAGAAAATTTCAGTTTTGGATGGAAGGAAAACCCCCAAGAAATATTCCAAACAAACCGCGCTGGTGGCATGGACGGCCAAATGTTGGTAAAATATTCAACCTTATCAACAGACGTTGTGACCAAATTCAACATTTTGGCAAACTTTCTATTTAAAGAAAATACATCCAATTAATGGTTTGTTTGTTTGTTTTCAACAAATTCAACACTACTTTTGAATATTTGTGTAACATTTTGACAAATAGTGATTTTCTGTTTATGCTTTGCATTGATGGCTCCCCGTATGTTTTCTCCAACCTTCGTTGGCAAAAACTCGGGCCGTGACATTGGATAAGAAAGGTCTACTTGGGAAGAAAACAAACAAAGCTGTTACCTGGGTAACCACCATTTGAGATTCCTGTTTACCCTTCTCAACATCTCTACGCTCCAGATTGTCAGTGAGGACTGCCAGGCAGTTGGCCCGTCCATACAGACGCTCACAGGCAACCTGGTAACACTCTAACGGATACCAGTGACTGTTCCTAGCCAGGGTAGGTAGATATTTACCAGCTAGAGACAGAGGATACATGGTGGCCAGAAGAACTACGTCATCTTTCTAAGAAGAACAAAATAATAACCATGAATAGGTATGATACGGCCAAAGCGTCATAGTTTAATCAGAGAAACCAAGGTACTTGGATACAGGTATTTCCAGTTGCATCAACTTATTTGAAAATAAGGCACCAAGAGTAGGAGGGTTAACCTAGTTACCTGGTATGGAGATTGTCTGAATGTGTCTCTGTTTGATAACCGTGTCACGGCTGGTACTGAGATTTCCGAGAACCATTCCATTATCAACTTCTCCTGAATGAAAATAAAAGAAGCTTGTTTACAGATCAACAAATCATCGAATCCTTTGGTTAAACGTCAAAGCATCACATGCAGAGTTTTCACTACTTCCAGCATCTACAATGTAGAAAGCTCAAACATAGCATCAAAGCACAGAGTGTACACTGCAGTTTATCGGTGCAATGTTTTCAAGTTTTTTTATATACCACACACGTTACGAGTTTGTCACATTAGCAAACACGAGGGAAGCATGCACACGATCGGGTCCGAAAACTAACTTTCGGGCGATGTACATGGATTTTCCATGCTTAACTTTCAGTATCATTCCCACAATAATCGTTCCAGCCCATTCGTCCAAACGAGGCAAGGTCGTGTCACTGGGGACAAGGTTGGTGTCTACATGGATTCGTCCAAATTATTTAGAAGTTTTTTGTTTTTATTTCAGAGTGTGGGGTGGACGGGTTGCCGTGTCTATTTTGTGTTTATTGTAAAAAAAAAAAAATCAAATGACATGGATTTTTGTGTGAGGTATACACATTTGTAAAACAAATATTGAACTTTGTTGGTGTATTTTCGCACAATATAATTTCTTGGTGAAACCTGGCTATCCATTTCATTCCACTTCGCCTTGAGAAATGGAATAGTCCCGATTTCACCTTGTCATTATAATCTATGGCAATGCACTCACATGATCTTTGCACAATATTTGCATAATGTGTATATGTACAGAATAACATGTCGCGCTGTATGACGGTACACATGGCACTGCTGATTTGCCTGATAAATGCACGCACATTCAAAAAATTTGCCCTATAAAAACAACAATTTGGAGTTTGTACTTATTTCTTGTTTGAGCTATCACTCTGCAAATACAAATCCATGTCTTTCAAACTCGGAGATTTACTGTTAGCATCAAATTCGCAATGTGAGACTTCAGTAAACATCAAAGTTTTCCGGTGCCTACTCAACCAATGAAATCTATTGAGTGTTATACCCAGAGCCTGTTTCTACAGATTAAGCAGACAGGGATACACAAGTAGGTAGGGAACCAGTCTAGCCTTACCTCCAGAACCCCATGGTAGTCCATACGGATCAGCTTAGTAGCCTGGCCTGGTGTCACACAGCGCTCACTGCCCATCTCACCGTACCCTCTGAAGGCTATCAAGGTGGGGAAGCCAATAACACGTAGTTGAGAACAGGTTGTGGGATCCGACGTACAGTTCATGATGTACATTGATCCCCCATCTGGTGATCAATATGGGAAAAAAACTGTCAGTAAAGAATACATCTTTGTTTACTGAGGATGACAACTTGTATAGCAACATTATGCGTCATCCTATCCAATAGAAATCTGCTCTAAAATGGCGGGGGTCGTGGGTTCGAATCCCACCCGAGGAATATGCCTGTGGATTTTTTTTCAAAGGACTCGGGAAAGTACTGAGTATACAGTGATTTGCACACATCAGTGTATGGGTAAAACAATATTCTATCCAATAGAGTTAACTATACAGCTCACACACTATCCCTGCAGTGCTGGTGATGAGAAAACATGAGTGTTATTCTAAAACCGGTAATTCGTAACAAAGTGCTCCCTCTAAAGTTTGCCCAGAAGCCATTTTCACAGTGCATCATGGGAAAAGGTCGACAATAGTCATATCCCTGCGCCCGCTGCATGACTTGATTGTTAAAGTTCATTTGTGGTTTGCAAAGCAGGAAGTGGATACATGGCAGCCGGCGCCAACAGTTAACCAGTTGAAAACAGATGACAAGAATACATGCAAATGTTTCTCCTACCTGGAAACGTTAGCCACGTAAAGAGGCCATAATGTAATTTCGGACCACTGGAGCAAAGGTAATTCAACTACAGAGCCCAGTCATTCAACTACAGTGCGTGCACAGACCACAAACACGTTGTCTAACGCTTTGTTTCACCCACACAAGGACAAAAAAGGTCTTACCTACCTCTTCAGTCAAGCCTACCATTAATTTTTCCCTTGGTCCTCCTACAGCGCAGTGAATAGTTTTCTAGATACCAGCGCTTTACAAGTTTTATTATTATTACTGTTATTATATTATAAATACTGGCATTTTGTGGCTATTCAGAGGCAATTTTTATGTGAACCCCGATTACAGACAGTCCTTTTGTACCAAGAGGGTTACGAGAATTCGAGAGGCTTCCACCTTTATTCATTCATTGTACTTGAATGGCTGAATGGAGGTAAGTCGGAATGAGCCAGCAATCCAGCCATTGTTCCGTGTTTAGTACCATTCTTTATGCCATAAGTAAAGGCCGATGTTTTACAGTTAACGATGCGTGACTTTGGCGTTTTCGCAGTTGCGCAACAAAACGAACGATCCAACAAGAATCTTTGTTCTCTTGGCATTGTCAAGTCAAGGTTTCTTTGTGCCAGCGGTACCCTCAACAAAAAAAGATTCTAGCAGTTCCGCCACAGAATCCTCTAGTGGGACAGGAAAAAAAATTAAACTAGACATTCAGTTTTTGTGACATCACAAAAACTAGGTGTTCGGGAATAACAAATTGCTTATAAACATGGATGAGTTAATACACACAATGTAAAAAAAGCCGTTACAATTAGTGTTGTAGCGCCATTGATTTCAAACTTGTTACCAGAGGGCGCTGTTTAATGTAATGACGTCATCAGTTTTAAGCTTGAAAACGCAGAGTCCTTTACCTACTCACATACTGAAACCACTGTCCAAAGCTCGTTTTATACTGACCTAAGAACTAAAAAATGATGGCTTTATAACAATTGTTTCCTTCAACTTCCGGTTTGAACCGCAATACAAGGTCAAACTGGGGTCATTTCTTTGAGACATTTAAATTGTTTCCAAAAGACCTTTGCGATGATGTGTAGATTGTAAAAATCCATTGTGCACTTCAGGAGTTCTGATTTAATTAATAAACTTTGATTTATTGCAACTCAACATCTGATGACGTCTTCATTACGTCGTCGTTTTATTTCGCGTCTTCACATTGAGGCTCAAGTATATGCACAGTTTCAAGGTTCAGTTTAATTTCAATTTTGAGTTATTTATTTGGAGAAAATTTTGGAGGAATGAAACATTTAAAGCAACATAATGGTCTCTATGAGACACCGTATAACACATGGTTTTGATTTTGTTTGATATATTAAAAGTGAAATCAAATAAAACCTTTAAATAAGAATATGAAAATAATTAAAAAGAGCTTCCTTTTCCACGCAGTGCATTTGGCTGCCGCCAGGTTGTCTGTTCGAAATAGTATTCATATTGCCTTTTATCAACACATTAACCCTTGCTGTCCTCCGTTTTGTTCGGCATCTATGCGGTGTCAATAAAATAAAGTGTGTATTGCTAGTGAACGTTGATGGCGCTATATCAAATGAACAGTCTCATTTTGTAACATCACCTTTACTGAACACTGGTATTCTGTACAGTCAATCTGACATTTGACAGATTCAAATTCCGAGCTCATTATCTGTATTAAAAATTTCCAAAGTTTTATAAAAACTACCCCACTTTGATAAACATCATAAACACAAGTGTGCACGGCTATAGAAATACACGGACATTTTGAAAAGCGATGACTTTACTTTTAAACTTTACTTTTAAACAGTTTTATTAAGCGTATCCCGACAACAACTCTCGCGGGGGTAAAGTGCCTCTGGCCCCGCTGTTGCACACTTGTGACTCTCGTACGTAAGCACGTACGTGATCCATATATAGAACGAAAGACGATCATTTTGTCAATTGCATTTTCTCCACCATTATACATCAAACAACTCACGTGAGCATGTGATCGTCTCAGTAAAGTCTCCTCTTCCTCTCCCTGTCACAATTAAGCCACCAGAATGACATAAAGGGAAACATTTCCACACTGAACTTGGCATGACTTAACACTTTTTCTTTGCGTCGCCATTATTACACACACACACACTGCAAAGTTCGATGAACTGTGACAAGACCTGACTTGTTGCGTGCATGTATATACACAGCATGTAGTTAAAGCCTAGAGTGCACACGCACGGGGTGCAATACAGTAAGGTACTGTACAGACTCTATCGGCGATCGCACTAAAAACGGCACTTTTCACCTTAATATAGCTTCGTTATGCAACGGCCAATTTTGTTCAAATTTCGCAATTAGGCTTTTATAGTCGTTATCTATTACTAAAAAAATCAACATGTAGTTTGCTCAAAAAAAAATTGAAATAAAAAAAAAAAAAATTTTTTAAACTCGTCGTCATAACAAACTGTAACATTTGATGACGTCATCAATGTAATATTTTCAAAGGTCATAAACTACATTTTATTTCGTACACTGAAACCATGTTCAAATTCTGTTTAATATTGACTCCACGGCTTAAATTGTGACTTTTTAAGCATTTTTTGCTTCATCTTCCGGTTTGAACCGGAAGACAAGGTCAAATTGGGGTCATCTCTGTGAGACATTTAATTATTTTCTAAAGACCTTTCCGATGATGTATAGATTGTAAAATTCCATTGTGTACTTCAGGAGTTATGATTTTTTTAAATAATAAACTTTGATTTAACGTAATTCAACACCCGATGACGTCATCATGACGTCACAACAACGGTTTTGTCTCCTTGCCATATACTACCTATGTATGAATTTTTAAGGTTATATGACCTTCGGTAGTGTGAATTTGAAAGTGGACAATCGCCAGTGAGAAGAAGAAGAAGAAGTATTAAAAAAAAAAAAACGAACAAAAACAAGAGGTCTTCGGACCAGAGTCCGAACACCTAATAAAAAAACCCGGCGGCAACTGGTTAACCTACCTATCATTTTGACGGACTTTGCCAGCGTGCCAAACATGCCCATCTTTCTACGGCAGTTGCTGCAATCATTCTGGATGAAAACCACCAATGTTGTTGAAGCGACATCTTGTCTCCACGGACTATTGAGACGAAGTGGATCTTGTCCTACATCAGAACGCTCAATGATGCTTGACCATGTTGAATCGGTTACTTTATCAACACCGGCAATCATTGGCTGTGCTGAGGCAGCATTAGAGCTCTAATCAAAACAATAAATAAATACAGACAACTTGTCATGGTTTTTTTTTTTGACGGGCAGGAGAAAGTGGGGAAACCAGACTGTTTCCTATTTGTAATAGCATGGTTGATCAAGTGTTAATGATCAACATAATGCTCAAAATATAATTTTCCCACAAACTTTAAAGATGTTAATATTTATAAGGTATTCACTGACACCTTTCTTTCTGCCATGTGTCAAGTCTTGAAACAGCTTGGTTGCTTAGCTACAGTAATGTCACTAAGCTAAAATTTACAGTACTGAAAATCCTGGGAAAGAATAGCAAGTTGTAGTAAAGTACAGCTGAAGAGTGTAGTAATGTACAGCTTAATATGTATTGTTACGGTTATACACTGTTACATAATAAAAGCAGTACGGCGTGACTGCTGGCGGGCAGTCCTGCCATGTGGCAGTACGAAGCCAGCTCCCACCATAGAAAGACGTTATTCGCAGACTCTGGACTCCATGGGCAGACGCCTACCTTGGTAACTATATTGTAGGTCAGAAAACACTACATTGGCGACAAGGATGTAGAAAACACTACATTGGCTTTTTTTCAGCTTCAGGGTTCGGTTATATAGAGCTGCTTCACCAGTTAACGCCAGATGACATGCATACACACCCAGGCCTGGATCTTAAGAAAAACGGGGGCAGGCCTTTGCTGGCCAAATCAGATAAATTGTACAAGGGCATGCTGGCCAAGTTGGTAGTAACAGTGCAAATATTTCTGAAGGGCATGCTGGCCAACTCGACAGGGCATGAGGCCAATGGCCTCGGTGGCCTCGGTTAAGATCAAGGCCTGCACACCAATATTTTTCCTGCCAGAAACAGGACGAAACTTTTCGTGTGAAATCAGAATACCCGAACGAAGGTCGCCCGGACATTCCATTACGGAGCGTGCGCTGTGCATGCACTCACTGTGCACCAAAGAGGACAGATGGTACTGGAATTCATGCTTAAATTCTCCCTATTTGCAGGGGGTTAGTGCGTAATTCCAGACCTTTGTCCTTTTGTTATAAGAAGAGAATTGCGACACATCAAGAGGCTGCCACCATTATTTATCAATGTATTTCGGCTCGATGGAGGCGAGTCCGAGTGAACCGAGATTCCAGCCTCGATTCCAGCCATTGGAACATTTGTTGGCCTAGGGTCACGGCAGAAGTGTTTGGATACATGCTAAAATGAATCTGGTATATTCTCGAAAGAGTGTACTTACTGTACAACACTTTACTTCAATCGCACGTTAAGTAGTGAAGCAACAGAACCAAAATCATTACAAACCAAAAACACGTTTTTGAAAAAATTATTGACAGATACCTTTCTAATCCAAGAGGTGTTTTCTGTTGGAGATTTTCTTGGCTTTACGTTGATACTTTTAATCCTGTGCGAGTTACTTGGACTACAGATGTCTACATTCATATCTATATCTGATATTCTTATTGTACTGTTAGCACTTGTGGTGCATGACTGTGGTGTGTAAGTAGTGAAGCCATAAGAAATCTGAAATGAGAAGAACAATTCAAAAGAACTGTGAAAATTTTGATTCAATCCGTCTAAGTTTGACTGTTACAACCAAACTCAGCTGTTGCGTTTTTTTTAGGTTTTCAGATACACTTCATAAAAAGTAAGCTTTCAGACTGAAACTAAACAATGGGAGACTTTTGAGATGTTAGCGGGTGCCCCAGTAACCTGTCCTTTTGTACTATGAGAGCAATAGAAAAGGACCGCTTATTTGGGCGCCCACTAACGTCTCAAAAGTCTCCCATCATGTTTTTGATCCTTACCAATCATGTACAGTGCCTTTTAAGGACACAAGTGTCAAGACCGGGACTCAGAAACACCAGGGCTTGACAACGGCATTTATTAATTGGCAACAAAGTAAACTATTTTAACCTTGTACGTACGTGTATATAGGATTTGAGGCATTGCATGGTGAGGTATCAATGTATATTTAGTTTGCGGTAGCACCATGTGATTATATCTACTTTGCTAGATGATGATGTCTCCTGATGATGACTAGAGCAGGCTAGTCGAAACGTTGAGACCAAACTCACTCCGCGGTAGTGAAGTTATCCGAGAAGTCCCCCCAATCCACTAAGCGAAAAAAGTAGTAGTACCGTAATTTTCGGCCTATAAGCCGCGGCTTGCTGGTTGTTTTTCGCCCGCAAAAAGTTCCACGCGGCTTATGGGCCGGGCGGCTTATGGGCCAACGTGTCAGTAATGTAAGCCGAAAATTACTGCACTCGCACAAAAACATTCAAGACAATGAAAATGGCAATGAGACAAAAACAACTAACCAGAAAACATAAAAGCCAGCTATGACAAATGTTGATATCCAATTCCAATCAAAACACGTTAAGCCGACCGAGCTAGCGCTGCTGAAAACACATCGGCGTTCAATCAGATAAATTGGTATTCGCACGCCGACCTGTGCATTGCTGATTATGCAATTGTAAACCAGTGCGTCAATACACTACATGCATGTAAACAGGAAGTTGCGAAATGTCGGATGTTATCGACCGTTTTGCATTCATTGACGGACTTTACCGGTCTTTGCCGTAAGCTGCCACTGGAGGGCGCTATAAAAATGTAGCGCGCCCTCTGCCGGTAGCGGAGGAAACTTCTGGAAACGTTACGCTGCTATAAATTCTTGCTTATGATGGTCGCTGCAACGTGCACGATCGGAAGACCGCAACGTAAGGTACGCACGCAGGCTGGGCTTGTAAATTGCTTGTAAATGACATACAGATAAGCTCAAAAGTATTTAATCGAAAATACAGATCTGGATTTGGCCACTGTTTCTGTGTTGACCACAGTAAATGCGGTCACGCTATTGTTCACCTGAAATTAAACGTGCTCAATGGCCTTTATTTTCGGTATTTTTCTGAAAAAATACTGCGGCTTATGGGGTATAGCGGCTTATGTGCCGACAACTGAATCTTGCTTTGTAAATTCTTGGGCGCAGCGGCTAATGGGCCGAGTGGCTTTTGGGCCGAAAATTACGGTAGTCCCGGCCGATTTCCTACCTCCCCAGGTAGTACTTAAAAAGCAGGACAGTTCTTTTCAGAAGTACGTTGTCTCCCGAATTCCGAAATCTACTTCGCGGTAGTAGAATAATAGCAAGACAAGTTCTCACAAGAACAATCTACTGTATATAGCAAAGTAGATATAATCACATGGTGTTACCGCAAACCAAATATACCTTGTACGTGTACTTACCAAATCATCATTTTCTTTTCCAGCCCATGGTGAGTACTGAAGCTCTTTCCCCTCAGCATTGTAAATAGCAACGTCATTTTGCTCTAGGAATGTAGCAACAGCCCAGGGAGTTGGGGAGGTGTTTGGGAATACCTTTTGATGTAAAACTAAACCTGAAATAAATCGAAATAACAAAATGAAAACTCCTGTTTCCCCCCGGCTGAACTAAAAAAAATAAAAAAAAAAATAAAAAAAAAAACTTGTTCAGAGCTTAAAACTCGTTTAGAGTTTAGAGTGAGTAATTTCAATGCTGAACCACAGCTGAACAATACCCTCTGCACTGAATCCCCTGGTATTTGCCTTGAGACGTACTTCGTCAGTGTTTTCAAAAAGTCATGAATGTGTCAAAAATAACAAAATTTGGCAAATCAGTTTTTGCACAATTTCTTGACATACTCATTGACATACAAATTGAAACTTGAAAATGATTTTTGATGATTAGAAATCCTATACTTGGCAACTAAAATATTCATAAAGTGAGTTTCGAAAAATGACCCAACCTAACCTTTAACATCAACTTCCTTCCACCAAAATAGCACAGAGAAAGGAACACTCTTCGCATATGTAGCATCAACCCAGCGTGTCACCACTATACATACAAAAAAAAGGGAAATAAAATAAACAAGTGTATACACACAGTATTCTTTCCATTGGTGTTTTACATGTAAGACTAACAAGAACAATATTAATCAAAATTTAGATATTAAATGCATACAGTTCCACTGAGAGGTGCTCAAGGCACAAAATGCAAGAGTAGAAATGTACTTCAATAGTCAAAGTGACTCAATTACGGCAGGAAAATACAATTAAATCTTAGCATGGTGGCAACCTGAACTGGTAGCATCGTACAAATATTTCATTAGACGTCACATTCACAGTCGTAAATCCCAAGGGTGGAGATCATCCCGTCAGAATTTCCCAACAGCAGTTAAAAAAAAACCATTTTTTTTTTAAAGGATATTATAAAAACTCTGCACTGAACTTCTTTGAGTGTGGTACTCAAAAGACTGATGCGCCTTGAGATCGATACATTTGAGCTATTACATGTATTAGACCCTTGCTTTGAAAATATTTACTGAATTTTCCTGCGTATAAGGCACTCAGTGTATAAGGCCCAGTACCCCCAAATCATTGAAACATGATCAATTGTCAACGCACAAGGCACACCGCCATTTAATACGCACCACGACCGCACACACAGAAGCCCACCAGGTACATGCCACTTTAGGTGAGCAGATCCTGTTTTCTTTTAATCATGAAAATAAAACACCACTTCTGTTTTTTTAATTTATTTCTTTTCATTTTCGCTTTTAAGATTTTGTCAAAAGACATTGCTTCATGCCTTTTTTTAACACACCGCACACACGTGGTCCCATGTACTTCCGTCATTCATTATCAATGAGCAAGTTCGGGTGGGTGACGAGAGTCGACTGAACTTAACCATAGTCGATCAAGATGTCAGCCGAATGCTACGTGGTTTGACTAGCTAGTCCAACTGGATCAGCCTTGCCCCGGAGCACTGTTCCTCTAGTCAATTCATGTGCTACGTCACAGTTAATGAGTACTACCTCCAATATTGTTGAACTACTCAGAGTAGATCAATGATAACGGAGGGATTTGGTTGAATATGACAATAATTTGTATTTGCAGTGAAATACATAGTTAATCATTGCACGTAGAGATCAAAATAGGAGGGGGAAAACATAGAAAATGAACTTGAAAATGACATGGTAACTTGCTAAATCCTATCGTCTGCTCAACAAGCATACACTGACTTCAATTTACTATATTGACTAGTCGCTCGACTAGACGCGTTCGAGTGAAGAACAGATCACGCATGCATGGTTTAAATCACAAATTGACTAACAGTCAGCACCCGAACTTGCTTAATGCTGTTAGCTCATTGCACACGCAGGATGGGACTTGGAATGTGCACCTTATCAAAACACTTAGCAGCCATTAAATCAAAATGTACAAATTATCTCACATTTTCCAACACAGATGTACACCACTAGTCACATTCGAACTACGTAGCTAATCAGCCGACTGTGGCGTGTCCTGGCCGAGCAGTCTAAAGCACTGGACTCAAGCTCTGGTGTTTCGATCAGCAGAGTGTGGGTTCGAGCCCTGGTGTGGATTTTACAAAGCGCTAGGACTAGTCTTATCTCAAGTTAGGATGAGTAACTAATCCTAACTTATAGGACTAGTTGTAAGTTAGGACCAGTCCTAAGTTACGACTAGTTTTGTGAAATCCACCCCTGGTCTTTACACTTGTGTACTCAAGCAAGACACTTAACCATTATCTTTGGGAAATAATGAGCGCCTTGAGTACCTAATTGTTGGTAGAGACGTGTGTTATATAAGACTCCAGTATTATTGTTATTATAATTATTTAAACAAAAAATTATAATAAAAGTACCTTCAGCGTGAAGATGGATGTCAACTGAAGCAAAGTCCAGTCCTGAGCCATCGTCAAGGAGAAACTCAGCGGCTGACCTTTTGAAGGCATCCAGATATGACCTTGTGTCACGACCCCAAGGGGCATGGAAGCACACTAAGGTTGGCGACCTCTTGACCTTAGGCCTGATGATATAACTTTCAAAATTGTCCATGGTTAGGATTGATATGGACGACATCCTGACACTAAGGAACAGTTTTAGGTCTTCAACAGCAGCCTCGGCCCCTTCAAATTTATGGAATTTTGTCACATCATTCTTTTCTGAAAATATCAAAACAAAATTAAGTATTTACAAAATATAAGTCAAAATGTATAATATGGCTATTAAATTGTATACAGTTTTATGCATATTTGTTAGAACCATTAAAAAATGCGCTCTACACTGTATAACACACAGTGACATTGACTTCCAAAATGCACAACCAAGATTATCGTGATGATGACGTCATGTGAATCGAGTTAACACTAGCGTAGCGTGTCGTGGCTAAGCGGTTTAGTGCATCGGACTCAAGTTCTGGTGGCTAAGTCATCAGGATGTGGGTTCGAATCCTGGTCATGACACTTGTTTCCTTGAGCAAGACACTTTACTAGAATTGCTTCAAATAGGGGAAGAGGCAGTTATGTTTGTCTCGCTATGGATTCATTTACCCCTCCATGTTCTTAGCTGTGAAGAGTCTTGCGTTTATATCTCTCCATGTCTTGTTTCTGCGCATTGGGGCAGGTTTCTATCCCTTCAAAAAGTAGCCCACACCTTGAGTGGCCTTTGGGCCTTGTGATGGGCGAAGTGCATGAAAAAAAACGCAATCAAAAAAACACTAGTTATGTGAACTATTTGACTCGCAAATACATTATTTAAAATGCATGCAAAATGCTGAGGATACACATATTTCATATCTCAATTGCCTTTTCATTATTTTCAGGTTATCGACAATTTTAAATCTTTTTATCAAGTATGCAAAATAATGTTATATAATGTTCTCTCTGATTTTTATTTTAAAAGGTTGTTCAATTTTAGAGCAATTTTCATCATTGTAAACCACACAGTTTTTAGTCCTTGGACTTTTTGTTTGGTGAATAAAAACCAAAATGAAATGAAAATTTCAAGCTGTTCCCGTCTGAAAACTTTTGCTATCTAGCATAGTGGCCTGTATATGTAAGTGAACATTAAATTTCTGCCAAAAATATGTATTAATTTATTTGATGAACAGTTGAATTAAGCTGTAACTACAGCTAGTAAACTTGCGGGTACAACAACCATGTATAAATCTCTTTTGGGGGGAGAGGTGGCTCTGAAAAGAGCCGCTGTGGTCTCGACGTTTCAAACAGTATACTCCTTTCAATGAGATAACACTGCGTGAAAATTGAACATTTGGAAGACATACCCTTTTCCTCCCTGACGATGAATGCTGGAAGTTTAGCAACCTTGTAGTCTTTCATCAACTTGGCAGTCTCCTTAGACGCTGGGTGAACCATCAACGCACCAACTCTACCAGTGAAACGTTTTTTTATCTAAACAATATAAACAATAATTATACAGATAATAGGAAAATATAAACAAATAATAATAGGCAAATTTGAAAGGTACATGTAAAATTTAGTACCAGATCTATGTCTCTGAGTTAGGACATCAGTGTCCAATTTCATGGCTCTGCTTACCGCGGAACTCTGCCCTTACTGCCCATAGAACTATGTGCTATATAGGGCGCCATAAGCGCAGAATTCCACGGTAAGCAGAGCCATGAAATTGGGGAACTGCTCTAGACAGAGGACGGTCATGAGTTTGAATCTCACATGAGGTGCTAATACTAGGAAAGGACTAGATGTACAGCGCTTTGTCACACATAAGTGTAATAATAAAGATAATAATAATAAAGGCGATTTAATAACGCGCACGTCTCCACCAAGAAGGTGCTCAAGGCGCAGTACAATAGAATAAACAGAAAATATAACAGTTAATACTACAAACAGCAAGTTCGGGGTGAGTGACCAGAGTGACCAGAGTGACCAGGCCCACCAGAAACCACAGAGCACAGGGAAACCAACTATATTTCGACCACACTCTGGGGCATGGTCGATGTACGGTCGATGTGATGACACCGGTTTTGGGCTCCGGCCCTAGCCAGTCTAGTCGATCTGGTCGCATACCCGAACCTGCTCAAAAGAAACAAGCAGAAACGAAAAAAGTAAGGCAACTGTAAAAAAAGCATTTGACATGAGGTGTGTTTTAAGACTGTGTTTGAATGAGTCAACGGTCTGGCAGGATTTAACATGATCTGGGAGAGCGTTTCATAAACGTGGTGCAGCGACTGTAAATGATCTATCCCTCCATGTATGTTTTGATTTCGGTTTAATGAGAAGTGATTTTTTACTTGAGCACAAGTGTAGGGCAGAACTGTAAATTATCTTCTAACTCGTTTACAGCACCTGCTAATTTTAGGGTTCAAACTGACCTCTTTGTCATTGTTATTGTGTGACTTGGCACTTGGGAATCGTTTTTTGACGAGACTTAAGCAAACTTGATCTAGGCTTGGGTTTTAACCTGTTTCCGCAGGAATTCTTTTTCTTTTATCCCGTCCCCCTGGCAGGATTCCTTTGGCGGAATTGCCGGAATCTTTTTTCTTTGAGGGTACTGCTGGCACAAAGAAATCCTGACCTGACAATGCCAAGAGAACAAGATTTAGTGGATTGTCCGTTTTGTTTCTCAACAGAGAAAATGTCAAATTCACACACCATGAATTGCAAAACATCGGTCGTTACCCACGGCATAGGAGTGGTACTAAACACGGAACCATGGCTCGATTGCTGACTCACTCTGACTGACCTCCATTGAGCCGAAATACAACGAATGAAGAATGGTGGAAGCCTCTCGATGCCTCATAATCCCCTTCTTGGAACAAAAGGACAACGGTCTGGAATCAGAGATTACACCAAAACCATCTCTCAATAGCCAGAAAATGCCAACATATTAAAGACATATTTTTGTCCTTGTGTGGGTGACACAAAGTGTTAGTCGGCGTGTGTGTGGTCTGTGCACGCTCCGCAGTGGAATGTCCGAGTGACCTTTCGGTGGTCCAAAATTACTTAATGGCATCTTTACACGGCTTCCGTTTCCAAGCAGGGGAAACATTTGTACGTACACACGTCATCTGGTGCCTACAGGTTAAAAGACATTTGACAACTCTATCTACTGTGATTTAAAGCGACTAAAAAGAAAATAAGCTACGACAACCATCCCAATTTACCTGAGTCACCTGTAACTCTACATCATAGTGGCTCTGTGTATCTACAAGGGCAATAAGAACTAACTCAACATCAGTGAGCAGGTTCTCCAATGCTCCTTGGCTAAACTCAGGCACTTTGGTCTTGTGTTTGGCCACCTGAAAACGTACACAGTCAATGTAATTGAAAGATAGTTAGTTGAAAAGTAATTGTTTTGAGTTTTCTGGTATAATGTACTTATCAAGTGCCTTTTCTTTGATTGTAGAACAGTGCCCCTCCCCAATCCAGCAAATTCCATCCTCATACATCTACATGAAAAAATAATCGGCTCTTTTAAATATAGTGTAATTTCAAAGTAAGATCATTGCCATCAAACATTATTACCCCCTCACTGGGCCAATGATGTCATTCTGTAAACCATATCAGCTCCCTTGGGATTATACAGCCTGGGCTGCTAAGTATGTAGCGCACCAAGCTAATCAATCGCAATGAACCATATCTGCCCACACAGGTGCCCATTTATTCCCGGGTGAAGAGAAGCAATTAAAACAAAGTGTGCTGCTCAAGGACAAAAGTGTCATGACCAGGATTCGAACGCATACCCCGATGACTTAGCCACCAGAACTTGAGTCTGATGAACTAAACCGCTCGGCCACGACATGCTACACTAGTGTTAACTCGATTCACATGACGTCATCATCACGATAATCTTGGTTGTGTCATTTTGGAAGTCAATGTCACTGTGTGTTATACAGTGTAGAGCACATTTTTTAGTGGCACTAACAAATGTTACAGTGCATAATACTGTATACAATTTAATAGCCATAGTATACATTTTGACTTATATTTTGTAGATACTTAATTTTGTTTTGATATTTTCAGAAAAGAATGACAAAATTCCATAACTTTGAAGGGACCAAGGCTGCTGTTGAAGACCTAAAACTGTTCCTTAGTGTCAGGATGTTGTCCATATCAATCCGGCCACGACACACCATCTAAGGCTACAAACAAATGATGCCTTTGGATTGTTTTAGCAATTTGTACACAAATTCAGAGGCAGAAACCAGAAGGAACTTCTGTTGCACACTATCTTTGTCCAGTATTAAGCAGAACAACAGCAACATTTAGCATTTTTTTCTCTCCAGTCATGACAGTTAAATATTCCACTTTATCTTGATTGAAACTAAAGTGAGCACATTCAGTAACAACAGTTTCGATAATGTAATAAATGCTCTGCCACCTTCACATAGCTTTGTCTTGGTTAAAACAGAGTAAGTATATAATACCAGAAAATAAAGTAAGGATTTGCAGTGACGCCATGTGGTTTAAACCTCTTTTGAGCATTTTAATAATAACAATAGCACTCAGTATTTTTTTCCTGCTGAGTTACGTTTTTGAAGTATGAGACCTGTAGTTCCTTTACATAGGACCATGTAACGATTTACAAGGTGCTGTGGCGCAATCTGCAGCCGATCAAACCAGGAACACCGGGGCGAACCCCTTCTCTTTGCGATAAGTGCACTGGGTTCTTTTACGTGCATTACACAACACACGGGACCTATAGTTTTGACTGAACGTTTTGGGCAGTATACCCTGTCCATTGTCAAGAAGCGGCAATGTTTACCAGGATTACCAATACAATGGTGTACAATGTAAACCAACTTACTAGTTTCAAAAACCATTGATGAAGATCCCTTGGTTTTCCTGGCCCGTTATAAGTTGCAGGAATGGCAGTCCCAATGAAGCACTGTAAACAGGGAAGAGTGTCTGGAGTGTTGAAGCCCCTCGTAGTCTATGAAACGGACAAGTTAAATAATGTGTACAGTATTTTAATAAAGCAAAAACATTTCTCATTCTTTTTTGTCTCAATACCGAGACTATAGTAGGCTGTAAAATTGTTGACTAGACCATTAGGGTTCATGTATGAACCATTTCTGATACAAGAGAGGTTTAGATGCACGTGTGTACGTGAACGTGAATGCGGAAAAGTTGCGTATAAAATATCACTTTGGTCGGATTGCAACTCAGACACAATCGCTTCCACTGACATATTTGACGTGAATGATGGTAAGTTCACGTATGCCAAAAACGTGAGATTTCAACTACTTTTTACTGTACAAACCGTGTAAAAAAACTGACATACCTTTGATTGATCAAGGAATGTACCAAGCCTCCATGATCCATACACATTGTTATCTTTACTTTGGGTGTTTCCTCGTTTCCAAAGTCCCTGTAGTTGTGTTTCTAGCCGTGAGGCAGATCCTGCATGAATGACAGAAAAAAATATAACCCTTACTCCCCAAATGATCATTGCGGGACCTTCCCTCAATCCTCCAAAACCAACAGGTGTGATTTTATGTCCATTGTACTCCATCTTATTACACGACCTTAAAGCCCCAATTATCACAACAAAGTTCCACTGAAACAAAAACAAAATGACCCCAAAATATCCTCCATTGTATTTGTGCAGCCAAGTGCAAAACAAAATCTTCATGTGTTACGTAAAAAAATTCACCCTTCCTCAATCATCTCAACTCCTAACGTATCTCTTTCAGGCATGCTTCCTCAATCCTCCATAATTATCCGCATCGAAGCAGGCCTCGATCTTAAGAAAAACGGGGGCAGGCCTTTGCTGGCCAAATCAGAGAAATTGTACAAGGGCATGCTGGCCAAGTTGGTAGTGACAGTGCAATTTTTCTGAAGGGCATGCTGGCCAACTCGACAGGGCATGAGGCCAATGGCCTCGGTGGCCTCGGTTAAGATCAAGGCCTGTCGAAGTATCAGGCCTGATACTTCACGGAGACAGCGGAGGCAATTGCCTCCGTAGCCCCTGATCATTGCCTTGGTGCCCTTGAAATGTTCCAGTGCAAATTTACAATTTCCTCATTGAGGCGCCCTTTATCATGTTTATCAAGAAGAAAATGCCTTAGTGCCCTTGCTCTTTCAAGAATGAAGCAATCAGGCCTGCACTTTATTATGTGTTTGTTCTCAATCCTCCATAATCATCCAATGGTAAATTTTCAAACGTGCCGCAATCCTCCAAAATCAACCAAATTCTCCGGTTGATTTTGGAGGACCTGGGAGGGTTAAGGTTTAATTTTCAGTCTGACTGAGAAGTTGAAAACACCTCGGGGATTCTGGTTCAATGCAATTGTTCAATGCAATTGCAAGCACCCTTGTCTACAGAATTCCTTCTGGAAGCTTTTGAACTGCAGCAATTAAGTTCGCCTTTGAGTCATATTTGGTTTCATTCCCAGAAATTAACACCAGTAATAATGACAACGTAATTTTGAGTAATTGTTGATAATCAATAAGCAAATATTGAAAAATCAATGTGAAAAAACAGTGTCAATTCTTCGATCCTCCATTTTCAATAATCCATTTTCAGCAGTCGATCAAAGTAGAGCTAACTGGTCACAGATGACAGGATAATCGCAGTGCTGCATTCTAACTCAGGGTTGTATTCAAAATTTAGGCCATAAAACGAAGCTCGGATTTTGGACATGGTTTGACTATGGAGCCTTAGGTACGTTGAGGGGGTCTTGGGTCCTCGGGTTTGAGGGTTTTTTAGGACAACCCATACTTTATGGTAATTTCCATCAAATAGCCACCTTCTGATAATTATGAAGAAAACACGATCATACCAAACAATAGACCGATCCATAGCCTTGGCTACGCCACCGAAAGTCTGACAAAAGTCCCACACGATAAGCTATTGGAAAACGTAAACATGTGTGCGTGCACTTACAGCGGACGCGCGCTCATGTCGTGCAGAGTGGCATTGAAGTGACGCACATTGTGCTGCCCACGTGTACAGAGATGATGCAGCCAATGCTGTGATTGGTCAATGTGTTTAGTGGGTGTGGCTTAATGGATCGGTCTATTGTCCCATTATCTGTATACAACTCAGGAGAAGTTTACCTTGTCCTCTAAAGACCACACAAACTGGGTGATGAACAGACTGCCTCACATAATAACTTAGGATGGCTTCGTTGAAGATAGGTAGGACAGTCTGGTGTGAAGGCTCAGGTAGAGTGTGGTTTCCCTGACCATCTTGAGTGACACTAACAGTATCTCCATCACTGGCTGTAGATATCAAAGAGAAGAAACTATTAAGTCTTACCGCCTTTTCGCACTATTAATGTCCAATTCGTGACAAATCTACACGGATCAACTCCAAGTTGACTCGGTTAAATTTCTACGAGGTTCAAGTCTGCTCTGCTTTCACACCAGCTCAGCACGACATCGTGTATTGTGCAATTGTTTCATACTGCCTCAACGAATCCAAGCGGAAAACTCCCATACTGCAGATGTCGTCACGAACTCAACACAGGTTGAAAATGAACCCAGGAGTGTTCACACTATGGCTTTCGACACCTGTTGGAATTTTCAAATTTTCCACACGGACCGAGAGTTCTCAACCCACCGACCGTGGTTGGTTTTGACACGGATTGAGCGCCCTGCTCGGGTCAACGTAGGATTGAAAACAATGAATTTTTTTAGTGTGAAAAGGTCAGTTTCAAACTTACACAGATTGGACCTGTGTCTCAATCGGGAAGTGTGAAAGGCCTTTAAAAGTACACATTAACCGACTCATTCATAAAACTATGTAGTGTAGTCTAAAAGTAGCTCTACATTCTGTAAAATGGTTTTGTAACACTAACACTAACAGAATGTTCCCTACAAAAGTTTGAGGCTGGTGACCTAATCGACTGCTACCCATCAACCAATTGAGGTAGGCCTAATGTAAACACAATAAAAAAATAAATAAATAAATAAATAAATACAATTAATTGGAGAAAACAACTACTATACTAAGTTAAAACAAGGCAGGCCTGCTTCACGAAGGCAACAGAGGCAATTGCCTCCATTGCCCTTGGTCGTTGCCTTGGTGCCCTTTAAATGTTCCAACAGAAATTTACAATTTCTTCAAAGAGGTGACCTTTACTAACTATCAAGAAGAACACTGAAGTTGGTGCCCTGGCCCTTTCAACATGTTCAAGAACGAAGCAATCAGGGCTGCAACAGTGCAAGACCAAGTACCTTCATGACCTTAGTAAAAACTGAAGAGCGACAACTTTCCCAATTCAAAATTGTGCGGGAGGGAGTCCAGAGTCCAGAGTTTAGTATTGGCAGTAAGCTAGTATATTTTGTGGCTTCCTTTTTTGTAATAAATGTAGACCTACATTGTATGCCACTGCCAGCACCCAGCCTGTAACGTTAGCACTACACTAGCACTAGCAGTATAAACGGGTACTTTTGTCCGGAAACTAGATTACTTCACACGTAAATTCCGATCAAAGACCTCTTTGTCTTCGACTCGTAACATTAGCAATGTCCAAAAAAAAATTGCTACTTATACCTTCAAACGTATGGAAAAGGACAAGCAAACAAATGGTGCACAATAGTTTCATCTTCAGCATGCACTGGTGAAGGAACGTTGATTTTTAGCCAGGAAGGGACGTTGTTGCGCTTCAACTCACTCGCTTCACAACAAACATTCATGGAGTTCATGTTCCTATTGAGGGCGCTCTAAATAATTGAGCGATTTGCGATCGCGATCAAAGGCGGGATACGAGGCCTTATTTATTTAAAAAATCTGTAGTGTCTGTCCCTTGTCCAACTTGGCGGCCACAACTAACGGCTAGGCGAGGCTAGGGTGGGATCGCGGCGTCATCATGCCTCGAAGGATATAAGAAAATCGGCTTCTATCGAAATCGTAGCTCCGCAAGGACGGTTTTTGACTTTCGATAATGAGGGTAGGGTACACTGGGGAAGATGGGACATGGGGTAAGATGGGACATTTCTTACTAAACTTGTTTTAACATGATCAAAACTCTTTCCGGCAAATCCCTTTCTACATGTTGGTTTGTTGGCATGTCGTCTGTCTCTTGAGGTCGTCTTTTTAGCATTTTCTTTTTCTATTAGCGTGAGTGGCGGCAAACAAAGTTATGTGTCTGTTGTCAAGTTTCACGAACAAGTATAATACTTGCAGGTTACCGTGTCGATGAGTGAGTTAAGAAGAGTGTCGAGATTTATTTACAATAGCAATTAACCCTTTTGTTTGCGCACATATTCAGAAATGATACCAATGCCGGCTAAAAGCAATTCAGACTTACTAGGTGTAAACAATTCTTTTCCCGGGGTGGTTTTGGTGATCTGTCCCGTTTTACCCCAAAAGTAATTTTAGTTGGGTAAAATGGGACAATTATTTAACAACTTATTATGAACTATGAGCGGTTGGGGTAAAATGGGACATATTCATATTGTTTAAAACAATTAAACTATTCAATTTAAAAATTCCACAAGATGTAAACTGTAATCGTTGATTATTATAATATTTTAACAACAAATTGTTTTGAAGTGACTTACCACACTAAGCACTGACAGTTGTGGAAAATGTTCATGTAATCTTGTCCCATCTTGCCTCAGTGTGGGATCCAATTTCCTCCCAAAAATATCAAATATTCAATTTTAATGTTTTTTTTGGTCAGTCATTGATTCAATGCATGTGTCCCATCATACCCCGAAGTATTGGGGTAAAATGGGACATTAAATTTATATTCAAATATAGTATTGGCATCTAAAACTCTAAAAAAAAAGTCGCTTGAAATTTTGTTAAAAGGTTGAAATATAAATAACCTTGAGTATCAATAAGCCAACATGGTCACTTAATGTAAATTTTTATTTTTATTATCCAAAAAACTGGTTTTCTGTCCCATCTTCCCCCGGTTGACCCTACCTCTATGTGGGTGGAACCTGCACAGCCAAAGTCCTGGTTCGAAAACGGCCACTAACAGTGGGTAGACGGGAAACCGAGGACCAAGTAGAGCGACGTACGTCAGCCTTATGAATAAATAAAATGTGAATAATTCACAATCAGAAACAGGTCAAGTCGTCGCTCCACTTGGTCCTGTTTTCTGGCTACCCTTACAGTGTCGCAGGCCATGTGTCTAAAAACAAAAGCGCACACCGGATCTATTTCCGGAGGAGGGAGGCTTCAAATTCACTTTAAACACCATGGACTGTGACCGTATAAATTGATGGTGAGGTTTTGCTCCACCAGGAGTTTTATTTTAAATTTTTGTTAGTGTCCAGTCTCATAAAAAAATTATGGGCTGGGGCCAATCCACTTATCCTTGGCCTGGCCTATAGCACCATATTGCAACCCGATCGCTGTGCCTGCTGTGGTTTTCGAGTTGCAGCGTTCCTGATCATAGGCCTACTTGCAGATGACCTTACTGCAAGAATTTACCAGGGAAATTCTGTGATAAAACAACTCAACATAATTTTATTTGTAATTACATACAACCCCAAATTACACAGTTCAAAATACATACATACTGACGTACTAATTGACTGCTTCCGATTGGCTCGATTTTTGCTACCCCAAAACAGAGTAGCAAAATTCCCAGCCAATCAGAAGCGATGGGGTCAGCATGTATTAACCTCATCCGCATTATGATTGGCTAACCTTTCAGCCCTGTTTCATTTGCGTAAAAATTATGAATAATTTATGTTTGAAACTTCATGAATAACTCAACATCAACATTGGAAAAGGCCCTCGTGGCCTCGCCACTCGATCGTCGTGAGCGCTGACTTGTATTGGCCTTCGCGGCTACATAGCTGTATAAGCCACGAAGGCCTTGACGAAGCAGTCTGGAGCGGTGGACTCGGTCATTTACAGAATGTGGATTCGAATCCTGGCCTGGTCAGTCGAGGCACTTGGTGGAGAGAAGCAATTGTGATGAAGTGCCTTGCACCCCAGGAGTAAAAGTGGGTACCGGCGAGAGCTGAGGAGTAACCATCGATGGACAGGCATCCTGTCTAGGGGGAATATAAATATTCTCAGTCGTTTAATGTCAAGGAAACCGGAAACACCGGCCCGATGAACCATACAGACTTTCCTTTTTCTTATCGAGCACGGTATATTCTCTTTTAAGTCATTCATGCAATTAGTATGATGACAACCAATGTTCATGTGTTCATTTTGAAAGGAAAGTAGGCCTATGTCATCTTTTGGTTGAGCAAACAAGCTGCGCAATTAATGTCATCATTTTCAGTGGTCACATTTTTAGTGAAAGGCCGTGTCCGAAATGAATGGCTTCGGCAGTGGCTACGGCCGGAACGCCGAGGATTCTTATTCTTTAACGTGTTGTCGTTTCAGCCAGCGGCCATAGCCGTGTTGCCGAAGTCGCTTGATTCGGACACGGCTAAAACGAAAAACAATGTATACGTTGTGTCGGGATTTTAATTACGTTTTTATATCTACACTGTATTTGAAGTTCAAAGAAACCATTATCGTTTGCACAGATTGATGTCCAAAAAGGAAGACTGAAACCAGGAAATATTCAATTGTTGGTTTCCGAAAAGGAAGTACAGTTGAAAGAGAAGTATTATCTAAATGTATATCTTGCTAGTGTAATTTTTATTGAGCCGTTCATTTCGAGTGCAAGACGGCTTTAATGAACGCGCACCACCTGACGTTGCCAGCAAGTACTGTACAAGGTAGCAGATGTTCGTACACCACACCGAAGGTCAAGCAACGCAAATACCAGCACAGTATTAATTACTGAGTTGTGAAAAAGGAAAAACAAATAATTGTCATCGCTACAAATAGCGAAAACAATAACATAAAAAACATGGAGCTTGTTTGTTGAATTTGATGTACAGAGATGACATGAATCTACTAGGCCTACTTGTGTTGAATGCGTGGAAAGGTGTATGCTTCTAGGAGTTGTAAATATTGATTCTAGATGGCGTTTTGTGCAATCTGTGACGATTCCCAGTCAACCCCCCCCCCCCCACGATTTTTAGCAAAGTTTTAGGGAGGATTTAAAAAGAGAATTCGATTTGATTGGTTTACTCATACTGTTTGTTTTTTCATTCTGTAGTTCTCTCCCCTGTTCTTACTCCCCCCTTTGCACTTTTTATTTATTTATTAATAAGGAACTATATTAAATAGTAAACTTGCGGGAGCAACCATGTATGAAAACTCTTTTATAAAGGAGTGGTGGCTCTGAAAAGAGCCGTTGGGGTTTCGACGTTTCGAACAGTATACTCTGTTCGTCTTCAGGAGAATGCTGGGCTGCTGATGATGCTGGTGCTTAAGTGGGCCTACAGGGATGCACATTTTTGACGGGAAGGATCCAAGTTCTTGTTGACCGGTGATGCATGGTGGGTGGCTGCTGGCTGGATGTGTGTGCGCTGGGGTGTGTCAGTGTTGTGTTGTGGTGCTGGTGGAAGGTTGGGCTTGAGTAGTGGTGACCAGATGTCGTTGATGAAAAAACCGATGTCTTGTGGAACTGTATTGTGGGCTTTGATTTCTATGGCTTCTCGGATTCTGCGTTGATGCCAATGCTGGACAGGAACGATGAGCTTGGTGTCTTGTCAGTTGATGCGATGGTCTTGTTCGTGGGAATATTTTATTTTCTTTAGGGGGTGGGGGTGGGGTAGGGGCGTTGCACAGTCCTCATAGCCCTCCCTGGATCCGCCAATGACATTGGAGTAACAGAGTATAGGATTGTTTTTAATCATCGTGTCATCCCCCCCCCCCCGTGCTTGCAGCCTGTTGTACCTGGTTGCAGAACCCGACGGCACTACAGGCATGACGCTACCTTTCGTCAAGGCCTTCGTGGCTTAGACAGCTTTGTAGCTAGCCGCGAAGACCAAGTCAGTAGGATATAAACGATCTAGTGGCAAAGCCACGAAGGCCTTTTCCAACTTGATTTTGCGTTCTTTGTTGCTGTTGAATTATTCATACTGTTTCAACATAAATTATTCATACTTTCAGAAAAGCGCTGAAGGGTTAACCAATCACAATGCTATGGTGGCCCTGAAGGGACATCGCACATCGCATACGTGTGCGCACACGTATGCAATGTCGTGAAACAATTCGCGAATGTGTGCGCACACGTATGCAATGTCGTGAACCAAATCGCGAATATATGCGCACACGTATGCAATGTCGCGAAACAAATCGCGAATATGTGCGCACACGTATGCAATGTCGTGAACCAAATCGCGAATATATGCGCACACGTATGCAATGTCGTGAATCAAATCGCGAATATATGCGCACACGTATGCAATGTCGCGAAACAAATCGCGAATATGTGCGCACTCGTCTGCGAATATATTCGCGATGTCGTGAATATTATTGCATACCATTGTCGCATACCTTTGGGGTGATGTCATAGTTGCGGACAATGTGTTAGTGAACTAAGGAGTATGCAAGTGGCCCTGGTCTCATTTGTATACCAAAGACATTCAATGCAGGAGCTTGGGTACCAGGCAGGTACATTGTGTGGCCACTCTATATATGCCTGTACGTCTTGATTCCAGACTTGGTGCTTCAACCCCCCAGATCAATAGACATTTTATTCAAATGTATGCGACAATGGTATGCAATAAAATTCACGACATCGCGAATATATTCGCAGACGAGTGCGCACACATTCAGGATTTGTTTCACGACATTGCATACGTGTGCGCACATATTCGCGATTTGGTTCACGATATTGCATACGTGTGCGCACATATTCGCGATTTGGTTCACGACATTGCATACGTGTGCGCACACATTCGCGAATTGTTTCACGACATTGCATACGTGTGCGCACACGTATGCGATGTGCGATGTCCCTTCAGGGCCACCATACAATGCTGATAAGGTTAACGCTAGCTGACCCCCTCGCTTTTGATTGGCTGGGAAATAACGAAAACCATTAGACATTTCTGACAAGTTGGAAAAGGCCCTCGTGGCTTCGCCAGTCGTCGTGCGCGCGCCGACTTGGTCTTCACTGCAGTAGCCTTTCGCCAAGGCCTTCGTGGCTTAGACAGCTATGTAGCCGCAAAGACCAATACAAGTCAGCGCGCATGATCGAGTGGCGAAGCCCTCGTGGCTTCGCCACTCGTGCGCGCTGACCTGGTCTTCCCTGCAGTGGCTTCGCGGCTACACAGATATCTAAGCCACGATCAAGGCCTTGCTGAAAGGCCTTGCTATCACTGCAGTGGCTTCGCGTGACCTCTAAGCCACGAAGGCCTTGGCGAAAGGCTACCATGACGCCGATATTCCTGCTATTATTTCCCGCCGGTCAAGAGTCCAGTTTGGGCTCATTGATTTATTATTATAATTAGCACTACAGTCAGGAGATAAACAAACGACAGGTTGGGCAAAACAGAGGCAGCGAATCGATACCATCTGCTCCAAAATAACAATGTTGTCCGAGCGTTGGTCATCGCTTTGACACGAATTTGAAAGATATTCACATTGAGAATTGGCTCATTTTTTTTTTTTTTTTTTAATTTACAATACACATACAGCAGAACTGTTCATACCTAGTCTAACATATGGTTTACCGATGTGTTATCATACCTCCATGGTGGTGTCAAGGCCATGCAGGGCAAACGTACACTGCAGTGATGCCACGCATTGAGTATGTTTTACTGCCAGCAATGCATAGAGTTGCACGGGCCGATTTTCTCGCCGAAAGACCAAACAATGATTTTCCTCCGAGCAATTTTTTCACAGATGGTGATGTTTGAAGCGAAAAAACAACACTTCTGAGTGTGCTGCGCACAATGCACTTCATGGTGATTGTAACACGCACATAGTTAGTGCACTTGGGCTGCTGCATGGATGAAAGTCGGGGCTGCAATTTATAACGTGAGATAAAAATGTTGGGTCGCAGCAATACTCTCGTAGTTACAACCGTTTTGTTTTTCGTTCAGTGTCTCAAATGAAAGTACACATTCTCAAAAATGGAGTGTTGATCGAATTGATTCTCTTGGTATCTATGTGACAACACCGACATGATGTTAATTTTTCCAACGATAAAGCAATGGGGATAACTAACAGTAAATATGCCTACACCATGTCGGTGTTGTTATAAAAACCAATTATTTAACATCCTGTTGTTTTTTCAGTGTAGCATATATTCTTATATTATTTAAATAAATGTTATCGGAAGATTGTATTATGCAGTGATATTCAAGTACATTTACACAACGGCTGTTATTTGTTAGATATTTTGCGTAGTCCATATAATGACCTTAATACTGTTTCCGTATTCATCCATAGACGAATGGTGGCTCCTGTACATGATCATTAAGAAGACTGATGCCCCAATTAGGAAATAATGTCACGGGCTTTGATAGTGTCTATTCAATGATCATGTATAATTTTATTGCTTGGGCAGCGGCGTAACTAGGGTACAATTTTAGGGGGAGGGGGCACAAGGGAGGGGCACCATTTTTCCTGGGGGAACTTTTCGCCAATTTAAACTAGTTTTTGTTTGTATTTGTCATAAACATTCCCCTTTTCAGCGCTCTTCTGACGTGTTGTGGTAAAACAAAATACGTTTTGTGTGTAAATAATATTAAAGAGAATCATATTTTTTTAAAAACATTTAAACTACTACATAAAAGTTTATAAAACGTAACATTTTATCTTGGCAGTTTTTAATCTCAACTTAGTTACGCCACTGTGCTTGAGCTCATAAATTATACACAGCCATCATTTACACGAGACAGATAGGGAAGGAGCCATTCATCCTCAGCATGGTCTTGTAATTACTTAATACTACTTCCGTATACTACAATACTAGCTTCTTTCCAACCCTGAACGTTTGTGCACGTCATACTGAATGCACGCATGACTGGGCTTGGCTACGCATAGTAATAATTTATACACAATGTGTTGTGTCACGGTTGGGCTTTGTTGGGCATTACAATAGAGGCGCACCTCGTCCACGCACTGCAATTAATGTAATGCCGTTAATATACTTTATTTCCTATAAACATCAACGTGTACATCAGGGTATTGAAACCGCTAGTCGGTTGCTAGCTCAGCAGCCAGCAGTCATCGCCAGATGTCCAACATCAACTACTGTCTTTGAATCGGAAAGGGTAACGCAGCTTCTTCGGATAAGACAACTGTGGAGAAGTAATTTGATCTCTTCATCATCATCAGATCATCGCGTTGAGGATGCGTAAAGGCAAGATTCATCACGGGGTCCAATCTCATCCTGAGTCGGTTCACAATGCGTCAGGCAGTGGAGTAGATCATCCACCACCTGACAACAATGCTGGTATGTACATAAATACTTCAAAGATCGCCCGGGGTTTTGTTATCACAGAAGGTTACTAGAGGGTATGGAGTGGGTGAACGAATAACAAATTTGACGAGATCATTGAGCAAATGGAGTTGCAGTCATATGCAGAGTTCGAGGGGGCAACATAGCGAGATATGAGTTCCGGCGGGGATAGCCATGAAATAAGGATGTTTTAAGCAGTAAAATACCCACCTCGTAATAACGCGTGAAACGAGAAATGTAACGGGAATTGCAACGTCAGTCAAGGCCGTTGTGAATATTACGATTTTCTTATCGAGTATTTTTATAACTATTATAAATTTCTCTAAGCATGAGTTTGTTTTAAAGATTTTGTTAAAGTGTATTATTTATTTCTTGTTTTGATTAATTTTAGTTAAAGACCTTTTTTAATTTTTAATTGTTTTGATTAATTTTCGTTAAAGCCCTTTTTTAATTTTTCTAAATATTTTTTTTGACTTATTTTCGTTTAAAACCACTTTTTAATTTTGTTTGATAGATTGGTTAAATTAAATTCTTGTAAAAAATTTAGAATAATTTAAACACAAGCAATATTAATCTCTCTTTTGAAAATGTGGGGCTCTGTTGCGGCGCCTCTTTAGCGGCGTCATTAGCGTGCGGTGTGACTTTGGCGGCTGCCATTGCTCGGGGATCAACGGGGCATTAACGACCACCACTGCATCCCATGTGGTCATTAACGACCCCCACTTGTCCTAACTCCTGTGTATAATTCTGAAGTCTATTGAGGGTACGAAGCGTCCAGGGTACGAAATGTCCAAAGTCACTTCGTACCTTGGTGAAGGTACGAAGTTACCAAGGTACGAAGTGGCAAAGGTACGAAGTGACCTGACACCTTCCCTACACTCTGAAAACTCCAGGGTCAGAATTGACCCGGATTCGTGGAGCCCGACTCATTTCTGGGTCGCTATGACCCGGAATCTGTGTCAGAATGACCCGGAATTTGGTCAAGCTGACGCAGTATCCGAGTAAAATTCCCAACTCAACTTTCGGGGTCAGCCTGACCCAGAAACGGGTCAGGCCCCCTGTGAACCCAGAATCCGGGTCAATTCTGACCCGCGAGCTTTTAGAGTGTATAGTTTTTTTTTAAATGAATAAAACCAACACTCGATGTTTAAAATAATCGGAAACGTTTATTTCCCCCCCCCCCGCTATTTTCTTGTGACTCCAATGACTGATTGAACTTAAATTTTCACAGATTTGTTACTTCATGTAACAGCGTATGCTGTTGTATCTCACCACTGAGCAAGTCTGTATGGTCACACGAAGTACGAATACTGGTCTTTGATAACCACCATCGAACTTTAAGTTAGATGATTGACCTCAGAATCAGTAACCCTTTGATTTACATACAGTTTGTAATCTCTCTGACAAATATTGCACGCGTCAAAATGTTCACAACATGCTTGTATGTATAGCAAACTAAGTAAGAGATGAATATCTATTCCGAAAATCAGATAATGTTAATGACACAATGATATCAGGCTTAAAGCTCTGGATTCTATTTACTTATTTATTTATTTATTTTTTGCAAAGAATGTGAGTCAACTCGGTCAAATACTTGGCCACCACGAACAACTTATTGTAATAATAATTGCGTTAACAGAGCGCCATGCGTAGAGACTAGCCCAAAGCGCTGAACAAAATTTAAAGTTAAAACTAAACACACTTGTAGCAGCATATATTATCGTGTAAATAAAATATTAATATTAACGACTAAAGGTAACTATAATAAAAACTATTAAAACACTAAAACCTGCATACTAGGACAACAATAATTAGCCAATAATACTAATGAGCATTATAAACAAAACAAAATACCAAAGCCAGATAGACAAGCCATCATTACAAATAGTCGACAAGCCATCAATAAAAATCCAACATAAACCGTATTGACAGACATGATAAAAGTATATGATGCTTTCAGTTTGGGGATGGAACATGATAATTAACTTGTTTGGAAAGAAGTACATGTAAATGGAAACCAAGCAGTGCCGGTATTGAAATTGAACTTGTTTATGGCCTCATATTACGTTGTTTGTAAGTGACTGTGCATCATTCCATTATCACAGGGAAGGCATCGCATTCAGCATCTACTAACCAAAGCTGCACAACATCATCCAAAAGTATATCAAAGTTGCCCGTGGCTCTGTCGTCACCCGTGAGGTTGGAGTTCACTGTCACGTGCACCGATGTGGCGATGCTGTCTTATTCTCAAGATGAGAAACACACTAAAACAGAGTACAAAGTTTGTAAGTTGTTAAAATTGGTTTGTTAGATTATAAATCATATAGCCCGTGATACCGATGGCGCTTTTCAATGCATTGTTTAAAGATGGGAAAGGGGAAGTGCGCCCTCACTTTCACAAAAACAAAATAAAAAACAAACATCCATGCTTTTTATACCCAGTCTGGTTCCCTGACCAAAGATTCCCTGGCGACTCTTGTTAAAAATCTTAGGTCGGGCATCATCCATGATCAGAAATAGATCATGACGCAACATAGTTAAACATTTATTACTTATCACCAACGGTGGACGATATCATCGGATAAAAGACGAAGCGCTGATGACGTGCTTTCTTTACTTTCAAAAAGCTCTGTGATAATCACAGTTTGTACAAAGTTAACACTAGTCAAAAACAGTGTTGAATTTGTTGGAAACAATAAAACAATAATGCGATTTTGTTTTCTTAAATATTTTGCAATAATTTTGAATTTGGTCACTACGCCTGTAAACCAAGATTGAACGTTTCCAGCGTGGTTTGTTTAGCAACAAAATAAAGGTCTACACACACCCAGAAATGTCCGACCATCAACGACACTGTCCGAATGTTGACGACAACGAGTTCGAAACACTTCGGATATTTTCGGAAAAGGAGGGAAATTCCTCCTTTTTTGTCACGTGACCCTCGGGTGAATACCGAACCCTAAAATCGACAGAGATTAGTCTGAATTTTTTTGGGAGTCTGCGAACCAGACTATGTTATACCATGAGATAATAGATTGTGAATTTCTACTGGTCGACAGCCAATCACGTGATAAGTGCTACAAAGACGCATGTACTTGATGCGCGCTCTCAGGAGGAGAACGTGAGTGATGTACGCCACGGGTACATTACCTTGATCGGTGGTCGTTTCCATCGCCTTGTATAATACTATTATCAATACCCCCATATTGTCATTTCATGTAAAAGTGATTAATGAATCTGTTCAATTATTAACAACGAAATGCTATATGTCTGCGTTTTGGTAGCAGACTTCATGAAGTTAAGTGCAGAACAGAACGCTACCGGAAAAGCTCTCTGCCCCACATAGTAAGAATGCTCAGTGCAAATATGGACCCTGAAATGAATGGTTTAATTTCTGCAAACTTTGTTTTGTCTCATAATTTAAACCAGAAGTTCGTCTAAGAGTTTGTTGTTATAATAATTGTTTTTTTTAAGCTTCTTTTTGAGCCTTTTTCCCACATTGCTGTTTCACATGAAATTTTGATTTTGGCATTATTTTGTTAATCTTTTCTTTTGGCAAAGTATTGTAATTTTGTTCATTGCATAAAGTTTTCTCAGTGTTTTGTTGTATTTTTTCTCTCTAAATCTTTCGCAATTCAGCCCTTGGACTGCGACGAATTGATAATAAAATCCTTGAATTGAATTGAATTGAATCGAATAAATTAATAAGTAAATTTGGTTCACACACGCCCTCACGTGGTCACAAAATACTGCCAATTAAATTGATACTCCCCAAATTTGAAAGTATTGTGATAATAATTATGCTTTACAACTTGTTCAAGTTCAAACACTTATTGTATTCATGAAAACTTAAATGCAAATGTCACTGTGGTCGTTACGGTGAGGATGTATTTTATCTATGCTGGCAGTTTTTGAAATAAATGCGACCAAATTGAAGTTATATCAACAATAGTTATATAAAACTTTGAATGCTTTCAAAATAACAAAAAATATAAAATTCAATCAAATCCCCCACCCGTGTTATTCTATAAAAATCATATAGCATGTAATGAGTGAGTGGAAAAACCTACAAAGCCTCAAGACATGACAAAATATGCAATAATGTGTAGCATAATGTTTGATTTGATACAATGGTTGCGATACCCACTGCTAATAGGATTCAAACTGCCTCTAGCTGCCGGGCAATCTTGGTAGTCTAGTTGGTAAGACATCTGCTCTAGAATTGGCGAGGGCGTGGGTTCGAATCCCACCTGAGTAATATGCCTGTGATTTTTTTGTTTTGTTCACGGGACTCTGGAAAGTATTGAGCATACAGTACTTAGCACACATCGGCGTATGGGTAAAAACACAAATGATAACATGTTTCATTTGTTATTACTATTTATTCTACAGATTTGCGCCACGACTCAGCATCTATCTACAAACCTGTGGACGCCACCCGTGCGGCTTGGGTACCAGTTGTTAATAAACGCGGCTTTAACTTCACCGATGGCTCGCCAATCGTGATAACGTACCACAATGGCCGCTTTGATGTTGGTATCAGAGGTACTAACGCATCGGCATTTAGCCATGACTTTGAGCGTCCAAGTCAAACTGGCAGCTGGTACGTTAGTTTGTCAAGTAAAGCGAGAGCCAAATGGAACTTTTATTAGTGAGCGCTGCATCTCAACTATAACACTGTTGCAATATTAATTACAGTAAAGTAGTAAATCATTTCTACTTACTTAACATATTCTGATTTATATAGGACGCTTAAGCATAGATTTATATATATATATCAATAATGTACCTGAAATTGACCCAGAGCGGATTTGGACTGTTGTGTCAGACGTGTGTCCAACAAACCATTATGTCTGACCCATTGCGTCGTCTTTGACATTGACCTTATCTTGTGATTTGATTTCCTTCTCCATGAAAAGGAAGTACTCAGTGTTTGTACAGTGGCGTGACTAACGGGGGCGGGGGGGGGGGGTGCATGTGCCCCCCCCCCCCCAACTGATGTCTGGATTTTGAGATTAAACATTACCGGAATGAAATGATAACAATAAGCTTTTATGGAGTAATTTCAATGCTTTTTAAACTAGCTTTTTTTCATTATTTACACGCAGAAAATGTATTTTATTTTACCTCAATACGTCAGAAGAGAGGTGAAAAGGGGGCTTGTCTCCAAAAAATACAAACGGAAACTATAGTGTAATTGGTCAAAAGTGTCCCCGGGAAAAATGGTGCCCCCCTTGTACCCCCACCTCTAAAATTTGACCCTATACCTACGCCGTTGTGTCTATAAAAAAATAATATATTACAGAGTTCCCCAAACAATATAAATCCTCGATATAGACGATTGATGTCAGTACGTCACTTAGGTTATGAACCCAGAAGCCTTTACAGCCCATTATGTCACTTTACAGTCTTGATATTTAGATGTTATAATCACCAATGGTCACAGAAGCATAACATGAACATTACTTTTAATTATGTGTTTTTCCCGAGGTGTATCGCGTGTACTATTGCTTTTTTTTTTTTTTTCTTCCATGGCTCTTTGCTAAAGTTCTTAGGCTTTCCTCCTGAGAAGTGCCCAACTTTTGTAAAAAGAAAACCGAATTCACTATCACATGATCTCCATACTGTACATGTATTCACCATACCTTAATAAAACGCACCATCGTGTACATGTCCCGGTGTATGGCTCAGTTATATCTGGTTTGCTCTGTCCAGCTTGAAAGACACCCGTTTTAAATCAATAACATATAATTATATTTGAAATATAATATATTTCAAGTACACATGATTATAATGAACTTTTCATTTGGAACGTATGGAGCCCCTAATGAGACAGATATTTGAAAAAGGTAAAAAAAAAAGGTTGAATTTATTTCGTTCCCTCGAAACAATATTTCGTTCTCTCGAAGTAACAATAATTTCGTTTGAGGGAACGAAATAATATTTCGAGGGTCGAAATGATTTCGAAGGAACGGAACGATTTCGAAGGAACGGAATGATTTCTAGGGAACGAAACGATTTCGAGGGAACGGTTGACTTTCGTCTCCACACAAATTCTCCAGCGGCGATTTCAATCCCCTATGTGTACGCTACAAGGCAAACGGATGACAACATGGAGGGCGACACGTAACTTTCAGGAGAATCTGTCTCGGGTAGCACATTTTTTTTCTGGACAATCCAGGACTCGATTTCACAAAGCATTGAGATTCATCATAAAGTTGTCACTAGGCATACATGGTCAGTATTACCATAGTGATTTGTACCGTGCACCACACTTTGCTTAACACTTAAGATTGATTCGCACTTAAGATCAATCATAGCTCTTTGTGAAATCGCAGCAGGGAATTCAATAGAGAGGTTGCTTGACCCCGGGAAAAGTTAATTTCGCAGCCATGTTGGGTCCAGCCATGTACAAACTCAATGGATGTCGCGTCGCCTGCTGAATGAGTTCCAGCGTCTGTTTGTATACATGGCATCAGAAAAAGGTCTCGGGTGACGTCACATGAAACCTCTCTATAGACATTTCCCATGCAATATGTAAATTGCACACCATGTGTGCGCACTAAACACTGGTGGTGGGCAAACTGAGGGAACATCGCGCCTTTTTGTTTTGGGCTTCTGGTGGCGTGACGCACAGTCACGCATTGTGCGTCTGCTTGGTGCACAACTTACTTTATGGCGGTTGCCCACAAATAGTGTCTGTACGCATGCGTGAATGTAATTAGCATATTTCAGGAAAGGCTAATGTTGAGGTGTTGGTGGTGGTGGGGGGGGGGGGGGGGGGGGTCATACACTTATGTGTCACAAACGGCAGGCTCCATGGACCACTTTGAATTGTGCCCGTATGAGTTAGACGAGTGTTTAGGGTTGGATCCAAAGCAGACGCAGCATTTTCAAAAAAGGCCTACAACGGGGTAGTCGATTTTAAAGACAGGGGATACTTTTGGTAATTACTCTAAACAAAATTGAAAAGCTTCTCCCTTTGGAACTGATGCACATACCAATGACATGCAATTATTGTATTGTTTTATTGGACTTGTGTTTTTTTTACTTGTCATTTTTGAACTTCTTGCCGAAGATAAAATCTGAAATAGATTTTTGAGTTGATAATCTATTTCTTTGTAAAAATCATCAAAAGAGAAATTTTGATAGCATTTCATTGTCATAAACAACTGGCACACGCACCAACAGTAATTTTTCAAAATGTAAATAGCGCCCTCACTCCCACGCATGTGCATGGTGCGGTCCCCTGGCAACTTCAAAGCCGGTGTCATAGGGTATTCTGTCCTAGGGCAATGTGTCCACCATACAGTAAATTAACGTGGGCTGGAGGAGTTTATTCAAAAGAGGGCGCTATCAGAAGGAGTTAGTACGCAATTCGCCGTATGCCCGGACTGCCCGGACAGAATCTCCAGCCGGACAGAATCTCCTTCCACACCGGCCCGCCTCCCCTCCTTCGCATTTACAGCAAGCATCCATGCAATCTTCAGTCATGGGTTCTGACATGGCAGATGAAAATGCTGAAATTTTGGACGAAATCTTTGCCGATAGCGGGTCTGACATGTCCTCTGACGATGATTCACCACATGTGTCTGATGATGAGCCAATCGCCTCCACATCCACATCCTGTTCATCAAAGAAGCCTAATTTCCGGTGTGGATGGCGTGAAGCAAAGTCTTACAGCCCATGCAATTTACAGTAAACGCCGGGGCTACCGAAAACTTCAGTGGGTTCTCACCCATACACATCTCCAAACTGTACTTTTTTGAAGCAGTGTGGCAGATGCATGGTAGATGAGACCAATCGTTATGCTGATCAAACTTTGTGTGCGGGTGCAGAAAATCAGCATGCTTTGAGACCAACTAATGTATCTGCAATGATGGCATTCTTGGCCCTACTCTTTGCATGGGAATCAACAAAAGGCCTTGTTATGCCATGCATTGGTCCAGGTCTGAAGTTCTACGAAGTCCTCTGTACTCGGCAACCATGGCTCGTAACCGATTTACTGCAATCCTTCGATTTTTCCACCTTGCCAACAACAGAGATGTGGAGGACGACTCTCCCGTGACAAACTTTATCCTACGCCCACTGTGAGACATTGTACCACCATCATTCCTCTGGGTGTACCAGCCTGGACGAAACCTTTCACTGGACTAGACTATAAAATGGTAAAGTTCAAAGGACAACTCGGCTTCAAACAGTACATGCCACGAAAGGCCAAATGAGGATTGAAATGTTTTTCATTGAACGAATCAGACACAGGGCACACATGTGCCTGGGACTTGTTCACAGGATCGCAGCCCAGGGAACCCCAAAGACAGTCCTCCGTAAGTTATCCTGAAAAATACCATCCATCCGATCTTGGGACACCAGGCAAGATAGTCTTGAACCTTTTGCAGGGACTCGAACATAAAGGACATTGCATCTACATGGACAATGGGAGACTTTTGAGACGTTAGCGGGCGCCCCAGTAACGGGTCCTCTTCTATAGAGAGGTTGCATGACCGGGAAAAGATCGTCTCGCAGCCATATTGGGTAATGGCATGTACAAACTCAATGGCTGGTGCGTCGTCTGCTGAATGATTTGCAGCGCCTGTTTGTGCACACAGCATTAGAAAAAGGTCTCGGGTGACGTCACGTGAAACCCCTCTATTGCTCTCATAATAGAACAGGACCGGTTACTGGGGCGCCCGCTAACGTCTCAAAAGTCTCTCGTTGGTTTGCTAGCCCGACTCTGGCCTCCAAGACAGTGTTATCTGAGAGCTAGGATCTGGAGCTTGTGGAACTGTGCGTTATACCATGATGTGCGTTATACCTGATGTTGCAAACCCCAAGAAGTTCCCCTTGAAAAGCGGAGCTGATCCCCAATTTTATCAGAAAGCAGGCCAACTATGCATTATGTGGCAGGACACAAAACGTGTCACTGTCCTGTCAAACTATGGCGATTGCATTGTCACTAGTAAACAGATTCGCAGCCGGAAAGCTTCAACATGACATCGTGATATCCCAAAACCGTGCATAGCGGACGATTACAATAAACACAGACGTCTTTACGAGAGCGACATTGTGGGGTTTTCCAACAGTAGTTCTATGATCCCTTTTAATGTTTTCCCTTATAAAAACACTCTGGGGTTAAGCCCACAGTGCAACCATTCTTACGTTTTTCACCAAAAAATCACACAAGGCAGCTCTCGTATGCACACGAGAGGCACGGATCTGGCAGGATTATTGTGCACGTACTATACGCACAGCCACAGAACACTAAAATGGTGGAAACGAGTATTTCTCACCATCCTCGACAACTGTTTGATTAATGCTAATGTCGTATACAACATCATCCATACAAACGATAGATTGTCTCCTTTGGATTTTCGGGTCAAGGTGACAGAGGGACTTTATTTCCACCATGGAGTGCAACTCAGTTCAGCTTGCCAGTCAACTGTCACGTGGTTCAAACGCCCTTTAAAACCCAGGCGTCAGCACCGCTGAAAACTTTACACGGTTTAACCACAAGGTGATTTTTTTCAGTACCCTTCTTTTAGGTTAATAACCCCCCGCCCCCCTGCAAGCCTTACCTATTATAAATGACTATGGGGTGAATTTGAGTGCAGTTCAAGACTTAGACTTGTGTTATTTACGATCAGTGTGCAGTACAAGTTGTTTTCACAAAGTGCATACCGCCCTGCGCCAGTGACCCTTTTAATAGCAGAAGGGTCAATCAATTACTGCACGGAGAAAGGTGGCTGCTTTCTTTCAACACTCCTTACTCTACAGTGGTTAGGGTCTGGCCAATGAAAGTCTCCAGGCTTGTGGGGTTATACCGGGGGGGGGGGGTGAGGATTACCTGGAATCTTGGTGGTTTTTTTTGCCCATTGAAAAAAAAAGTTATGGCCATATTTGGTAGTACCTGCTGAATTTTATCACCTTGCTGCAGACGGTAGGGTTTTTAAGTCAGTACTTTCCTGGTCCGAATGTTGGCGGGAAAAACGAGACTGTTGCATGCAGTTCTACCTCTAATAGAAAACAAACTCGTATATTAATAAACAACGTGTAAATCCAATGTGTGTTATACCATGCTTTGAGAATGTTCCACAAAATGTCCATGTAATTATTAATACTTAAGGAACTCCCCCACCGCCCGCTGCAATGTTGAATGCAACAAGCGCGTGTCAGTCAACTAGCATGTGGTTCAAACGCACTTACACAATTCTTTTGTTAAATTTTTGGAAATATTGAATGTTAAACCATGAGCGCCAACCAAAGTTTCCAACATTGAGGCGGGGGGGGGGGGGGGGGTGATGCTTCGAAAGTTAAAAAGGGCACTTTTGGAATTCCTTATTTACACATTGGTTCATGATAGGTGTCAATTTGTACAGCTCATTTCCTCCGACATTGAAGGTGTTAACGAATAATAGTTTTGCTTTTATCAGTAATTTTGTTCCAGTTCATAATGTGCATAATCAAACATTCTTTTGTGAATTTTGGCAATAATGAATGTTGAATCCCATGAGCGTCAACCAAAGTTTATAACATTGAGGTGCGGGGGTGCGGGGTGTCCTTTGAAAGGAAAAACAAAAGCAGTTTTGAAATTTCCTTATTTACATAATGCCAAAGGAAACAGTCATTTCATCATTATACTTCATTGTTAACATTGGTTGCTTGTACAAGTTGCCGTCTGTGACGATGACCCGGGCTAACCCCAATCTGGCTTGTGAGGGCGCTGTAACCCCAAACTTTACAGAATATTCTTGGGAACCAAGTGGTCATCGTCAATGAAATTTCCCTGGTCACCATTGCATTAGTTGCCAAGTATCTCTTGGTACTAAAAAGCCTAGGGCTAACGTGAACTTCCGGAGAAGGAAAGGGCCTAAAGTCGGAGCCCAAGCCAATGACGTGCTTTTCGAGAAGGGTTTTATAACGTATTGTAGGTAAATCGCTCGTTTCATTTCAACCTCAAAAGTGCACTACACGCATGCGTGCATATATTATAATTTATTAGTAAAATGATCTAGACACACGTCTATCTCGAATTTTTTGGGAAAGAGTCATTCAATGGACAACCTTCAGTTTTTATTTTTTTATTAGTTTTTTTTTTAAGTTAATTGGATTGAACATTTTGTTCACATTGTTTATAACTTGTTACATTATATCTCTTGCCGCAAGGTTAACACAACCACACTACGCATACTGGCTACAACAATTATTGTAGACTGAAATGAAGCTATTTTTTTTTTTTTTTTATGATTGGTACAGCCGATAGTGCAGGCTCTTCCATTTGGGCTCATTCCGTCAGCCGAGTCAGGAGAAAATAGTGAAAAACCCTGGACACTTTTCAACATTGTCCTTAATCTATGTTGTTGTTTCAACCCAAAATTAAAATTGGGGTCTTTAAATTCCATTTTCTCGATATTGACAGTATTTAGGACAGACATTCATTTTTCAATGGAGGATTGGTACTGGTGTGAACTTCATAACCAGTCAGCTTTCAGACTGATACTATATTTAATTTTCTTCATAGATGAATACGCTCATTTTTTAAGTTAATTGGATTGAACATTTTGTTCACATTGTTTATAACTTGTTACATTATATCTCTTGCCGCAAGGTTAACACAACCACACTACGCATACTGGCTACAACAATTATTGTAGACTGAAATGAAGCTATTTTTTTTTTTTTTTTATGATTGGTACAGCCGATAGTGCAGGCTCTTCCATTTGGGCTCATTCCGTCAGCCGAGTCAGGAGAAAATAGTGAAAAACCCTGGACACTTTTCAACATTGTCCTTAATCTATGTTGTTGTTTCAACCCAAAATTAAAATTGGGGTCTTTAAATTCCATTTTCTCGATATTGACAGTATTTAAGACAGACATTCATTTTTCAATGGAGGATTGGTACTGGTGTGAACTTCATAACCAGTCAGCTTTCAGACTGATACTATATTTAATTTTCTTCATAGATGAATACCAATTCTGTTTTCTACCTATAAGAGTTACACTGAGAAACCTTAATTTTTTTTAACATTTATTTGTTCACACACTTGTTACACATGTTAACATTTATATCACACAGGTAATTCAGATGCAAGTATTATCAAAGGTGAAACGATCTTACACTTCACATAATAAACCACCACCCCATAATCAGTTCATCATCGTCGATTGCCGGTTCGGCTCACTATTCTCAAGGAAACCCCTAAACTTTAATTTACTCTTAAGCTCATGCAAAGAAAGGAACATTTCATTTTTTTTTATCCAATTATCTCATAATTTCAATGGCCTTAACGTCTCTTTATTTCTCGTCTCCGCTCATGAGCAGGATGGATTTATTTGTTTCCGTTTTTTTTTTTTTAAGTATGCGGGTTTCTCAAAAAGAGATCCTCCAATTGATGTACCGCGGCTTACAAAAAAGAGCACCTCATAAAATATTACTGATCAGTACATGCGGGTTGGAGTTTATTTTTTTTCTTTATACAAAGTCAAATAAACCTTGGAATGGTTTTGGTCGATTAATTTTTTTTGCTCCACTATACTAAAACCTTCTTCAAGGGTTAATCGCGTGAAAGTGCAACAGACCGATTGCGCTACCCACGTCACGTGACCCGTATCGGGTATTGAATGTAAACGAACACGGCGTCCTCCACAGGAAAGTGCGGTACCGTACGTGATGATGATTGCATTTCGTTTATTCGATCGAGGCTTTTCTTTCTCGAAATCTGTGAAAACTATTCCAGAGTTTGTACCAGAGGCCTTCGAGTGGCTGAGTAAAGCCAGTAAGGACAGTTCCAGCAAGTCTTGCAAATTCTACAAGGAATGATATGTTCACGATGTGGTAGTTGCACGGCTTAATGTTTGGACGTTTGGGACAGACGACCGCATGCAATCACGCTCTTACACAATAACTTCACAGTTTTGAAGCTGTAATCATCCATAGAAAAGGCTTTTCAAAACTTCCTTTGTCTATTTGAAATTCCGCAAGGCAGCTAGGTATAAATGCTCACTTTTCCAACGTTCTTTTGTTTCCCTCCCAGTTTTTTTCACAGTGATTGCAAACAAAATAACACCCGGGTTGCTACATCGTCGCTTGACGCCGGTAGTGCATAACTCAAAATAAACCTCTTTTGTAGTAGAATAGGCCTACTGTTAATTAAGAAACAGTAATATGATTCAAATCAATGTCAAAGCATACAACTTTTAATAATAAAAGGGCTTATTAACTGTGTTATTGTTACTAAAAGCCGACGACTGTTGTGACTCTGACGGTCACAGCATGTGTTTGTACGTAGTTTGCCATCAGCTGAGATGACGTAGTACCCACTACAGATCACGTGATGACATGTAAATATTGGTCGCTCAATTGGTCTATTAACTACCGCTTTGATACAAAGTTAATTAAAGATACAACACGAACTTTATCTGCAATCTCAATGATACCCGTAAGGTATATTCACCCCGAAAAGAGTACGTTTTTTTCTGTCATATTTTCACACAGGACCTTGTTTATTAATAAGGCTTTATTATGAATCAGTATTTTATAATCAATGCGGATATTTTCAAGGGCTCCGTTTATGAGAATTCTTTTTCCAACCCCCCCCCAATAACATCAAAAAATGAAGACCTTATACTGAATGTTTAATAATCAGTTGTTTTGCAGAACAATGTACACATTATGAACATTTCTCTCTAATTAACATCCCATCAGTATTTTATAATCAATGCGGATATTTTCAAGGGCTCCGTTTATGAGAATTCTTTTTCCAACCCCCCCAATAACATCAAAAAATGAAGACCTTATACTGAATGTTTAATAATCAGTTGTTTTGCAGAACAATGTACACATTATGAACATTTCTCTCTAATTAACATCCTTCTACATAGTTTAAGCCGTTAATTAAAATAGAGACAAACTTACTTAAAAGACAAACTTAATTAAAACTATGTACATTAACATTATTACCTAGTATTTTCGAGCGGCTGAGCATGAACTATCAATATTGGTATATAATACTCTTGTAATAACTCTTTGCAGCAGAACACATCGGCCCCGTGTTGGCAAAAGGGTGTATTTAAAAAGGTCGCAAGCTGAGAAAACTGATTCCAAACTTTTAATCTCTCGCAATTTTTCCGTCATTTTTTCAAAAATCGAGTAATTTTAAAGCAAAGACACATAATAGTTCCTTTGTTTCTTCTTGTTAATCTTGAGACCTGAGTTACTTCTTTCGAGAACAGCAAATGAAAAGACAATCACAACGACAATGACAATGATGATAAAATGACAATGATGACAACAATGACAACAATGACGACAATGACAACGGCTATGACAACAATGGCAATGACAACGACAATGACAACGACAGTGACATCGACAACGACAATGACAGCGACAACAACAATGACAATGATAACGACAGCAACGACAATGACAACAACATCCACAACACTAACTACATCGACAATGACAAAGACAATGGCAACAATGATGACAACATTGACAACGACAATGACAACGACAACAACATAAAGTGGATCGGCCACAAGCCTAATTAAAATCTATATTTTGGAGATTTTCTTGTCACAATACCAGGGGTTATGATCGAGCCAACCTCGTATCAAAAATAAAATGGCGCTGCGAGATCAATTACCCCTGGGAACGAGGTTGTGATCCAGCCAACCTCGGTAAAAAAAAACCCGCGGCCAGATTACTTTCATATAGCTGCTTTAAGCACAAAAAGTAGCTAAGCACAAACAAAATTATGCTTACCATAACTAGGTTACCAGCCGAAATAGCATGTACCCAGGTACAATCTGTGCCTGGTACCCTGCTCATTTTTGCCTAGCAGACAATTTTTAAGCCCTTTTTTTTTTTGCTCAAGCACGTCTATGAAATTGAGCCCAACCGGTAGGTGTATGTATTTATTGCGCTACGCGTAAATTAGTGCCCGCATAAGTATAATTGCTGACTGGTTATGAACATTCTCGGCTATGTCTTTATCAGCCGTTTGAACACACCCATGTGACATGCTCTCGACCAATCAGAATGGATAAACTGTCTTGGGTATATTTTATGAATGGTATTTTAATGACCAAGCTTTTCCTTTATTGTGAAGTACGGGTAATATTTTTTTTGTATTTTCGTATCAGTTGATGTTAATCCTTTTGAACTGATCGAAAAAAAAGGAATGGTATATACTCCATTAAATAAAACCCTACCATTATTTTTAAATATACAATATATAAGTAATAAAAAATAATTAATTATACAAATTCTTAAGGGTTTTAAAGACAGCTGAAATCCCCATTTTTAACAAGCGTATACCTGCTGGAGATAACACGTTATTGGACAGCCCTGTCCTGCAGGCAAGACAAGACTAAAGATGTATGACCAGAAAAAAACAAAACATAGGCTACCAAAATGTTCTATTACAATATTTACTACAGGTAGGTGAAAAGAAACTGTCGATTGCACCTCAACACCTCAATTCAAGAGAAAACACAAGCTCAATTGAATCACGTCGGTAAAAAAAAAAGAAAAAAAAAAGAAAAAAAAAGACAGATCAAAGTGATTACTTACAGTGAAGTCGTAACCCAAAGACCAGTACCAAAACAAACCACCGCAGAAGTTTCAAACAATATCCATTATCTCAGTACCTCAGAATGTGTGGCAACAAGATGTTCCACTATGTGAGTGACTATAAGAATGGTCTTTGATCTGGAAAACGGTCTGAATATGTTAAATATAATAAACCTCTGCTTCAAATTAAAACACGTAATTCTGCCCATTTGAGATGTTTTGCAACTTCATACAAAAAAAACCTAACAAAAAAACTAACAAAAACAATCAAAATAAACAGAAGTACCAGTTACAATTTGGTTATCTGTTTATGCTGGAAATAACACTATTTGCACATCTAATATCAAGTAGCTAATTTATAAGGAGTAATTTAAACAGCTTTAATAAAGAAATTAAACAATAAAACAGTGAGCAGCTTGCAGCGCCGTATCTAGGGTAAACATTTAGGGGGGGGGGGGGCACATTTTTTCTAGCCGGGGCACTTTTGGCCAATTACAACTGTAGATTCTTCTGACGTGTTGAAGTAAAACAAAATACCTTCTGCGTGTAAATAAAAAAAAAAAAAATAAATAAATAAACACGTCGAAATTACTGCATAAAAGCCCATTAAATTGTAACATTTTATTTTGGTAATTGTTAATCTCAAAAGTCAAGATTTCAAATGGGGGGGGGGGGGGGGACACGGACGTCAGTTGGGGTACCGGTACATGCCCCCGCCCCCTTTAGTTACACCACTGGCAGCATGTACTGTCTTGTTGGATTAGTATCATACGTCATTTTAGTTGTGAGCAGTTTGCAAGAGACTAAAACAAGGTTTTTAAATTCGAGTATTACGGTCATTCCCTTACGGTCATTCCCTTTGGATGGTATATCAATAAACTGTTGCAGTGTTGTAAATAACGCCGTAAAGGCGGATAGGTATATAGGCTGACGTGAATTGGTCGCTCAAGAAAAATAGTTCCAGCTTATATAAATGAGATCCAGCAACTGGTTAGCGCAGACCTAGCTGACCTAGCGTTTGGACCAGCTGAAGTATAAGGTAAGTCATTTTTGTCTTCAACTAATCAATGAATGTCTTTGACATTATAAAATAAAGAGGCCTAATGTAACTTTCGTGCGCAAGTAATTCAATCCGTCTTCCCACTTTACTTTTTTTTCACACAATTCATACGTAAATAACGACAGTAATACCATGTAAATTTTACAACAGTCCATAAAATACCATTTAGTTGACTATTCAGGCTAATATTTTGTAGCCAAATTCCCACCTGAGTTAAAGCATGCAGCCAACATTGGTGATTATCAAAGACAGGTAGCCTACCCGCACTTTGTGTGACCCAACTAAAAAAAAGTTTAATTTCAATCGGTCGTAATAATAACAACAACAGTGGAAATCTCGAGAAAATTGTAGAATCTCATCACTGTTTTCAAACATCGGAGTTCGGTTTCGCATAATTTAAACTAATTATTTTACTCGTTTTTCAACAAAACTATAGAACTTCACACGCAAAAATAGTTTTAGTGAAGTTTTTCACCATGACCATAAAGCCGTAAACATTTATACTTTCAATTTGACCAATGTTTTACATAATGCTTTAAGTTCATAAATAAGGAAGTAGGTATGTTGTTTCAAAAGTGGCGTTCACTTATCTGAAAAATCAGATTTGTCTAAATGTGTCTCCGAAAGAGTGGTGAATTAATTTGTAACAAAATAATTCCGAAAAGGGAGGGGGAAAGCCTGACACGGTGTGCAAAGTGCATGGATAATACATAATAAACGCACGACTGTGAATCTCAATTGTATTGATACTGAAAAACCAAGCTTTGTTAGTAGTCTAAATAAATACTAAAACAGGTAAAACATTTCAGAGTATTTTAAAGCCCCAGCGCAACACTGGTAAGAAGAAAAACATAAATGTTCACAGATTTACATACACCTTGCATGGTATAAAGATATTGACCGTAGAAAACTTTCCTTGAAATATTTCTGCCTTAAGTACTTCATAAATGAAATAAGATCGAAAATTAGTTTTCGTCTCAGTGAGACGAAAACTCTGCATGTAGGAGCGCGTGCAAACATGCTGAATGCATTTTACCGTTTTCTCGGAAATGAAAGAACGAAATGAGCTGACATTTTCACAGGTTGGTTTTATTACAAATATCTTGATTTGTGCAAAGAATGAAAGCATTTACAGTCAGTTTACAAATGTTGCGCTGGGGCTTTTCAGAGCAACATAAAGTTGGTTTTAATTACATGTTCGTACTTACGAATCTGCCATAATTCCCCCACACTCTCCGTATGTCTCTTGCATGGGAGTAATGTCAAATGTGTAATGGTCGTCACTCTATTGATCACTGTACTGCCGCTTTCCAGGTTATTGCCATACCGGAGCTACATATATAATATCGGTCTGGTTTAATATGTCAGAAGACTCATGCATGAGCCTTTCGACAACCCTATACCTGGGATATGATCCCTGGCTGTACGGCAGTTCCAGGTTTCAGGTCTGACAGGCACCCCGAACAAATATATTGACAAAACAGGGAGACCACCAACATTGGTTCAGTTGGTAGAGCGCCGGTGCGTTCATCCGGGGTCGCAGGTTCGAACCCCGCTCTAGTCAATTTTTCTTTGTTCGCCCCCAGGAAAAACTGAATTAAAATTTACCCAGTCAGTTTCGCTTGTGGTTTATAGCTTGATGTCGTTAATTTACTTCACAAATTACTAACACACGGCATAAGGTAAAATAATGAACGGGTGTCAGGACACGAATGTCATTATTTTTTGTTTAAAGGGCCTATTTTTTATCATATATTATATCCATGATTAAGGACAGTTTAAAAAATGGGTACTACAACTAAGGTTTAATGTACTATTTGAATTTTCAAAAATGACCTGTCTTGAACTAGACATTTCAGGGCGATATTGTGTGACTCATTAAAGGAACAAAGTCTCTCAGCAGCATTAAAAATGTACAAAATCAAGATCCCAAATTTAAAAAAAAAAAAAAAAAAAAAAAAAAAAAACAGCAGTCACCTCAAACTATGTATTGACAAGTCTAAACACTCATCAATAAGACAACAACCAAATATTAGTGGAGTTGCCATTTTGAAAACCAGGGAAAAAATCTGTAATTTTTTTGTGCACAAACCAACCATGGTTTTGCAGCTTTGCCGTCGATGACATCACATATTTGCTCATGAATATGCAAAAGTCAATTTGCATACAACACACAATTCAGAAAAAGTTTCAAAACACCCCAAATTCGGCAATAAAAAGGTGAAATTATTTTTTTTCAGAATAAATACAGAGTTGTTTCAATTAATACAAAATTCTATTTCATAGGCCCTTTAAACACGAATCAGGGATCTGTTTATAAAGTTCCATGTAAACGGTATGCTATTAAGCATAAACTGATGCAGTTTATTGGTTGTCGTATAAGTTTTTATTTCGTTTCCGAAGCGTTTAGTCTTTACAGCGTGAATACATTACATGCTAAGATGACCATGCTTGACATACCAACCTTCAAAACAACTATCGTGACTACAACTGACATAAAGACTTACGGAAAGCGAAAAACATCGTCATAAAACCTCCACTCTGCATTTTTCATTGAACTCAAGAATATGTGTTTCACTTCATCGGTCGATACGTTAAATGCGGGATCTATGAAGCGGATAAGCGGTCCAATACTTCCTTTGATGCCGAAGTCTAATGTTCCGTTGTTGGTGTAAACAATCCAGGCGTGGGAATTCTTGTCAAATGTCGGTGTAAAATTCTCTTTAACTTCGTAGTGAGGATCTTTTCTTTTGATGAAATGGCTGTCACTATTATTCTGATAAAGCGCTTTTAAGAAGAACAGAGGAAAGTAATACAAACATTATGTACATACAAACAGAGAATTTAAGAAAAAAATATCAGGGAAAACAAAACAAAAAAGGCCTTGACATGTGTTTGTAGCAAAACAAACACGGTGGTTTTGGGTAAAAAAAATAATACGATTGAGAAATGTAGGACGTCATGGCGACCTATGTTATAGGTCATCCTTATCCCAATATTGTGTACAAAACTGTAACAATATTCTCCCGATGTGAAATAATATCTCAAGGTCCTGTCAAGAGCTAAATTGTTTAAGTTTTGTTACCGTAAGCCAGGGTTTGTGGCTGCTGTGGGAAAATAAATTTTGCCATTAGCGCTAATTACTAGTGAGAAATCGGTATCTGTCAATTCGCATAGCACCCTCTCTGTTATGGGTAGCGTAGCTGTCACAAGAGGGCGCTATACAAGTTCACCGTTGTTTTCAGACGTCCACATTGCGAAATTGGCTAGCCAGAAACTTAAACGCGTCTATAAAACAGGTAACAGTGATGCAATGGTGACGTCATGTTGTTTATGTACTAAGTTAGATCATAAGTTTTGGTTTGATGTATTGTTTGTGGTTTTTAACACTGCAGTCCCTGAAATTGGACGCTCACAAGTTTCATTGTGTTAGAGCATTGAGATTTATTCGGACCCTAAAATAACAATAACTAAACATTATGTGTATGTCATTAGAAGAAACACAAAACTGATTACGATTATATGTAAGCATGTTTTACTATTAGTATTGGGTCTCTTTGAAATGAAGAGAGGTTGATTTTGATGAAGACTTTAAACGTAATAGATACCATTAGGACTGTAATTGTTCGAACAGAAGTAAAGGTCAAAGTGGGGTCACGCGTGTAAACCAAATGTCACATTTTCTGCAAGCTACTAACTAAACAAGGATTACGAATCTATGACATGGAATATCGACGAAAACAAAGGTGGTTTCGGCGGGTGGCCGAACCCCCCCCCCAAAAAAAAAAAAAAAAAAAAAAATAAAAAAAAAAAATGGTCTGACTGGATAGGAACACGGAACAAAGGTGGTTTCGGCGGGTGGCCGAACCCCCCCCCCCCCCAAAAAAAAAAAAAAAAAAAAAAAAAAAAAAAAAAAAAATGGTCTGACTGGATAGGAACACCGGACTCAAGCTTGGGTGTTCTGATCAGCAGAGTGTGGTGTGGGTTCCAGTCCCGGTCGTGACACTTGTTTCCTTAGGCAAGAAACATAACCATCATTGTTGCGTCCTTCAGATGGGACGTAAAGCCGTAGGTCCCATGTGTTGTGTAATGCACGTAAAAGAACCTAGTACACTTATCGCAAAGAGGTGTTCGCCCTGGTGTTCCTGGTTTGATCGGCTGCAGATTGCGCAAGAGCAACTTGTAAAACCGTTACATGGTGTTGTGTAAAGGAACAGGTCTCATACTTCAAAACGTAACTTCGCATACCTTGCAAGAAACATACTGAGCGCTTTGACACGCTAATCGGGTGTGATAAAGCGCTATATACAAGAACTTCGTATTATTATTATCATTATTTAAGTTTGAGCTTAAAGCCGAAATATTTATGCATAAAATAAATACCTTCGTGCTGTATGCTTCGTTTCTTGCGAACAAAACTGATTTTTTTCACGCAGTGGTTTTGTAACAGATATGAATGGAACACCCCCGCTCTAAACATTGACTGCATTCTATCCTGCAGTCTTACGTCACCATTGTCTTTTAAATATGCATTACATATAAATTGTACCTTTTCAAACTCAAATCAATCACCGTAGGCGGCGTGCTTTAGTTACCGTCATTCAAATTCTGGTAGAAGACAGTCAACCCAAAATGTAATATTTCATCCGTCTTCTGTGTCTAACAGGTAGAAAGATTCTCTTTTATATATAATGATTGTAATCCTAATTCAATTTATTAAAACCCTCGGAGCAGCCGCAGCCGAAAAATTTACGCGGTGGAACAGCATGGAGATTTTTTATCGCCGCTCAGTCTTTTAGGTCACCCCCGCTTCGCTGCGAAACAGCTTAGAAATAAAATAAAAAAAGGTCAACGTTCTTCATTTATGCGTCTCCGTATTTTTGTTGTATTTCATGTAAATCCCCTACAGAGACTGAAGTTCATTTGAAGACGTTTTTGAGAACAGAAGCAACATTTTCAAGGACACGGGGTAATTTGAGCTGCACCCTTCACTGCAAAAACTGGGGTGTTAAAATGATTCTCTTTGAATCTATATGTGACAACACCCGGTGGTGTTAATTCGTCAATGTTTTCACGAAGGGACGGGCATGTCAAATTGGAAAAAAATCGTGTTTGCGGATAATCACAAAAGAGCATCATCACATTTCAAAACTGCAACCACAAAAGCACAATGCTTATTCTTTTAAGTCTTTACTTTTCTCCTGTGATTTATTATGAGTTAAACTTTCATCAAATGTGATTTTTTATGATCAATTCATCAATTTATTTATGATTTATTCGAGAAATTATGGAAAGGACGGGCATCCCGAAATGACGCTTTTTGTGTTTTCACGAAGCGACGGGTATATGCCCGTCGCTTCGTGAAAACACTAACGAATTTATACTGAGGGTACATCAATGGGGATAACTAACACCATGTCGTTGTTGTCACATAGGTACAAAGACAGTCAATTTAACACCCCAGTTTTTGCAGTGTTATGTTCTTTTTCAACCCTTCAAGTTGACTATAGTTTTATCAACACGATACCTTTTTTATTCTGTAGGCCTATCATGTAAATTGTCCATGTGGATGATTATTACCTCATTATAACCTCATTTTACTTCCGAGTGTTATCACTCGAAATTTGCTATTTTTCGGTAAGTGGATAAAGTATAAAATAAGTATAACTCATCGATACCCGATACTAGTCTGCTCTTATTGCATTACAAACCACGATGAGAAAGATGTCATACTTAGTGAATACAGGCCATGGTATTCATCGGAGTTGCTCAGCCACAACATCACGAAGTCATCAGAAACAACAGTGAAATGAAGCTGACATGGGAACTTATGACGTCCGTCGACAGGCATGCATGATGAAAAGGGGATTTCACTTACAGGAGCTGATGTATTTGTTTTATACGTGGAAAATGAAAACTCGCTCTTGTAAACTAGAAATATAAACAAAATAAAAGACAAACGGTTAACATTGTTTATTGAGGAAATTTTGCTTGGCATGACAAGATGAAACCTCTCGACTTTAAGTGTTTACTAACGACCCTCACACACTGTGTACATCTACACTATCTTTTGATTAAGTATTATATCTTTATCTTTGATTTCACAAACCAATACGTAAAAACAAACACAATCTTAAGCAAGACAGGTTGTAGGGATAATTCCATTCAATTGAATTTATTAGTAAATTTATTAACGACAATGCATTCCTCTACGTGTGTGACGCACTATTATGTCCGACATGGACTATTATGTACGACGACAATTTGGAACTATCATGTTCGACCCATTGTGTCCGACAAATGGTTACGTCCAACCCACTGTGGCCATGGACAAAATGGGTCGGACCTAATGGTTCGTCGGACACAATAGGTCGGACATAATGGTTTGTCGGACACTATGTATCGGACTTAATGGTTTGTCGGACACAATCGGTAGGGACATACTTGTATAAAATTTCTTCGTCAACATAATGGTTCATGTTGAGCATAATGGTGCGAAACATACGAGCCAGCTTACTTTTGCTTTCCTCATATACTTCATCAAAGTATATACACCCAGGTGAAAGTCGTTCTGTATTCTCCTCGTAACTTATCGGGTTAAGTTGGCATTGCTTGTTAAGCGTACAGTAGCTGAACGATTTGCAAGCATCGTCTTGCAGACAGACTGCAGCACACGTTACGTGTGAGCTGGTTGTTTTAATTAGGTAGTGTTTTCCAAAGGGAGCGTGGTTGCGCATTGGGCTGTGATGTAGATGATGTAGGGGCCCTTTCCGTAGGTCATGTAGCCGTGACGATGGTTGGGAGGCACAACCCCGTGTGTCAGAATCATATGCCGCCAGGGTGCTTGCTACCAAAAGCGTCATTATGTAAGTAGCCAGAACCATGACAAAAAAAACCAACCTGTAAATGATCAAAAACACAATCTGGCTTTAAGATAGCGTGACACGGGCCGTGCCAACACATATTTGCCAGGGGGTGCTGGGTTTTTTCAAAGACAAATGACTCGCGCGGCCCGCAAATCCAATATGGCGTCGGGTTCGGAGCCCGCTTCAGGGTCCCGGAAGCTTTGATACTCGGAGCCACTTTTTAGCACTTAAATTTCCTTTTTAAGGCGGGAAAGGGTGATATTATTAGTTTAATGTTTAACTTGAACTCCCGATAATGACAAGAAAAAAAAACGAAAAAAAAAATAAATGAAAAAAAAAATCATAAAACAAATCAGAGAATACCAACAACTTAATTACATCGAACACATTGTACTCGACACAGGAATGCAATATACAGAGATTCACTCCTATGAGCAACATTTTTTTCCTTCCATCACATAATCATGTTCGTGTCTGTGTTGTTGACAATACAGCTTCATTTGTGTATTGTCTGGGTCGTCAATCTTTGTGTCGCCAAATCTGCCAGCGGGTAATAACAGCTTCACGAAAGGCCACCAAAGGGGTAATAAAAGAATAATAAACAAATAAATAAATGAATAAGAATGAAATGAACAAATAGTTCTTTGAAATAACGATAGTTTTCAATGTTTTTCAAAGACTTTTGACAAGCACAAAAATCTCGCCAACGAGGAGTTCGCTGCTCGCTCATGAGTCCCGGGAGCTGTGGGGTCTTAGATGATCTGTGGTGCATCTGAGCGCCATTTTGTCTTTGTAAGTTTATTTTTCTTCTAGAAAAAAATGTTGAACTGATTTGGTGGGTTGGTTTTGTCAGACAGCAATTACATGTAGGGCCTAAATAGAATGTAGAAAACATACAGAGCACTGGTAACTTTTCAAATCAAAAGTGATTTAAGTTGACTTTTAATATTGTCGTTATTCAAGTAAGTACGTTTTAATGAGTGATGTGATGGAATTAAATTATTTTATTTGTTACTGAGACGAGCAAGGGCTTCAAACACCACAACTAAAAACAAAACAAAAGTCACCTGCATTACTCAATTCTGGAAAATGATATCTTCCGAAGTCGAAGATCGATAACGTGAGGCACGCTGCTTACTAATTTTCGGAGTCCATTGTTTACTCATCATCTTTCCCATCATAAATGCACAACCGAACTGCGCCTCTTTCACTGGGACTCGTGCGGAGTGACACCAGTGGCACGAGGTTGAACTGGTGGCCGAATTCTCCCGGCTGTGTTCGCTTTAAAACTTGACGGCTTAGCCGACATACCGAAGGTCTTTAAGCAGACTACGAACGAGAGTCCGTTTGTTCATAATGGTTCGGTACGTGCACAGACTCGGACAACATCGACAAAGGGCATCGCATGCAAAGTTAAGTAGTTAAGCACAGCGCCGAAATAGTCATTTGGGGCTCTATATGTGGCAGGGCGTACCCCCTCCTATTGTGTTTACATTGTGTTCTGGATATCTCTGGAATTCTAGGGGGTGCTTCTGTACAAGAGGGAAAGAGTGTGTTAGAGAATGGGAACATTGGGGGGGGGGGGCGCCCTCTCCCACATATCTGGCATGGTATATAAATAGTGGGAACTCAACAATGATTGCTGTAGTACGTTTCAAATTATTCAGGTTGGTTAGGTAATAATAGGTGCATTTATATGTTCGAAAAGTAGGGGTGCTTCGGTATTCCGGTGTGGAAGGAGATTCTGTCTGGCAGGAGATTCTGACCGGGCATACGGCGAATTGTGTACTAACTCCTTCTGATAGCGCCCTCTTTTGAATCAACTCCTCCAGCCCACGTTAATTTACCGTATGGTGGACACATTACCCTTGGACAGAATACCCTATGACACCGGTGTCGCGGTCTCAGGTTTCCGGCGTGCTCAGTTTTCCGGATGACGTAGCCGGGCATTTCAGCACGCGAGCTTCATGGTCTCAGTATTCCGGCGGGCTTGGATTTCCGGATGACAACATGGTACTATTACTAATCATACGCTTATTCTCCGCACAACCACTTTGTTCGTGTCCATGGGTTCAAGTTTAACCAGGTTACACTTCTTCGAAGTCATAACTCCTTTCTTAAACGTTGTGCGCAAAATGTGAAAACAATAAACAACTTATTCCTCGGATTAAAAACGAACCTCCTCCTTTTCTGGTTGTATCAGGTATATCCTGACACGTACATACGACTCAGCATGACATTGAAACGGACGACTTTCGTTTGCTGTGCGCAGACATGGCATGACGTCATTGTACCGTATTTGGTCATCCGGAAAACTGAGCACGCCGGAAACCCAAGACTGCCACACCGGCACCCTATCTATAAACATTGGGGGTGCTGCAGTATACCACAGCAACCCCATTTGCGCGGGGATTTAATCTGACCTCTCTACCGTAGCTAGGCTCATTTTGCCAAAAAACGTTGAGGCGCTCAATTCACCCCCACAGTCCACCATCCACACACAAAACAAATGGCCCGTCTGCCGTCCGTATCCGGAGGCTCAATGCAGATGGTATAAAGCCTCTAGGCGGCTAATGCATTGCATAGCTAAATTATGACGTAATCGACTCTTTCATTGCATAGCGATAACAAGTATAGAACAATTTACACACGAAGAGGAAAGTGGTATCCGAAAGCAGACCGCGAACATTTAAAATCGAGTCCGAATACAATAGTCAAGTACAGTATCAACGTGTCTTTGAGTTTCCTGTTGGTAATTGTGACGTCATTCCACTGTAAACCGCACCCACTTCACACAAACTGGCTTCATCGATTGCAAGAAGCCAATAGAAGATGCACTGAACTGTTTGTCTTTGATGATTTATGTACGAGAAACTTCATTTCTGAACATACCTTTCACGTGTGTCTCGCAAAGACTTAAAGTCTTATCAGAAAAACGGTTTCTTTCTTTCATCAGACATTCATCAGAATGAGTGTTTTTCGGTAAAATAACACAGTAACACATGCCTGCTTTGGAAGTAGCGAAAACGTTGGGTGTGCAGCAGATGTGCACGCGGGTGACGAAGTATTTTGTAATTCGAGTATTGAGCACGTCGGGCAGAACATTCGCTAGTTATTCAAACACCTCAACGTTCGTATGAAGAAACATTTTCCCCGGCTTAAAATATGCAGTATGCCCATATTAACCTATAAATGCAAGTTTGTTAAAAATGTATAGGTTTATATCGAAAACAGAGTAAATGAAAACTAGAATAAGGGATGGAACATGCGCCCTTGCGGGGAAAAATTCGTGACGTAGACAAAGGCAAATGCTGCCAGTCGGTGCGCAGTGATTGACATGTGGATGTGATACATAATGCAAACTTATGTAACTTCTGCTTAGTTTCTTTGGATCAATCTCTTGATATTTGGCTTTTGTTGTATGTAAAATGCCATCGAGGTGTGTTGATGCTGGTTACAAAACTACTTAAGTTGGTTTCAGTCTACACAGTTTCCCAATCAGATCAAAAATACCGACGAATTTGGACGGCTGCGGTGAAACATACCAGCGCATGGTCAGGAATATGCATCGATCTACGTCGCCGAAGCGCGCCAACAGGCAATATCGAAACGGATACTACCAATTTTGAGGAATAAATTAAAAGATAATAACTCATTAAAAAAGTAATACAATTAGTAAGTATTAATTTGACTAATATCCAACCATATTATATTAAGCCCGAAAATGTGAAGTAAAAAAGAAAAGAAAAAAACAACAACAAAAGTTCATGGGACCTCCAAAGCGGCAGTCGAGTAGTACTCGAGTAAGTACAAGCACTACAACACTGCCGGTATAAAGCAACTTAAAATTTGGCCCAGGTTCCAATTTTAAACAGCTACTAATCTCATATGGCAAACACATAAGTCATGTTCATGAATGATAATAAAAATAAAAACAAAAACAGACGAAAATGTGACTTTAAATTGAACGGCAATATATATTTGTATAGCGTTGGTAGCAAATAAAATTTGGCAAGACAAACCCCACCCCGTTCCGATTTTCGTAAATTTCAAATAGTTGTGTTACTTGGTTAAACATTTTATAAATAGTTATCTTTTTCTTTCTAATTGTATTTACATAGAAACATTAGGCCTATCTTCACTTGATATGGAATATGTCTTGCTTTGAAATCCAACCCAAGTTTTGAAATGCACGACAAAAATAAGGGCATCTGATGGCACCAATCAATGTCAAGGTTTCTCTCTTGAAAAAAATGAAATTAAAAGTTGTGAGGTTGTAAGAGACAGGGAATTTCAATACAATGGTTATGCATTGGTTCCAGTATTTAAAATAAAGCCTGCATTACTTAATTAAAAAAAAGTTGAGCTGAAAATAGATGAAATAAAATACTAAAGGCCGGATCGATTTTTCTTTGTTATACTGCCAAGACAATATGATCCACAATAAAAAAAAAAAAAAAACCCACGCCGCCTTCCACGAGTATTGGTCAAGGCCTCTTGTAGAAAAAAAAAATCTTAATACAAAGATTTTGCATTGATTCGGGTATTTAATAAAGCCTGCACTTATTTAAAAAAAAAAGTGGAACTGAAAGTATAAGAAATATTAAAACCTTGATTTTTCTCTTTGTTATACTGTCATGCCGCAACAAATCTACAATAAAAAGGCAATCCTAGCGACTAACATGGCCTCTTGTAAAAAAAAATAATAATAATAATACACATAATAAACAAACAAATAAAATAGCAATAATCCCTAGCTTTAAGATGAGTTAAATTTCGTTGGCTAATACTATTTTAATTTTTGTGTTAGTGTTTTTGTCATGGTTTTCCTTCTTACTAAAGGTGTTCTAGTTTTCCTGTAATTGATTTAACTTCATACATGTATTGTACTTCATTCTTTTCATTGCAATTTTGAATAAATGAAGCTGTATAGCTTCAATGCAAAAAAAAAAAAATCAATCAATAAAAAAATAAGAATAATAATAATAATAATAAAACAATAACAATCAATAAATAAATAAATAAATAAAATAAAAATAGTAATAAAATAAAACGACAGCAATAATAGTAATAAAATAAAATAATACAAAAATGCGATTAGGCCAGCAACAGTGACCTTATTCATTGTTTGAGTATTAATAAAGCTTGCACTTATTTACAGGTTTTTCCGTTCAGTTTAAGCAGAAATTAATTCAAGTTCAATAACACGCATTCACGCATTCACGGATGTATCCCTAATTCCTTCAAACTTAGGTTTCCTTTTAGCTACTATTGCATTCAATTTCGTTTTCACACATACATGATTTCATTCTTCTCATTCAGGTTTGTTTCTTTCATTCTGTCGGATTGATAGGCATTCAAGACCTCATTTACACCATTCTTCAGTTTCACCAATTCTACGACTTACTTACAATTGATGAAGCTGAATTGTTGACCAGCCTCTTGCTGTTGGCTTTTGCGAAATTGAATGATCTTTGAGACTCTATGCATTTGAACGATTTCATTTTACCAGTGATTTCTTAACTGTTGAATGCTGATGCAATGGCTCATTCGTTTTCAAACAAAAATTGAATGAGCCGGTCGTTAATTTGAATGAATGTTTGCTAAAATTGGCCGGTAAAACCAATATTAAAAGTGAAACTGAAGCAAATACCCAATCCTGTATTGATTTATTCCTTGTTATCACAGTGCAAAAACCGGGGTGTTCAATTTCTTATCTTGGTATTCATATGTGACAACACCAACAAGGTGTTTGTTATCCCCATTGCTTTATTGTTGGTAAAATTAACACATGTCGGTGTTGTTTACAGATATATACCAAGATAATCAATTTAACACCCCAGTTTTTGCAGTGTATACCAACAGATTAATGAGCTCTTGGTATTACTGAAATTCAGTCGTATGTTTCTGATTTAAAAAATGTGTTCCCAAGAAGTCAACACATACATAATTATTTGACCACAAACAACAGATGTTTTCGCAGAGATAGTACTTAATAGTACTATTTTCCTAACAAAATTGGGTTCATTTTCTAACAATTTAAATTGAAACTTTTAAAGTAAAAAGCACAATGTGACTTACATTTTATTTCTTTCTATGAATATTTCCAGCTCAATTAGTGAAAACAAATGACGTTTTTTTTAAACAAATACACAGTTGTGTTTTTGTGATTGGGAAGGACACTAACGAAACACTGTTTTGGGGAAGAATTAATGGATAAAGTTACACGAGTTACAAGTTACTCCTCATTTAAAAATGTATAAATGCTCTTTTGCCCATAGTACCCTTTAATTTGTCGGTAAACTCATTACAATGCTCGGGAAATATCAAAACATGCAGACTCGTTATTACTCGTGCGTGTAAAGCATACGGGGTATTGTGGCTTTAAAGGGACATCGCATATTTACGTACTTATTGGCAAAATGGGGCACATTTTAACGCAAGTATTCACGACACGGGCAAAATCGTGAATTTATACGCCATGTTGGCGTAAATATTTGCGGCTTGGGCCAAAGTCTTGAATATTTGCGCAATTGGCTTATAAATTCACGATTTGTGCCCCAATTTGCAAATATATACCTAAATATTTGCGTAAATTTAAGTGTACGATGCCCCTTTAAACCGCCATGAAAGTGTGTAATCTTAGATTTATGGATGTTCACTCTATTATTATTATAGGTTTTCCCGGCCAAATTCAGCAAAATATCATTCAATTTCATTATAGCGCTTTCAAATTCACGCGATTTCTCTAATTCAGTCAAACTAGGGTTTCTCTTTCAGTATTATTGCATTCAATTTCGTTTTCGTGCACTCAGGATCCCTTTCTTTTCATTCTATTTCGTTTATAGGCATTCAAGATTAGAAGATTACTATTCTTATGTTGAATATCTACCACCTTTTCCCAATAGGTGCAATCAAATTCAGAGTCATCGAAGCGCTCTGCGATTTTGCACCTAATGTGCATTTCTTTTTCGTTTATGGGTAACGGATTTCAACATTTTTGCGTTCAAATTCAACATGAGTTTGACACGGCTTATGCTTGCGTTTAAAGTTAGCGATAATGTTCTTTTTCCGGCAGTTGCGTGAATAATCTGTTTTATGAGTTTTTAACTTAATTCTTATATTTGATCTTAATTGCAATTGTTTTTCTTTTATAGGTTTTCCCGGCCAATTTCAACAAAAATCCATTCAAGTTAATACCGGGGTCATTCAATTTCGCTTGAAAATAAATCCTCGGGTACATCAGCATTCAACAGTTAAAAAGAGTCATTCAATTTCGACACTTGAGCATTCATTCGACAAATAAAATCATTCAATTTAAACTGGTCACTTAGTCCATTTAATTTCGTCAAAGACGGCAGGAACGGGCTGGTCGACTATTCATTTTCGTCAACTGGCAAACGTTTTAGAAATGTTTGCATTCAAATTCGTTTCTTCGGTATGCCCTTTCTGGTACGTATTTGCCTATATATAAAGTTAGGATATTATGATGGGAATTCATTTCTACACTGTTGCCGAGTTATACCTCTCTCTAAATATACGATTTTGAAGCAAAAAAATAATGTCTGCCCGTGGTCGTACGAAGATTGAGCACTGTAGATAGAGGAAGGCTGATTGAAGTATTCGAGAGTTAATTTGCAAGATCTAAACATTAACGAATAAAGAAGATGACAAAAAGTGAAATTAAGACCAAAGCAAACATTTACATTGCAAGCAAATGCAAGCAAAATATTGTTTATTGTATTGTTTATTGTTTTGTGTAATGCCATAAAACTTTATTTTACTGTTCTTAGACACATTTTAAAGTTTAACCATGGGGTACTCTTTAAACGAGTTTTTGATTAAAATTTACTCTATTCGATTGAAACTAGGGACAAAATGCAAAATGTTTGACCCTGGCCTCAATCGAAAAAAGTTATTTTCAATCTAATTAGAGTGATTTTCAATCTAATTTTTGTAGTGTGTAACAAAGTAAAAGAAAAACATTTGCAAATAAGACCAAATATAAGAATTAAATTAAAAAATCATAAGACAGATTATTCACGCAACTGCCGTAAAAAGAACATTATCGCTATAACTTTAAACGCAAGCATAAGCCGTATCAAACTCATGTTGAATTTGAACGCTCAAAATGTTGAAATCCGTTACCCATAAACGAAAAAGAAACGAACATTAGGTGCAAAATCGCAGAGCGCTTCGATGACTCTGAATTTGATTGCACCTATTGGGAAAAGGTGGTGGATATTCAACATAAGAATGGCGATCTTCTTATATTGAATGCCTATAAACGAAATAGAATGAAAAGAAAGGGATCCTGAGTGCACGAAAACGAAATTGAATGCAATAATACTGAAAGAGAAACCCTAGTTTGACTGAATTAGAGAAATTGCGTGAATTTGAAAGCGCAATAATGAAATTGATTGATATTTTGCTGAATTTGGCCGGGAAAACCTATACTTTGTTACACACTAAAAAATTAGATTGAAATCCACTCTAATTAGATTGAAAATAACTTTTTCCGATTGAGGCCAGGTAAAACATTCTGCATTTTGTCCCTAGTTTCAATCGAATAGAGTACATTTTAATCAAAAACTTTAAGAGAGTACCCCATGATTAAAATTTTAAAATGTGTCCTCGAACAGTTAAATAAAGTTTTATGGCATACAAGTATACAAAAACAATAAACAATACAAAAAACAATAAACAATATTTTGCTTGCATTTGCTTGCTATGTAAATGTTTGCTTTGGTCTTAAATTCACTTGTTGTCATCTTCATTGTTCGTTAATGTTTAGACCTTGAAATTGAATTGATTTTATTTGTCAAATGAATGCTCACGTGTCGAAATTGAATGACTCTTTTTAACTGTTGAATGTTGATGTACCCGAGGATTTATTTTCAAGCGAAATTGAATGACCCGGGTATTAACTTGAATGGATTTTTGTTGAAATTGGCCGGGAAAACCTATATTAAAATAAAATGACACGACATGAAATCGGTTTTCACGGCGAATTTTAACAACAAAACATTCGATTTAACACCTGGCTCATTGAGTTTCGTTTGAAAATGAATGCTCCGTCGCATTATCATTCAACAGTCAACAAGTGAGTAGTTCAATTTCATTGGTCTTATAATATCATTCAAATTCACTGAGTCGCAAAGATCAGCCAACTTCGTTAAAGCCAACAGAGAGAGGCTGGTCAACAATTCAATTTCAACAACTGTACGCAGGTATTAAATATTCAACTGAAGAATGGTAAAAATGCATAGTCTTGAATGCCTTAATCGAAATAGAACGCCAGAAACGAACCTGAATGAGAAGAACGAAATCACATATGCACGAAAACGAAATTCAATACAATAGTAGCTAAAAAATAAATCCTAGTTTGATCAAAATGGAGAAAATGCGTGAATTTAAATGTGTGTTAATGAAATTGAATTAAATTTTGCTGAAATTGACCGGGAAAACCTGTATTTACAAGTTTAATATTAGGGATTAGTTGTAGAGGGATTTTCAGTCGACAGTTTTGAAAGTCACAAAAATATCCCTCGATTTGCAGACTGAAATAATTCTGAAATCAAGTGGCTATAGCGACAATTTGCCAAATAGTGATTACCACCTTTTCCACTAAACACAATGTTAAATTCATTTAAGTCAGCTAAAAATAGAAAGAAAAAAACAAACAAAAAACGAAAATTGCAAAAGAAAATCAAAAGCAAAAGAAAATTCTGAAATCAAGTGGCTATAGCGACAATTTGCCAAATAGTGATTACCACCTTTTCCACTAAACACAATGTTAAATTCATTTAAGTCAGCTAAAAATAGAAAGAAAAAAACAAACAAAAAACGAAAATTGCAAAAGAAAAAGAGGAGGAGGAGGAAGAGGAGGAGGAGGAGGAGGAGGAGGAGGAGGAGGAGGAGGAGGAGGAGAAGAAGAAGAAGAAGAAGAAGAAGAAGAAGAAGAAGAAGAAGAAGAAGAAGAAGAAGAAGAAGAAGAAAATTGCAAAAGAAAAAGAGGAGGAGGAGGAAGAGGAGGAGGAGGAGGAGGAGGAGGAGGAGGAGGAGGAGGAGGAGGAGGAGGAGAAGAAGAAGAAGAAGAAGAAGAAGAAGAAGAAGAAGAAGAAGAAGAAGAAGAAGAAGAAGAAGAAGAAGAAGAAGAAGAAGAAGAAGAAGAAGAAGAAGAAGAAGAAGAAGAAGAAGAAGAAGAAGAAGAAGAAGAAGAAGAAGAAGAAGAAGAAGAAGAAGAAGAAGAAGAAGAAGAAGAAGAAGAAGAAGAAGAAGAAGAAGAAGAAGAAGAAGAAGAAGAAGAAGAAGAAGAAGAAGAAGAAGAAGAAGAAGAATTTTGTAATGAAATTAATTCATAAAACATTTCTAAACAGAAAGAGAACTCACCGTTTGCTGACTACCGAAATAGTTGAAAGACTACAAACTGGTATAATTGTATTCTGTTCAACCTGCTCCTTACCTAAACGAGGTCGAATAGTTTATTTGATGAGCTTGAGAAAAAAGTCAACTTGCTTGAAAATGTCTCACCGACTGAAACGCAAAATAACCAGGCACGATGTGTTTCCTTTGCGGCACCGAACAACCTACATTTCTGAAGGCAAGATAAGAGGGCAAGGTAGTCGAAGCAATCGATAAAGAACAATTGAACGTGGATTGTCGTCCTTTGTTGTTAAGCTAGTGCAGGCAGAACTGGTTTCAAAGATGACTAACATCGTGTCTCTTTATAATAGATGTTAATTTTTGCATCGGGGATAAAGAATTCTATTTCTAAATGTTTTACCCATACACCGATGTGTGTTTAGCACTGTATAGGGCCTACTCAGTACTTTTCTGAGTCCTGTTAAAAAACCCCAGGGTTTTTTCCTCTGGTGGGATTCGAACCCACGACCCCCGCCTTTCTAGAGCAGGTGTCTTACCAGCTAGACTACCGAGACTGCCTGGTAGCTAAGAATATTATGTGTAATGTTTTAGCGCAGGCAGAACTAGTTTCAAAAAGACAACATCGTGTCTCTTTATGATATATGTTTTTTTTCCATCGGGGATAAAGATTATTACTATTTGTTTTGTTTTACCCGTACACCGATGTGTGTTAAGCACTGTATACTGTTTCCCGAGTCCTGTGAAAAAAGTTTCTTTCCTCGGGTGGGTTTCGAACCCACAACCCCCGCCTTTCTAGAGCAGAGGTCATGCCAGCTGGGCTACCGAGACTGCCCGGCAGCTAGAGGCAGTTCAAATCCATTAGCAGCGGGTACCGCAACCATTATAACAGATGTTAATTTTTGCATCGGGGATAAAGAATTTTATTTGTAATGTTTTACCCATACACTGATATGTGTTAAGCACTGTATACTCAGTACTTTCTAATGGGTTTGAACTGCCTCTAGCTACCAGGTGTACGCTTTTTGTTTCTATTTTTTATTTGCTCTTTTTAACTGTCCATAGTTTTTTCATAGTTGTACGGTATTTATTTATTTTTTATTTTTTTAAATTTATTTTACTTATGTATACAATTTTTTTACTGTAATATACGGCACACTGGAAACCAATTTCCATGCTTTAATTAAACATCCCGATTATAATAATTAAATGAATGAAAAGAGATGGTCAACGAAATAAAACAATCCACTGAAAATTCCAATACTGCACATTGTTCAACTGGTGACAATTGTAACTCAACTACAGAAGTTTGACCAGTTCCAGATTACTTTTTGTGCTTGCATTGTTGGCATTTCAGTTACATGCATACCACTTACGCAAAATATTCGGCAGAGTTTACTTCTATTGGTCTCCGTATGAGGAAATATGCAAATTTGAAGCCTTAATTCCTTTGCGTGTTGGAAACACGAAGTCAAAACGCCTTCAAATTCATCTGACAAGTTCCGGATCAACTGAAGCCATTCAAGATCACTAACGTTAAAGGAACTGTGTCGTCGTGATTATAGCAGTAAATGGAATAACCCAGTTACTAAGCGTGTGTGTCACGTCCCAGTTTGACAAAGCGAAAAATCAATGCGAGATCCGGCCGTGGTCCGGTACTAGATCAAAGGTTGCCGCTCTCTTTGGGGCGATTTGCAATATTTCTTAAACTTTATCATTTACAAATACTTTATAAACCTATAAATCATAAAATAGCTTGGGTTGTTAAAATCGTTGCTACTTTTTCTAGCTGGCAGTAATTTCTACGTTTTCAACATTTTCAACCAAGCTGACGTTGGTAAATGCCCAGTTTTTACAGAGCTAGTAGTTTGGTTGAATACACATTGGATAGAGGACTATTCTCTTTGTGAGTAAAAAGGGGTCGATTTAATATCTTTCAGCGGTAAGGATAAAATAGAAAATAGAAATAAAATTAAAAAAAAAGGTCCGGAACTGGAAACGACTGTACTTGGTATTTAACAAACCTATCTTAATTTTATCTTGTAGAAGCATCGTATTACGGAGCCTGTTTTTCAGAAGCAACCATGAACCAGTCAGTGATAATCCTGATATCAACGTTAGTCTTAGGTAAGAGTCTATGAGATCCAATCATTTCTTCTTGTTGATTAAAAGGGAAATAAATAAACAAACAAACAGTGGGGAAAATTTGGGCAAGATAAAAACAAGATTTTTTTTTTTAAATATAAACTTCTGCTTGTGTTGTTATCTGAGTAAAATTTCGGGCAATTTAACTCCTCTGTACCCCTTTTAACCAAAGAGTCTGCATGCATTTATACAATTAAGAGGGACAAAAATTAATTCTTATCAGTAAATTGTCACTAGTCCTGAAAGGGTTTATAAACCAATTCATTTGATGTGTGAGACATTTCAGTGTGTAGCTGACGTCGTTGTGTTCCCGGAAAAAGGGCCCTTTTGCCGGGAACATAAAGTAGTTTGTCCCAGTAACAAAAGGACGTAAGCAACAAAAAGGCTCCAGGCATGAAACATATACCATATTTGTTAGTTTTTGTTTTTGCTAGAATTACATGTTTCCCCATTTCCCATGCAAAATTTAACCTTTCTAGAATGACGTTTACATCCTAGGCTACGTCGTGCAGGCAACTGCAAATGAAGAGGAGTTCCTCATCTCCAATGAGTCGTTCCTCAATTTGGAAGACGGAGGGTTATACCGGCATTTGGTGGAGAGAGCTGCTTCCTCGTCTCGCCTCTCCGCTGCAGAAATCGCAGACTTCTTGAATAAACATAATGAGCTACGAGGCCAAACCGTGCCACGGGCGGCCAACATGCGGCACATGGTAATGATAGAAGTGTAATATTCAAGCATACATAAGTTAATGGGGGTACTTTACTTGCGTAGGGGCTTAGTAGTAGACTAAATAAAGTTGAATGGTCCGATTTTTGCCGGAATTATTGTTATTATAAAAAAAAAAAAAAATAAAAAAAAAAAAAAAAAAAATATCTGAACGGATTAGTGACAGATGATGCCGTTTCAAAACTCCAGTTTTAGAACTGCAACTGTTTGGCAAACGCTCAACACACATCAAAGACCACTGGACTCTAGAAGAAAAACAAACTTCCTGTACTATCTACAGCTCACTCACAGGCAAACAAACATCACTTTGAATTGTTCCCTCGAATCAATATTTCGCGATTCTGACTTCTGAGAGAACCACATGTTTTATTTCTCGAGGGAGCAAAAATGATTATCATGTTTTTAGCTGGTCAATTGTTTCTTCTTCTCCTCAATAATATTGATAACAATACACATTTTTGTAAAGCGCCGAGTTGGGGCTCTGCATTCTCCCTTAATAAAACTAACTTGTGTAATATTGGTCTTTACCTCACAGGTATGGGACGCTAGTTTAGCTACCATGGCCCAGCAGTGGTCTGATGGGTGTAAGTGGGCTCATGGCAATCCAAAAAACATCAGTCCATACCCCTCCATTGGCCAGAACCTGTTTATGTCTGGCTACGGCAGCCGGTCAAAACCAGTGAACGGAAAAGACGTTGTTCAGTCGTGGTTTAACGAAGATCATTTCTACACGTATTCGACCGGAGAATGCCAGGATAAGAAGGTGTGCGGACATTACACACAGGTAAGTATGAAAAATATACTCTTGTTCCGGTAGCTTATACGCCGATCCAGTAAGCTCTGCCTACTAACGTATTGACCAATCACAGCCTTGACAGCGCCACTGAGAGCCCGAAAAAGTCTCACGCGTGAAAATCCCTCAAAAAAAAAAAAAAATAAATAAAAAAATAAAAATAAACAAACCGCCGCCATTGTTCTGATACACAACAAGACACTCAACTGTACTAACTTGTTTGTTTTATTTGTTCGTATTTCTTGTGGGGCAAATCTCACAACATTGGTCCTTGTACAGTCTGGTAAAAGTGGTTGAACAGTTTTCCCGCCTGCATTGTTCTTTGGACTCAAGGCACTGCTCAAAAGGCCAGGAAACTAAATCCATACCTATCACAGAAACCATGTACTTGTATCCGATACGTGTGTGTGGCCGCAACCGAACCACTGCTAGCTGCGAACCAGAAAAACTCAGTCAATGTGCTGTTGCTAGGCAATTGCTAAGGTACCCGGCTTAATAGATTGGTCTGTTGTAGTCATAGAGTTATATATAAGAACTAGAGGGCGTACAAACCATGCGACACGGCCCGACAAGGAGCATTTTTTACCACTGAGAAAATGGCGCGGACCATTCATTTACAATGGTTACTCATCCGTTCACACATCAACCATTTTCTAAGTGGACATTTGTACGCAATTGACCCATAGGGATTTTCGCCCATGGTGAGTCAGTGGAGTTCCGTGCGTGGCATCGCGAGTGCTTCCTCTAGTTCTTATAACTCTATGGTTGTAGTGTACAGTGAAGGCTGCCATAGTGTAATATACTTTGACGTCGGGTGTTTGGGGTTCGTGAAGGAAACACAATATAGTCACTTTTGAACAAAAATTTGCTAGACCTACAAGCGCGTCATCGTCATTCAATTGCAATCTATTGGGACTGATTCGCAAACTAGTGTGCCACCAACAGACTGCTTGAAGTAGACGATTATTTCATTGTGTTACTGATATTGAAGATCCCGGTTCTCCGTAATTTTGCATCACTGCGCTTCAACTTGTCACTAATGACCGATTCCACTTTTGGAATTCAGTCTGAATACAATATTGATTTCATTGCGTTTCCAATTACCTCCTTAATTAGGGTGTTATTCCTTTGCAAGGTAAACTCTTCTATATGAGTAATTTATTCTGACCTTCTTGCTTGTAGCAATTTCCACAACTCAGCTCGCCCTATTGTCTGGTTAAGTGATCTCCCTTTTGTAATGTACCACATTGGCCACCCCTTTGTCCAAACTGTTAAACTCTGAATGGTCATTAGCCATCGCTTTGTTGGTAACTTGATAAGCTGTAATTTTCCTGATTACTTCTTAACATTTTTTGTTAGGGTGTAGGGTGTGTTAGTACTTATAGCCTAACGCATTTATTTGTTTTTCCTTATGTATTTCCATCACTATTAAATTTTCAGAAAATCCCATATCATCTTATGCTTTGCAGGTAGTCTGGGCAAAATCCTACGCTGTTGGTTGTGGGATGACCTTTTGCCCAATTACTACAGGCGATGTTACTTGGGAAAACGCGTGGGTGGTGACTTGCAATTATGGTCCAGCGTAAGTCAGTATAACCATCAATCAATAATTAATTGCCAGTAAAAAAGAATTAGCTGCAGCAAGCTTGCTTACCCACAAAAAGGTCCCGTGGTATGAATTTAATTTGTTTAATGGCCCCACGTTCCCACCCTAGCAGATGACTCTACAAGGCTGCAAACTTGAGGCCATTAATGATGCGTCATCGCTTTCACGAAGTGAAAAATGTGTCCAAAACCATAAAAACATAATATACAAATAAACAAATAAATAATCGTTGTGTATGAAATTATTGATTCACTTACTGTTTTTAACATTTTCACCATGTTTCAGGACCGCACACGTAATCGTTTCTTAATAACACTAAAAATATAAAATAACTGACGAATCATATTTTTTCTTTTTGCTTTTACGAAGTGACAAAGCAAAATTCGCCCCTTTCTCCGTTGAAATACATACCGCTGGCACGGTGCCAAAATAGGCGTTGTTTGTCTTTTGGGCCTTTACGAAATAACCAAAAAAAGCTATTTTACCCTTTTTACGAAGTGACATCAAGCTTAAACACAATGGTTTGTAGGCCTACTCAGCGCTGTGCGGGAAGATCCTAATTTGCTGTTTTTTACTACGAAGAGACAAGTGTTTATGAATAAATACCCCATTAAAACACTAATGGGATTGAAAAAAAAAAGAAAAAAAAAGAATATTTGAAGAATTCAGCTCCTTTTTCTGTAAACTTTAAAAGAAAACTGGCAAGCAGTGTCCTAAACGACAATTTGAAAAATAGTTCACTTCAATAGATTACTTTCTAAAAACGCGCAATTTGCTGCGTGGCTATTGTCGCTTCGTACAAACGAGCCACTTTTCCAGTTTGCTCGAAGATAATGTTTCAAGTGTCGGTAAATATACCGAGGCCTACTGTTTGGCCACGATTGTCTAAGTAATTTTCCACAATATGTTTTTGTTTCATTCTCTAAATTTTACTTGTCACAATTCAGTGGAAACGGTGGAGGCAAACCCTTTCTTGAAGGTACGCCTTGTACCAAATGTGACAGTGGGATAGGCGAGTGCTACGCTAACCAATGCCGTAAGTCTTCCTGGCAAATATGATGCCTTTATTTTCTGTTTTATAATAGTAGTTCGGCTTTTAGAAGTAAGAAATCACAGTTCAAATGGAATTTTGTCTTTTTGCAGATGAAACTGTCTAAAAGGTCGCGGGTCAGAATTGACCCGGATTAGGGGTCCCAGGGGACTCTGACCCATTTCTGAGTCGGGCTGACCAGGAAAAGTAAACAAATCCCGTGATTTTAACGCGGATTCTACGTAAGTTTGACCAATCTCTAGGTAATTTTGTCACGGAAATGGATCAGGCCCAAACGGGATCCAAAATCAAGGTGAATTCTTACCCGGGAATTTTGAAAGTGTTTTACTAAACTAAACTCTAACAACAGACATCGACACGTATGCATTTTTTTTTTAAATTTACACCCACAGTATGTTTATTTATTTATTTATTTATTGTTTGCATAATAACGCCTCTTGTTCCTGCATAGTGTATACACACTTACTCAACAAATAAAGCTGTGACTCAATTATTGGGTTCAATTATCTATACATCCAAAAGTCAAACCTGGGGACATTCCCTTTTTCTATTTTGATAGAGCGGGTCTCAAAGGTTTGGTTTTGCGGTGACACCATGCAAGTTAAACTCTTATTTGAGTGAGTGTTTGAGTGAGTAAACATTGCATACGAAGTGTGGACCTCAGAACAAAAGAGGTCCACACAAGGCAGGGTTCTGTGACCTTCTGTGGACTTGCACACGTCCACACAAGGTTTTTTCTAATCGGGACGTGTACAAAAATGTTCACTGCATGAGAACAAAGGAAGGTCCACACAGTGTATGTAACAAAAACATGTGCCCTGATATTCGCTGCCTTATGGAGACATTAGACAAAAGGGAAAGCAAGGAACAATGTGTCTCCATAGGGAAATTCTAAAGAGAGGGTTGCTCCACAAGGAATTTTGTGTACAAAGTCTATGGGAGGATGTTAACTACAGGGACAAAGGAAAGAACAAAAGAAGTCTCCACAAGGATGCAAAAATAGGAATGTGTGTGTGTGTGTGTGTGTGTGTGTTTGTTTAGGCATTCAAACCGGGGACTTGTAACAAAAGAGGACAATAGGGTCCCCAGTTGGAAAAGGTCCCCAGTTGGAAATCGTGTACAAAACCAATGGGAGCTGTTGCTAAAAAGTTAAAGTACAAACAAAAGAGGGACAATACACTCTAAGAAAAAAATACCCAATGTTGCTTAAAATTTTACTCTTTGTGGTGGTAAGAAGGGAACATGGTCATTAGCGGGGTAAAACGCTACGCAACAGGGGTTGCGTCAAAATTTACTCAATTCCTGTGTAAAACATTTTCCCAACAATGCGTCAAAATGTTGACCCAACTATGTTGTGTCAAACTGTACCCAACAAATAACTACCCAATCTTTTGACCCTGCAACGTTACCCAACAGCGTTGTATCCTGTATTTACCTAGTAGTTGAGTACTTTAGCCCCAAGAGTGGAGTAAAAATTAAAACGTGTTTTTTTGTTAATAAAACACATGATTGCACCAACATTTGCCTCGACTGAGAAAACTAAAGGGGAGGGGAGTTCAGCAAAAGAAACACTATAACGTTTACCGTCCTAACATTGCTTTTTATTTCATTGATGCACTGTTTATCGGAGTGAACTGGTCTTGTACAATCTCTGATTAATCAATGATTAACGATAAGTAGTGACAACGCAATAATCACCTTGCTTGAAACTATATTATATGCGTTTACAATTCCGGGGATGGGACCAGATACACTTGATCCTAAGATGAACGAATATGGTGTCGAATTGAACAAAATGACTAATAACAAAACTCTTGCGAACAGACAATGTAAGAATCTCTTCTTGTGAGAAGTGCTGGCTCTGAAAAGAGCCGGTTGGTTTTGCCAGACCTTTCAGTGACGAAACCTTCATGTTGAAAAGTCAATGCAGCTTTCCTTGATTAGACATTTCCCTCTTCACCAGACAGTTGTTCCTCAAGCAGAATGCTAACATGAAGCCAAATTCTCTATTGCAACTATGTTCATACAAACGCACAGCATCAGACTTACGTCAGCCCCGTCCATATTGTACTATGATTTGCCTGCGAATTGCTAATAAATGTACGAGTGTATGCCACACATTGCATTATGGGAAAAATGTTTCCACGTGGGCCAATTTACCTCATCGTTTGTTACTTCTTACCACTTGTTGTGCAAATGTTACACTGCTTCATGGTAAAACAACTGTTGTTTTACCCATTTCTTGGGTAAACAGTCTTGATTCGAACCTCTTTGTTGTGCTAACTGATTTCTTACCCACTTTTGAGTACCGTATGACCTTTTTCATTGTGTAATAGTTTTACACAAGTGAGGGGTAATACAAAAATTGTGGTTTTGCCCAATATTGAGCAACTGTTACACAATATTTTTACCAAGCTGTTTTACACAGTAAATATGTTTACACTTCTTTTTTAGAGTGTAGGAGGTCCCCGATTGCGGGTAAATACACACTTGTGTGCGTGTGTGTGTGGTTTGGAAGAAACCGATGGACTCAACGTTTCGGACAGTCCGTCGTCAGGAGTTTGCTTGAATCCAACTGGACCTGTTGTTTGTAATAGTGTGTGAGTGCGGTAATGAGCAACAAGAGTCAGAGCATACTGACTGAAACGTTGAGTCCACCAGTTTCTTTGAAACCACACGCATACACAAACTCACAAGAGAGTTTAAACCTGCATGGTGTCACCGCAATAGAAAAAAAAAATAAATAAATAAAAAATCATGGACCACACGCGGCCATCTTAGAGGTAAAACCATTACGAAATAATGGAAAAGCGCACAGAATGGGCCAATGAATTGCTTTCTTTTTTGACCTCTCTATTAGGGTGCCCTACTCAATGACGTCATGTGCATAAGGTTTATTGTCTATCCACCACGCAACCCTTATTTTGCATTATAAAATTTCACAGTTAACTTGATTTTAATCCTTGCATGCATTGTAACATGTTTTAAGGGTAAAAGTCAATTGATAAAGGTTTCTCCCCGACCAATCTGTTTCAAGTGGTCATTGTACACCCATATACTTTAAATATTTAAACTTATGGCTAACATTTAATCTTGCTGGAGACCTTTTGTTTAAATTAATGAATTACTGGTAGATGTCCACTTTATAAACCGTTGTGTTTATGTAGCTTTCCCTGTTGTGTTTTGAGATAAATTAAAATTATAATCTCAACAATTCCCGTCCTTTACAGGGTTGTGTTCAACGCATTCGGAACCGTGTGGTGAGTTATTTGATAATGAAACATTTCTTTCAGTTTTCAGAAGTGTTTAAATTAATTAAAACACTTTCTGCTTTTCTCCACTGCTGCTAATATATTTTTCGTCTAATAGAATTACCGGTATTGTAAATTAAAGATATAATATGATCCATGCTCAAGCCGATTTTACCTCGAACATGAATTGATATCAAACACACGAAATTAAAAAAAGCACGTTCTTTTATAACGACTAAAACCACTACATCACGTTTTGACCTTGTAAGTGGCTATAAAACATGTTGCTTTTTAAACGGCTTACTTGGGCGTGTTTGAAACTTGTACAGGAAGCTCATACCTTGATATTCATATATGCAGTACACGCCAACGTAGCCCACGATTGGCACAGCCAGCAGTGCCGATCGTGTGCAAACATCATACCGTACAGGCACCTCAGCTAGGCCTGGTACCTGTCTTAACAGCAAACTCTTCAGGAATAATGTAATAATATCACACGTTTGATGTAAAATATTATTTGACTAATTATGTCATGTGAATTCCCTCTCAGTATGTGCACAGGTTTGTTTGAACGGTGGAGTGTTAGATAGTGATAAATGCTCCTGCACGTGCCCTGACGGTTTCTATGGAACCGACTGTAGTAGTGAGTAGATCAGCAGTCTATTTTGTTGTACCGTGGTCCAAACATATAAAATACGTAGGCAACCAGAAACTCAAAAGTCAAAGCAGCAATAAGACATTTCCGAAACTACAGTACGTGCCCAAAAGGTTGCAGATGATACTGTTTTTATCTTAGTGCTAAACGTCTCTTTTATCCATAATTCCTTCACCATTGTGTGTGCTAAGAGATAGAGTCCGACTTAACGAGCCTCATTCTAAAAACTCAAAGGTCAAAATTGACCCAGATTCTGGGTCCCAGGGGGCTAAACCATTTCTGGGTCATGTTGACCCGGAATTCGTGTCAAAATGATCCATAAATGGGTAAAATTTAAGTAGAAATTGAGTTTAATTTAAACGATACCTCTTTCTATAATATCCCGGGTAAGAATTGACCCGGATCCCGGGTTTCAGAGACTGACTCACTTCTGGGTCAGTATGACCCTGAATTTGTGTCGAAATGACCCCCAAAATTGGTCAAACTGAAGTAGAAATCGAGTTTAAATCGAACGAACCTCATTCTAAAAACTCTCGGGTCAGAATTGACCCGGACTTCGGCTCCCAGTGGGGCTGGCCAATTTCGGATAATAACTGTTGGCGCTATCCCATCCAGTGATGACCCGAAAATTTGTGTCAAAATTACCCCCAAATTGGTCAAAATGAGGTGAAGATGGAGTTAAATTCACACATTTTTTTAGCCCGTTTCTGGGTCAGCCTGACCCGGTGTTGGATCAGCCACATGGGAACCGGAATCCAGGTCAATTCAGAGCTGGGAGCTTTTAGAGTGTTGGGGGAGGGAACCACTGAACCAGCCTGACCCGCAGTGCACCGTTTTATTTTAGCCCATATCTTGACTTGAGTTTTGAAAAACAAGTTAATCTGCTTCAGTAACTGCAACTTGCAATGGTTTGTTCTAATGGATGCTGATATACAAAAAAGAGAGATTGAAAAGTTCAGTGTATAATGAGTACAAAATAATGTACTTCAAAGTTTAAAGATTGCCACAGTTTTAAAGACTCTTTGATTTCCTTTATTTTGTGTTTTCAGAGCCGTGTAAAGACACACATAAGAACTGTGGAGCCAATCCTGGCTGGCCAAAAAGTTGGTGTGATGCTGCCCACCCTTACGTGTTGAGCGACTGCCCAGCTTTGTGTGGATTGTGCAAAGAACGTATGCTATGAACTTCATTTTGTGTTAATCAGACTTTGCTATTAAGAAGTAATTTGATAATTAATCAAATATTTTCTTACCTACCTCGTCCGTTTCAACCAATATAATAAGTTAGCCAAGTTGAAAAAAGTTTGACGTTGAAAAGTTTGAACAACTTGTTTCCGGCAAACCTTTGTGTCTGACATGTTGGGTCCGACAAACCATTGTGTCCGACCCATGGCTTCCAACAAACCATTATGTCCGACCCACACTGTGTCCGACAAGTCATTGTGTCAAACCCATTGTGTCCGACGAACCATTATGTCCTTGGACGCATTGAGTAGGACATAATTGCTCGTCGGATACAAAATGTCGGACGTAACAGTAAACAATTGTCGTCAAACATACAAGTCTATGTCGAACATAATGGTGTGTAAAACACGTTAGTAATTAGGATTTACAAAATGCATTTTCATTGTGAAAGTGAAATTGATTTTACACACATTTATATACATGTGACCAATCTATGTACACTGCAGAGTCTATCAATGTAAATTAGTACTGTGGTAGCAAGTATAGTAATATGGTAAAATATTTCAAATAATCCTGTCCAAAACATGAAGAAAAAAAAGAAACATTCGTAAATGATTACTTGTATTTGGGGGTTTCGGCCACCCGCCGAAACCACCTTTGTTTTCGTCGAGATTGGTATTTTTTTTTTTTTTTTTTAAATAATTTTACTGTCCGAACAAATCTCATTGCTCTCATTATCTAATACATGAAACTGTGAGCGTCAGATCTCATGGACTACAGTCTTATAAACAACAACCAATACATCGAATCAAAGTTCAGGGTCTAACTGAGTACATGAACAACATGACGTCACCATTGCATCACTGTTACCTATTTTGTAGACGTGGCTAGCCGATTTCGCAATGTGGACGTTTGAAAACACCGGTGAATTTGTAGAGCGCCTTCTCGTGAGAGGGCGCTATAAAACATGACTGTACATATTTCTCACTAGAGCCCGCTAGCGCTAATGGCAATAGTTATTTTCTCGCGGCAGCCCCAAATCCTCGCTTACGGTAACAAAACTTGAAAACTGTGAGCTCTTGACAGGACCTTGAGATATAATTTGACATCGGGACAATATTGTTAGTTTTATACACAATATTGGGACAGTGATGACCTTTTACATAGGACATAGGCCTCAGTCACCTTGACGTCCAACATTTCTCCATCGTTTTAAGTTTTTGTTTTTTACCCCAAACCCCCGTGTTTGTTTTGCTACAAACACATTTGTAGTTATTTATTTGTTTTATTTTTATTATTTCTTATTATTCCAACATGAAATACTGTCAAAGTCAAGGAATTAACATCGATGAAACACAATTCTCCATTGTTTTTATGTCGATTATCCCCGAACAAATCACAAACTTTTTTTTTTTTTTGTCTTCCTTTTTCTTCCATGAAGTTTTCGCAGTCAGATTGGATGATATGTTTATTGAGAACTTTATAGGACAGACCCTTTTTTGGAACCCGATCCACCGACCAGCCACCGTAGCTTATAAGGGATACGGTTACGTATCATAATAAAGCTTTACCCCTCTAAACAAACCGTTCTAAATTCTTCTCGCTTATTATAGTGGATATACTCCGTTGTGATACCATGGTATTATCATGTGCGGTTTATAAGCCAGGCGGTCATTCTTTGGCAGCTCACTTATAAGTGATGGTGGCCGGGCGAATCATGTTTTTTTCTCTTACCCTCAACCGTTATACTCTCTCCACTGTTTTCGATTTTATACTGTTTTCGATTTTTGATTTGTTGATTAGATTTTTGTAATAGTTCTTTTTTGTTTTGTTTCTTCCCAAACCAGTCTGTACAAAGGTTTGTCAACATGGCGGTGTATTAAACGAAGAAAAATGTACGTGCACGTGCACTATTGGTTACACAGGAGAAGTCTGCGACGGTGAGTAAGTTTCTTGATAAAGAAATCTTTGATTCAACGGTGGCGAAATATAACAGTAAGACCACATTGTTATTAGTCGTATAGCAGCACTACAGGGTTATGCTTATCAGCAGAGAAAATACCGTTGACTTACATGACTTGCAGGTAAATTTCCTTTGTTGCGAAGTTCTGAGCATGCGCACTTATCCGAAAACAATGGATTTACCTGGTAAGTGTGCTGCCTGACCCGGTATTGGATCAGCCACATGGGAGCCGGAATCCAGGTCAATTCAGAGCTGGGAGCTTTTAGAGTGTTGAGGGAGGGAACCACTGAGCCAGCCTGACCCGCAGTGCACCGTTTTATTTTAGCCCATATCTTGACTTGAGTTTTGTAAAACAAGTTAATCTGCTTCTGTAACTGCAACGTGCAATGGTTTGTTCTAATGGATGCTGATATACAAAAAAGAGAGATTGAAAAGTGCAGTGTATAATGAGTACAAAATAATGTACTTCAAAGTTTAAAGATTGCCACAGTTTTAAAGACTCTTTGATTTCCTTTATTTTGTGTTTTCAGAGCCGTGTAAAGACACAAATAGGAACTGTGGAGCCAATCCTGGCTGGCCAAAAAGTTGGTGTGATGCTGCCCACCCTTACGTGTTGAGCGACTGCCCAGCTATGTGTGGATTGTGCAAAGAACGTATGCTATGAACTTCATTTTGTGTTAATCAGACTTTGCTATTAAGAAGTAATTTGAGAATTAATCAAAAAAAATTCTTACCTACCTCGTCCGTTTCAATCAATATAATAAGTTAGCCAAGTTGAAAAATGTTTGACGTTGAAAAGTTTGAACAACTTGTTTCCGGCAAACCTTTGTGTCTGACATGTTGGGTCCGACAAACCATTGTGTCCGACCCATGGCTTCCAACAAACCATTATGTCCGACCCACACTGTGTCCGACAAACCATTTTGTCTGACCCATTGTGTCCGACAAGTCATTGTGTCAAACCCATTGTGTCCGACGAACCATTATGTCCTTGGACGCATTGAGTAGGACATAATTGCTCGTCAGATACAAAATGTCGGACGTAACAGTAAACAATTCTCGTCAAACATACAAGTCTATGTCGAACATAATGGTGTGTAAAACACGTTAGTAATTAGGATTTACAAAATGCATTTTCAATGTGAAAGTGAAATTGATTTTACACACATTTATATTCATGTGACCAATCTATGTACACTGCAGAGTCTATCAATGTAAATTAGTACTGTGGTAGCAAGTATAGTAATATGGTAAAATATTTCAAATAATCCTGTCCAAAACATGAAGAAAAAAAAGAAACATTCGTAAATGATTACTTGTATTTGGGGGTTTCGGCCACCCGCCGAAACCACCTTTGTTTTCGTCGAGATTGGTATTTTTATTTTTTTTTATAAATAATTTTACTGTCCGAACAAATCTCATTGCTCTCATTATCTAAATACATGAAACTGTGAGCGTCAGATCTCATGGACTACAGTCTTATAAACAACAACCAATACATCGAATCAAAGTTCAGGGTCTAACTGAGTACATGAACAACATGACGTCACCATTGCATCACTGTTACCTATTTTGTAGACGTGGCTAGCCGATTTCGCAATGTGGACGTTTGAAAACAACGGTGAATTTGTAGAGCGCCTTCTCGTGAGAGGGCGCTATAAAACATGACTGTACATATTTCTCACTAGAGCCAGCTAGCGCTAATGGCAATATTTATTTTCTCGCGGCAGCCCCAAATCCTCGCTTACGGTAACAAAACTTGAAAACTGTGGGCTCTTGACAGGACCTTGAGATATAATTTGACATCGGAACAATATTGTTAGTTTTATACACAATATTGGGACAGTGATGACCTTTTTACATAGGACATAGGCCTCAGTCACCTTGACGTCCAACATTTCTCCATCGTTTTAAGTTTTTGTTTTTTTTACCCAAAACCCCCGTGTTTGTTTTGCTACAAACACATTTGTAGTTATTTATTTTCTTTATTTTTACTACTTCTTATTATTCCAACATGAAATACTGTCAAAGTCAAGGAATTAACATCGTCCAAACACAATTCTCCATTTTTTTATGTCGACTATCCCCGAACAAATCACAAACTTTTTTTTTTTTTTTTTTTTTTAATTATTTTTTTTATTTATTTATTTATTTTTTTATTTTTGTCTTCCTTCTTTTTCTTCCATGAAGTTTTCGCAGTCAGATTGGATGATATGTTTATTGAGAACTTTATAGGACAGACCCTTTTTCGGAACCCGATCCACCGACCAGCCACTGTAGCTTATAAGGGATACGGTTACGTATCATAATAAAGCTTTACCCCTCTAAACAAACAGTTCTAAATTCTTCTCGCTTATTAGAGTGGATGTACTCTGTGGTGATACCATGGTGTTATCATGTGCAGTTTATAAGCCAGGCGGTCATTCTTTGGCAGCTCACTTATAAGTGATGGTGGCCAGGCGAATCATGTTTTTTCTCTTACCCTCAACCGTTATACCCTCTCCACTGTTTTCGATTTTATACTGTTTTCGATTTTTGATTTGTTGATTAGATTTTTGTAATAGTTCATTTTTTTTTTTTGGGGGGGGGGGTTTCTTCCCAAACCAGGCTGTACAAAGGTTTGTCAACATGGCGGTGTATTAAACGAAGAAAACTGTACGTGCAGGTGCACTACTGGTTACATAGGAGAAGTCTGCGACGGTGAGTAAGTTTCTTGATAAAGAAATCTTTGATTCAACGGTGGCGAAATATAACAGTAAGACCACATTGTTATTAGTCGTATAGCAGCAATATAGGGTTATGCTTATCAGCAGAGAAAATACTGTTGACTTGCATGATGGTCGTATAGAGGACTTTTAATCCATGTTCTGCGTGAATGTGTTGGTGAGTTATTTTAATACATGGTACCCATATTTTTTTGTAACCCCACGTGCAGGGGTGAACATTTCAATGACATCTACCGGAAATTTAAAAGTTGTAAATATGGGCAAGCTCTCCTGTCTTCCTTTCACGTCTTTGACCGTCAAGAGGGGACGCTGACGTCACACTCTATACTCTCTAGGATTGGGTTAACATCTCTGTCTAGGATGGGGTTATATACCCGCATCATGGCCACCTATATCATAGTTGTTAAAACAGATACAATAATGCCTGATGCTCTCATTAACTTTGTTAAATGCCTAGTTCTCAAATCATTCTTTTATCTGAGTTCTTATTCCAAGACTGTGAACCACAAATTCAAAATGTTCACACATTGCAAGGCTTTTGTAAAACAATGCTTCAATATTTCAAACTGAAATAAACACTTCAATCATTCAGTTTTTTGGAATTCTGCTTAAAACCTTCGGAGCAGCCGGGAGGTTAAAAAATAATCCAATGGTTACCAAATTTGGTCATAATTTTTTTTTCAATGGGCCAATAAGGCCAAGATTCCATGTAATCCTCACCCCTGGTATACCCCACAAGCCTGTAGACTCCCATTGGACAGACCCTAACCAGTGCGGAGTAAGGAGTGTTGAAAGACAGCAGCCACCTGTCTCAGTGTAGTAATTGATCGACCCTGTGTCAAGTATTCCCTTGGGACAGGGTGGTATGCACTTCGTGAAAACAACTTGCGCCGCATACTGGTTTTAAATAACACAAGTCTAAGTCTTGACTGGCACTCCAATTCACCCCCACAGTGATTTATAATGGTTTTGGGCTTGCAGGGCGGGTTATTGACCTTAAAGACAGGGTGGACGATTGTTTAACCTCCTGGATCCAGGGAAGTTGTTGATTAATGTGGATGCTTCGAGGGTTAATAAGAATCAATATCCTTACAATACAAGGAAATTCAACTTACGATTCCCCCCCCCCCGTTTCCAAACTTAAATTGCTGATCTCTGCCGCTTCAGCTTTCAGCTTCCTGTCAATTGCTGAAAAAACAGCCTGAAAATCTGTCTATGATTTAGCAATAAAATTGCAGCCGGCAACCTCAAGGGGTTTTTAACTTTAGCGCGACACTGTTGAGATATAAGCACTTTACTAATTTTTGTCTCTCTCTCAAAAGATACATGTTACTCTCTCAAGAATCTGTGAGTCTACTACCACTCCCTAAAATCTTGGCATTCCTCAAATTTCATGCGAATCAGCTCACTTCTCTCCTTGCACACTATACATATTCATATACACCCTGTGTGAGCACACAAATACAAAATGAAGTGAAGGTGGAGGCTCCTGCACCTCTATTCATAAACAAAGTTATACAATTAGCATAAAAAAGAGTTCCCGACCTGTGAGAGGGTAATGCATATTCATCAGTATACTGCCCCTGTAAAAGTAACAACATCTTACTCATTAGAATGGGTCTAATTCTGACATGAGCAAGAGCACTTATCCAAGAACAATGGATTTACATGGTAAGTCTGCTGCCACCTAGAGTCGTCAAACGTCTCCCATTAAACCAGCCGTGACCATAGACTGGTTCCTGGTCCCTACATCGTTTTCGTTCTGACTGAATATAGGGACCGGTTGCGGGTAATGAAAATTAGCATAGACCTGGCAGATTTCTGCTGCCACCTAGAGTCGTCAAACGTCTCACATTAAACCAGCTGTGACCATAGACTGGTTCCCGGTCCCTACATCGTTTTCGTTCTGACTGAATATAGGGACCGGTTGCGGGTAATGAAAATTAGCATAGACCTGGCAGATTTCTGCCATGTATATGGTTATTAGAATCAGCATGAATGTGTACGTAATCCCATAATACAATGTGGCCTTACACAAAACGTGATGGACACTGAATATCCCATCGTGCAGACAATGGAGGCAGAATTACGCTAGTTAAGATGTTCTTCTAATGTTTAGTTTTTTTTTATGTTGAAGGTTGTTGGTTGACTATATGTCCAGGTGAAGGGTTACGATGCACACGTGTGCTAGTGTCAAACAACATGAACACGTCGAGAGTATAGCCAACGTCATCTCTAAAACTATAAATTATCGCTGCGCCCGCGCAATCGAGGGCCTGTCAAAAGCGCCATATCGGTAATGCAGTCAGAAGAGAACGATGTAGGGATCGGGAAACAGTCTATCGCGACCATTAAGTGTCGGCGTTTGTTTTTTTAACTCAGCAAAATAATGAAATTTCTTCATATACATCAAAAGTATAGGTACGTTATGCATCTACAATTTGCCTTCATGGTTTGTTCTTATGAATGGTGGGAAAAAAAAACAGAGACTGTATTTGTAGTCTAATACAAATTAAATTTCAAAGGACTGCCACGGTTTTAAAGATTTTTTGTTTTCCTTGTTTGTGATTTCAGAGCAGTGTCAAGACAAACATAGGTTATGTGGAGCCAATCCTGGCTGGCCAAAACGCTGGTGTGATGATGCCCACTCTTACGTGTTGACCAACTGCCCACTTATGTGTGGATTATGTACTCCTCTAGCCTATGTACGTCATTTATATCACATTATATACATTTCCTAATTACATTTATTTTATCATCAGGAAATCATTAGCGAATTCTAATCACTACCTTATTAGATGATTGCTCTTTTGCGGAACAATTTCTAAACGGTTCAGAAGATTTGACCACGCAGTGTTGCATCACCGCTACCCTTACCAAGCATGTTGGCAAATTAGCATGCTGGAGGAAGTAAAACTTCAGAGATGAAAAAGTAGAAAGTACGAGCTAGAAAAAGGAAACCGTGCAAATTTTACCCTGTAAATGTAAAAAAGAGTGAAAACCATTCGTTTTCTCTGCCATACCACTCTTGTTATATGGCGGACAACCACTTTTTTTTTTTAGAGTGAAAGACGGGTATTTTTAACTTGAATCAGTGAAGTTTGCTCCAATTTCACTCGTTAAGGGTGATGCACTCTCAAAGTTTCACTCTCAAAAGAGACAAACTTACACCACTCGGGCAAGAGAGTGAAATTTTCACTTAGTAATCGTTTATGAGCGAAATCGATGTTTTTCCAAGCAGATCTTTAATGTGTTAGTGCTTAACAAGAAACGCTGGAATGTATCTGCGCTATTGACTTTGTTCAGCTGAATTAGATTCCGCCTCCACGATCCACGATGCTTAATTCATATTGTTTTGATTAATTTTTCTTTTACATTTTTTTTTTAATTACAGTAGTTGCAAGAGTGATCTACCGTACCGATGAAAACATCACGGACAAATTCTAGTAGACTGCGAAGTATCGTATGTGGAAGTGTTATGTTTCCTAGCCAAGACCGATCAAACTATAACCAAACTCTGGCTTAGGCCTTTATAATAAGATCGAATACGATTTAAAAAAAAAATTAAGTAAGTTAGCAATAGTTACTAATTCCGTGTAAGGTGGTGGTTTCATATACAGAGAATATATTATTGTGTTAAATTCACTAGCCGGGGAAGTCATTATAATGTATTATACCGCATTCTTTTCATTCGTGTCAAAGTCTTTGACGATTTAAAAACTCAATGCCAAGTACTTTCTCAGTGGAGTAACTTTCTCTTTGCGGGGAGGGGGAAGCGTGGGCAAAGGCATAAATTGGGCTATTTAGTGTATCGAACCATTAGTTTGTGCGTTTTTTTCGATCTCATTTGGGGCCAAGATGAGGCAGGAATTCTCCAGCCCCCACTCCCCATCTGGTGACGCCACTGTGCTTTCAGAACCGGCTAAAAACAGCGCAGTACCATGTGCTTATTGAGAAAGACCATTCGGAACTTGAGACTCTAACAGTTATGAAAAATCACTACGAACCATTTTCCTCAGAATTTCGGGTGAAAAAGAACAAAATAAACAAGGCGTAAATCGTCACCTACCGTATTCCCCCCCCTTTTTTTTTAAATCACCGACACCAATCAAATATACAGTTTAGTGCCAGATTGTCAGCTCCATGTATACGCTTCAATAACACAAATTGTTTGAACCAAATCACGTGTCTGAAATTGTGTGATTGTTAACAAAGTGTAATAGAAATATGCATGTCAGTAGCAACATTTGATTGAAGTTTCGAGTCAGATCATTGTAATAAGGAGTTATGGTCATTCAACGTTGTCATTGTTTTAGATCATTCAATTTGAACTTGTGATAAATTTATGAGTTTAATATTTACATATGAGTTTGCATGTCAGTAGCGATATTTGATTCAAGTTTCAAATCAGTACCGTACATCACTGCAATTAGGAGTTACAGCCATTCAATGTTTTCATTGTTTTAGCTTAGTCAACTGGAACAGGTTACACACTTATCAGTTTTATCTTTACATATGAATCTGCATGTCAGTAGCAATATTTGATCTCATTTGCAAGTCAGTACATGATTGCAATAAGGAGTTATGGCCATTCAAAGTTTCCATTGTTTTAGGTCTTTTAACTTGAATTGGTGGCTGAGTCATGCCTTTTTGTGTTTGTTTGTTAAAATCTTTATGTCTGTTGTGTTGTTGCAAGTCAGTTCAAATTTATTTCGAAAACATCAACATTCAGCATGTTTAGTCCGAAGTTGGCTATTTAAAGTCCCGAGGGCAATGTTTAACACTGTTTAAAAAAACTTTAACATTTTTTGTTTTAATTCAAAAACTGTAACATTTCTGCATTAAAAAAAAAAATAAATAAATAAAATCGGTTGACAAACAACACATGTCTGCCACAGTGTAATGGTTTCACTTAAGGCTTTCAGAATGCATGGAACAGCTCAAAACATAAATGTTGAAGTTTGATGTTAAAACTTTAACATCTATTGAATGCGGATGGCTGGACAGACGGACGATATCGTTATTACATAGGCTCGCACTCTGCGAGAGAGAGAGAGAGAGGGAGAGAGATTTTCCTTATTTTTTTACGGACTTTTATGACGATGCTTGAAAAACAGTAAAATATGTTTCCCCATTTAACCCTATCAGGACCGGGGGGGGGGGGGGCACAATGTGCCCCCCCCTACCAATTTTTTCCCCGTAACTTTTTAACGCTTAGTCCGATCACCGCGAAATTTTCTGACTTTTCCTAAAATATATCTAGAATCATATTGGCAAAAAATAAATGATAGCTGTTGCCATGGCAACCATTTGTTTGACCTTGGGTCACACGATTTTACTGTTTTTTTTTAGTGATTTTTAAAACATTTTGGACATAATTTCCACTTATTTTAGATTTTTTTTGCCAGAAAAGTGATAGTGGTGAGTCACGTGATAGTCTGAAATGGTTTTGGAAATTCAAAATGGCCGCCATTTTTGGCGGCCATCTTGGATTTTGTGTTTTCAGCCTGTAATTAGGGGGTCAAATTATATCAAGTGTTTTAACAATGGAACATTTTCAACCTGCTAATTTCTTACTTTTCAGACCCCAAAAATGTTCAGATTTGTCAATCAAGCCTGATTATTTCTCCCTGGGCTCTTGGCGGCGGCCATTTTGATTTTTAAGTGAAAAAAACGCAAAAATTTTTTTTCCCCAAAAATGGGATAAATTAGTGAATTATTTTGCCCCCTAAAGATATTTCAAGTGACTAAATTAGGTTCAAATTATATTTATCTTGTTAAAATGTACAAGTATGCCAAGTTTCAAAACATTCAGACAAAAAATACAGAAGTTATGGCAAAAACACAATTTTTGACCAAATATGGGCAAAAAACAGTCAAAACGCCCTCTAGTGACGTTTTTTTGAAATTTTGTGACGTCATCATGTAGAACTCGGTGAAATGAACATTTGTGGCAAGTTTCATCAAAATCAGTCAAACACTTTGGAAAATACGGAGGGGGGCACTATGTGCCCCCCCCCCCTGCCGGTCCCCGTACAACCAAAAAAAGCCCGGTCCTGATAGGGTTAAATAAATGCTTGTTCAACCCCTGTGTGTGAAGCAGTTGTCGCGTTGCTGTCATTATGTCAGTTTCGCTTCTGCCATCTCGACGATTTCTCTAGTCAGCGCCTCACTCCTCTTTAGTCAGAAGCCGTAACTGCTCCAAGTTGGCTGTGTTTTGTAGAATCTTGGTAGTGAGGTACGAGGGCGCCTTCGCCAGCGTCCTGCTTTTGTGCTGAAGTATGTCCATCGATGGACTTGTGAGCGGGTTTTTCTCTCGGTAGTCGCAGGACATGAACAGAGAGTCGGCAGCGTGCTTCATGATCAAGGGTCCTGATGTCAAGCGGACCACGTCTGCAGTAATGGTAGAGTGTCTCGTTGGAGATGCAGTGTGGTGACCGTATGCCAATGATCTGTCGTAATTGGCATCGGTGGAATAAGTCCAGTCGACCATTTTGTTTTTTTGGGTGAGGCCCCAAGTGCCCATGTTGTAGAGGAGTACAGCGACCAACCACTAACTCTCTAAATGTAAACGAGTGAAAACCATTCATTTTGTCCGACACATCAGTCTTGCAAAAAGTCATATTGCGGCAACTCCCTTTAGAGTGAAAGACGGGTATTTTCAACTTGAATCATAGTCAATGCAGTTTGCACCAATTTCGCTTAAAAAGGGGGTAATGCACAACGCGTTTCACTCTCAAAAGAGCCAAAATGATACCACTCGCGCTCGCAAGAGAAATTTTCACCTATATGTATATGAAGAGTACAACTGGTTCTGACAAAATTAGATGAACAATGAGATAGTTGTAATTTGAATGCACCTTTTATAGAAACGAGAAGCTACCAGACAATAGAAATGCTCAGATATAGTGACCTCGGTTCAAACACGACTTGTGAAGCAAATACATATACGGAACAGCACAGTTAATGTATTTGTTATTCGAGTTAGTGCTACTCGATTTCTGTGGTGTTTTATGTTACTGAGCAAACTTACCTGTTATTTATTGTGTGTCCACAGCTCTGCTTGCAACGAACGTAGTATTCCAGAGATAAAATGTACTGCTCTCGGATGCCAGATTGCCAACCAGCTGAAGGGCACATTCTGTATTTGGATTGTTGCAATTATAGTGTTTGATTTAGTTGACTTCATTGGCAAAAACCACGAAACTTTGTTCATTACAAAAACATTGTTCTAAGTATGATCATTTCATCCATGTATTGAGCGATAGACAACGTGTTAGACATATTTTTTTAGGGGGTATGCGGAATATCGAGGCACGGGGATGGGGGCGTTAAGTCCACCGTTTGGACCAGGGGAGTATTGGGAGTGGTAAATGGTAAACTTCGGCTGCACGATGCATACATGCGCACATGTTTTTGTCCATTATACCTTCCTTATTTTTGGAGTGGTTCACATGAACAAGTTGACAATTCGCGTTCCACAAAACGATGCGTGAGCTTCTTTAGGTTTGTTTGCAATAAGTATATTTTATACTTTTGTTTTTATACTAGGTTTTTGTGCACACTAAAATTACTTTTACGTTTTTGTTTTATGTTTTTGTTGAACAATAAACTAAAATTTACGCAACCCGATGAAAATTAGCCACTGTTACATTATTTATGTAAGTTTATTTCAATTTAGTTGATTTTAGTGTTAGGTTCTTGTTTTTGTTTGTTTGTTTGTTTGTTTATTTGTTTGTTTTCTTGCTTGCTTGCTTGCTTGCGTGCTTATTTATTTGTTTGTTTGTTTGATGATTTGTTGGTTTGATTGTGTGTTTGCATGTTTGTTTTTTTGTTTTTTAAGTACTTAAAGAATTAACTAGTTTTGTATGTTCTGGCAAACTAATGAGGAGAACAGTTTTTCGCATTTGTGTACCGTTAAAACGTTCCAGAAATGTGTATGAGTTTTCGAGCATTTTTTGGCAAAACGTGTATGCTTGCTTCATCAATACGGATATTTGCTTCAAAACCGTTGGGAAAGTTCTATTTCTAATAAAAGAAAATTAGTTCTGATAGTATCTTAATCTGTTTTAAAAATGGGTGGGGCCTTGGTACGTACAAATTAACCTAACATTATTATTGGTAAATGTGGACTTGTGACGTAATTTTGGAAATCATTCCCCACTGTGTTGAGGGAATTAAAAACCAAACAAGACCATGAAAATAGCAATGTTTAACCGAACCACGCTTTATTGCATCAATTCAAATAAGTTAACGGAAAACTATACAGGCCTGGTATTTATTTTACAATGACATTGATGTGAATTATATCGATTATTAAACCCTATCAGTATCTGTTGATCTTGCGATTACTTTTAAGACAGTGTCAGTATCTTCCCTTTTTTGGGCCTGAACAAAAAAAAGAGTGGAAGGCGGAATTCAAAACAATACACAGCCAAAATACTGATATCGTAACAGACTCCATGTTGTACAATTAAAATAAGAACTACTATCTTACTATAAATAAGAACTTACTGTACTTCGAAACGATTGCAATACCCTTGTTCGCATGTGCTGCTTAGTCAGGCGGACACAAAACGTTACATTAGTTGCGCATCTAATCAAAGAGAAGAGAGCCAGAACAGTCATGTTCTGTTTACAAGAAATTATCTTCCGGCACGCGCTAATCATCCAATCAGATTGCTCGACAGCCGTGGTTTATAGGGCCATAAACAACGGCTGCAATTTTATGTCCAATGGTGCGTAAGTCTGTTGTTATTTTTTATTTTACTTTTCCACGCATAAAACACCAACATAACAGCAATTAATAATGTTTGCAATTTTACAAACAAATGGAGTTGAGCATGGCGGACCTGCTGGGCCGGCTAAATTCTTCTTCTTCTTTTTTCTAAGAACTTACAGTTATACGTTAAACATTTCTCTTAATATTTTCATTATATTATGTTCTGGATCTATCACGGTCCTATCTCTGTCTTAGTTCCTTTCAACAGCCCTCCCCTCGCCGAAGGTAACAAACCAGGAAAATCTGGAAAACCTTGTGGCCTATACTTTGTGTGTTTAAACAATTCAGCAATATCAAAATACACTTTAAAAGTTATGTTTTTACGAAGTATGTCCTTCTCACCCAATATTTTGCGACTGATTTGAAGCGAGCATCGGTTACTAACAGCTACATCGTTAGCTTCGTAACCTCCACTGTTATTGTAACTAATAAAAATATAACTACTGTGAGCTTATTTTTAACTGTTCTTCAACTTACTATTCTTTAATCATGTATTCCCCTAAAATGAAATTAAGCCGTAGTAGCTATCAATAATTTACTATTAACTATTTTCCTTTAACTTACCGTTTCATTTGAATTGCATACTTTGGGATAATGTGGTACCTTACTGTGGTATTAACTTATTCTTATTACTGTCTTCAGATATATCTGTTGTTATTTTGACTATACTATTGTCAATGCAATTACAGTTCCTATCGTTCTTTTGTTAACTAACTTTTATGTTATCCCTTGTTTCCCTCAATTGAAATAAAGCCGTCCTACTTGTTTGGTGTTCACAGGCTAGAACGATCCCAATACCATTACATTGCCGGGTTGTGGCGTCTTTAGGTATGCGTCACACCTTGGGCTACATTCTTAGCCCATTTTGGGCTATGCATACATTTTAAATTCGCCCATGCGTACAGCTTGCTAGTATCTAACAGACAAATGGTTCCTGCTTTACGATGTAACTAGAGAGAGCGCTCACAATGTCAAAGCAAGGTACTCTGCTGACCCACGATGGGCGAAAATCTCTATGGTCAATTGCAAACGAATGTCCACTTAGAACATGTTGCTGTGTAAGCTGTTGAGGGACCAGAGTGTAATATGATTGGTCAGCGCCAATGTCTCATTGGTCACACATGCTTCTTGTAGGGACGTTTCGAATGATTTCATACGCCCTCTAGTTCTTTTATATAACTGTATGCCAAAGAGATAAAAACGGCTCCGTCTGACTTTCAATATTTGAAAGCGATGCCATTACGTAATAAAATGAACTCGACGGCCAAGTATTGCAAGTTGCACCACTGCGGGGTGTCCGTGTTTTTTTTTTTTTTTTTTTTTTTTTTTTTCAAAATGTTCATCTGAACAAGCAATTATCTGGAGAGTGTCCCCACACCATAAAGTCATCATCTGGCCGGTAGTAGTAAATCCAGACACCCATTCATGAAAGGTTGTTAACCCGGTCCTTATCTAACCATATCTGCAATAAACAATACGCAATCCTATGGTAAGCCCCGCCTCTCACAACCAACTCCCCCTCCCATCCCCAACCCCAATATTATAGACTTTGGATTGGTCAAAAAGCTATTCTACATGTCCGGCCAAGCCACCAGGGAGCGGTGAGGCATAACATGTGATGGCCTTGTGAAAACACCTGGAGGCCAATGCTTAGCACTGGGGTTGAATTACGACTCCTCTAAGGTATGACTCTGCTAATGGATTTACTGGTCCAGTGCCTCGACCGATTTTAACTGAGAGTGGCTTAATTTGAAGGGAATCGCTTGCCTTGAGGAATACCTGGACGATGGAAATTTAAATATTAAAACTTAGAAAATGAATTAAAGAACAATTAAGACCAGCTGCAGTGTGCAGTACGGTGGGCCGCCGCAGGGCTTTGTACAAAGGTCTTCAAGACAGTGACATTAATGTGCATTACGTACGCTCAATCGTTTTGTAACTTCGTGAAGAAACCCCCCCCCCCCCAAAAAAAAAAAAAAAAAAAAAAAAAAAAAAAAAATTTAAAAGTAAACATTTGTTTGTCTGTTTATACTGGAAATAACGTTTTCATACAGTAAAGATCAACTCCATGTTTTTAGAATGTCTGTCATGATTTTGGAAAGTGGCTAAAAATGGACGAATTTGATCATGAGTCTGGTAAAAACTGCCCGTTACATGGATAATACCCGTCATGACTCGTAATACCCCTCCGGTCTCCGACCGTCGGGAGGATGGAGGGTTACGATTATCGCAACTAGGTCCGGATAGGGTTAAGCTCGTGCTAAGAAAGGAACATTTCATTTTTGGTTTTAATTCAACTATTTCATACTTTGATCAAATGGCCTTAATTTCATTTTATTTTTCGTCTCCGCTCATGAGCTTGACAGATTTGAATTTTGTGTTTTTGAAAAGTATGAGGATTTGAAAAAAAAGAGATTATCCAAATAATGTACCTTTGCTTGGAAAAAGAGCAACTAATACATGTAATGAAACATTAATGATCAGTACATTCGGGTTCAACTCTAAAAAAAATCTTTGTACAAAGTCAAATTAACCTCGGAATGGTGTTGGTTGGTATTTTTTTTAGCTGGACCAATTTATTTCTTCAAGGGTTAATTACGTAAAAGTGCCATTAACTAAACGGTCAGATATACAGTTAAAAGATACAGCACGAACTTTATCGGCAATCTCAATGAATTCTTAAAGGTACATTCACCCCCCCCAAAAAAAAAAAAAAAAAAAAAAAAAAAAAATCTATTTTGGAAACAAAATCTATTAGCTTTCGAACGTTATCAGTTTCTGAAACGTTCATTGGCATTTTGGAAAGGTTGAAACGGGAAGATTAAGAAGTTTTTTTTTTCTCAGAGGTAATATGCCTTTATTATTTAGGATTGATGCAGTGTTTTATAATCAATGCAGGCGTGTCAGTGGCTCTCTTTATGTGATTCTTTTTCGGGAAAAAAATGATACTAACAATACAAAATGAAGATCTTCTGCTGAATGCTTATTAATTATTTGTTTTGTAGAACGATGCACAAATCATGTACATTAAACTATAATTAACATCATTCCGCAGAGTTTAAGCTGTTGGTTAAAATTACGACAAACTTATTTCGAACTGTGTGCATTAATGTTTTTTTACAGGGTGTGTTTTTGAGCGGCTGAGCATGAACTACCAATATTGGTTTCAAACACTCTTGCAATAGGTCTTTGCAGCAGAACACATGACTTGTCGACATAATGGATATGTCTAATTCTAACAAACATTAGAATGCGGTCTTTAAGCAAACATAGAAGCAAAGGAACAAAAGCTCATCATAGACAGCTATACACGGTTTTCAAAAAAAAAAAAAAAAAAAAAGCTACAGTACTTGCCAAAAAGTGGGTCCTTCACAATAAGGCAAATCTTGAAAATGTAATGAGAGGAAGAATAACACCAATAATAAGAACAATAACAACGATATTCAAGACAACGAAGATGACGACAACAACATAGATAATAAAACAACAGCAGCAACAGCAACAACGACGACGATGACAACTTAATAACACACTTTTTTACACTTTGATTTTTTGTTTCACGTGTCCCCTTAGGGGCTCCGTATATTTTCGTATCAGTGTATGTTGATCTTTTTGAAATGATCGAAGAAGTCGTATACTCTACTCAAGAAACCAAAACCCACCATAATCAATGTACAAAAAAAAGTAACACAAAATGATTACTCTTTTTACATTTTCACAGCGTTTTATGGACAACTGAAATCCCGATGTCATATTGAGTGCGGTATGTATGGAATACGCTGCGCGTAAATTTGTACCCGCGTAAATATAATTGGCGACTGGTTAAAAACTATCTCGGTCATGTCTTTATCGGCCGTTTAAATACTCCCATGTGACATGCTCTCGGCCAGTCAGAATGGGAAAAACTGCCTTGGGTTTTAATAAATGGTATATTTATGACAAAGCTTCTCCTTTATGAGAAGTGTATCTAATTATTTTTTGGGGTGTTTTCGTTTATGTTGATCTTTCTGAAGTGATCGAAATAAATAAAGTCGTATACTCTACTCAATAAAACAATAACCCACCATAATTGAAATACACAAAAAAAGTAACACAAAATGATTACTCTTTTTACATTTTCACAGCGTTTTATGGACAACTGAAATCCCCATGTCATATTGAGTGCGGTATGTATGGATTGCGCTACGCGTAAATTTGTACCCGCGTAAGTATAATTGGCGACTGGTTGAAAACTATCTCGGTCATGTCTTTATCGGCCATTTAAATACTCCAGTGTGACATGCTCTCGGCCAATCAGAATGGAAAAAAAACTGCCTTGGGTTTTAATAAATAAATATGTACCCGCTATAAATAGCGTTTTAATGACCAAGCGTCTCTTTTTTGAGAAGTATACCCGTATTACTTTTTTTGTATTTTTGTGGTGTTGATGTTGATCTTTTTGAACTGATCGAAATAAACGGAGTCGTATACTGCACTCAATAAAAAAAAATCACCATTATAATTAAAGATACAATCAATAAGCAATAAAGATTGATTACTTATTAAATTGTTCAAGTGTTTTAAAGACAACTAAAATCCCCGTTTTTATTAAGCATGTACGTACTGGAGATAACACGTTATTGGACAGCCTTGTCCTGAAGTCGGTAAGCATGACAGGATAAAAGATGCATGACCAGACAAGGAAACCTGATTTTATACAAAAACATAGGCTACCAAAATGTTCTATTAAAATATTTTCTACAGGTAGGTGAAAGGAAAATGTCGATTGTACCTAAATGTAAGAGAAAAGACCAGTGCCAAAAAACAACCACCGGAGAAATTTCGAACGAATGCTTTATCGCAAAAACGCAGATTGTGTGGCAAAGATGTTCCAATATGCGAGTGACTAAGCACTGTTCTTTAATCTGGAAATGGTCTGAATAATGGAAAATGTAATAATTTAAAATCAAGAAAAAAAAAAAACGTCTGTTTCAAACTGAAACACGTTGTTCTTCCCACTTGACAAAATTGGCAATATGTTTAAATACTGTGTGAAACCGAACTAGAATCTTACCCAAACCTTAAATGTTTGGGTACTTGTAGAATTCCTCATGCCCAGTTTACTGTAACAAGTATGTTTAACTTGACACAGACATGGAGTTATTTTATAACAATTAGATGGAGCACTCGCTACACGCACTGAACTCCGCTGACCCGCCATTGGCAAAAAACCCTGTATTCAATTGCACACGAATGTCCACTAAGAAAATGTTGTTGTGTAAACTGATTAGTGACCAGTGTAATATGATTGATCAGTGTCATTGTCTCAATGGTAAAAAAATAAATAATAATAAATAAAAAATGCTTTTTGGCGGGCCGTGTCACATGGTTTTGTACTCCATCTAGTTTTTTTTTTTTTTTTTTTTTTTTTTTTTTTTTTTTTAGTTATATATATATGCCAAAGAGATGAAAACGGCCCCATGGCTTCATTAATAAAGATGCTCCGTCTGACTTTCAATATTTTAAAAAAGGTGCACAAAGGTCTCACACATTGACATTAATGTGCATTACCTACATTCAAGCATTTTGTAACTTCATAAAAAGCAGAGTAAGCTGTAACAATCTGTTCACCAGTTTTTGCTGAAAACAACAGCAACAACTACAACAAAACAAACAAACAAAAATGTTTTGCACTTTCAATATCAAGTATATAGCTAATTTACTCATTTGAAGAGTCATTTAAAACCCTCAGAGTAACTCCATTAATCACAAACTTCGCTTGATCCAGGAGGATAAAATTTCGGCCACCCTGTCTTTAAGGTCAATAACCCACCGTGCAAGCACAAATCCATTATAAATCACTGTGGGGGTGAATTGGAGCGCCAGCGAGGACTTAGACTTGTGTTATTTAAGATCCACGTGCCGCACAAGCTGTTTTCACAAATTGCATACCGCCCTGTGCCAGTGATCCTTAGCACAAGGTCAATCAATTACTACGCTGAGACAGGTGGCTGCTGTCTTTCAACGCTCCTTACTCTGCAGTGGTTAGGGTCTGGCCAATGGGAGTCTACAGGCTTGTGGGGTATACCAGGGGTGAGGATTACATGGAATCTTGGCCTTATTGGCACATTGAAAAAAAATATGACCATATTTGGTAAAATGTGGATTATTTTTTAACCTCCCCGCTGACGCCAGGGTTTTAAACAGATATAAAACAATGAAACAGTAAGCGGCAGGTCTTGTCCTTTTGGATTAGTATCATACGGCATTTGGGTTTTGAGCAGTTTGCAAAAGATAGTTATATTTTTATTCAATACAAAACAAGGTTTTTAAATTTGAGCATTCGAGTCATTCACTTTTAATGGTACAAAACATATAAATAAAACATCGCAGTTGTGAATCAGGGCGGAGGGGTTTATAGGCTGATGTGAATTGGTCGTTCAGGAAAAATAGTTCAAGCTTATAAAAACGAGACATAGCAACTGGGAAGTGCAGACCTTCATTGGACCCGCTGAAGTGTAAGGTTCAGGGTAAGTACTTTTTTGTATTCTACTATAAATCAATGAATGTCTTTGACATTATAAAATAATAATTTGTCTTGCTTTTCATTGTTCATGCCTTGCATCTTCCGACTGCTTTCTGCTTCTCTCTTTTAACTTATCTCCACTTGACTGCCTCTATTACTCCAGTATACGTGTATGTGTGTGTTGCGTTAATAAGGGAATAAAGGTGTGATGAAGAGGTTTTTAACTATTGTTTAAAACCGATGAGGGGCCTGGTGGCCGATAATTGCCCGAGCCGAAGGCGAGGGCAATTATCGGCCACCAGGACCCTCAGAGGTTTTAAACAATAGTTAAAAACCGATTCAGCACACCTTTATTCCCATTCATAAATGCCTTTCTGTCAAAAACATGCAAAAACCTTTAAAAGTTGGGAACAAATCTGACAGTTTAGACTCAGCTCACCTCGATTCTGCGTTAAATTTCTATCCATATTTACGGGCCAATTCCTGGAACGGAATGTCGATATTATTTCTGCCTCTGATAATCATTGGGAATCACACGTCACTATATGGAAACCAGACTAAATGACTATGCTGTTCGTTTCCCACACCAGTTAGAAACAGAAAACATAATGTTGATTTAAAAAAACATTTCAGCAACTTCATTATTACGTTATAAATTAAAGACAAACATAGATAAATGGAAAAATAAAAATAGATAATTTTTCTGCAATAAATATGGATTTTCCCTTAACATATTTTGACTTTTAAATAATTAAACTTCTCTGGAAATAGAACAGCTGAAAACCGTAGCGTCGCGGCGCAGCATGCAGCCATGCCATCGCGAGTACTCGAACTCTCGCAGTACTTGTTCACGAAATAAACTTACAAAAAATGACCACTTTCGGTCTCAAAAAACTTATCAAAGTTCTTGAGAGATTCAAGAGTCCGCCAAAGATGCTGCTAAAGCTGGAAGAATATTGACAACAACACTGCTGTTGAAAGTGTATCCTGCGAAGAGGGACTGTGCGGACATGTTGTATGTGTTCAGATGTACTGCACCACCCGGATCGCGATGCGCCACACCGGCGGTACGAACCGTGTGTGGTACAGCAGGGGTCTTCGTCATATTTGACGTCGGCACCGGTACTATTGCTGCTGTTGTAGGTCAAAATACGCATTTGGTATGTAGTTTGTCATTGTCGCTGGCGATATTTTTCTTATGAATATGTGTTTGTAAGTGTGTGAATGCAGGAAAGGGTGATTAAAAATTATTGCATTCTTTACTATGTAAACAGTGACCAAAAAGAGCAGATGACATTTACACAAGTTTTTAGGCTCTTTCATGATGATTTGATTTCATTGTTTTGTTTAAAACTAGTCTTTAACAGAAAGTTGTTTAAAACTGGTCTTAAATATATTATTTTATATTACCCCAAATTTCCCAAAGCATCAGAACCCACCCACTTTCGGGGATACATCAGCTTCTTTGATTAAAAAAAAAACAATTGAGAGACCAGGTTATGACGACATAAACCCAAAAGCTGGAAACACGTATACTTCTTATCCTGATTCAGGGGCCATATTTTACGTCTGCAAAGGCTAGCCGGTTTTAAACACTTTTAACCGTGTTTATATCGCCCGTTTAAACATGGCCACGTGATGCCCTCTCGGCCAATCAGAATGGATAAACTGACTAGGGTATTTATGAATGTCTGTTATTAACAAAATGTGTGCATTAAAAAACAAAGATGACTAATGTAACTTTCGTGCGCAATGTAATTCAATCCGTTTTCTCAAATTAATTGTTTTAATAAATCATACGTAAATATTACGAATGTGATACCATAAGTTGAACAACAGTCCATAAAATCCAATTTAATTGATCATTCACGATAGTATTTTGCAACCAAAATCCCATCTGATTTAATGCATGTGGCCAACATTGGTGATTATTAAAGTACTCGCACTTTGTGTAACCTACCCCCCCCCCCCCCCAAAAAAAAAAAAAAAAAAAAAAAAAAAAAAAAAAAAAACAATATAATAACAGTAATAAAAAGAATGAGAGACTCGATACATTTTTTTGAAAATTTTACTATTTTCAAACATCAGATTTCGGACTAATTGTTTTACCAAAAGAAAGAAAAACTAAAAGAAAAAAAACTAGAATTTTACACGACGTTTTTTTAATGAAGTTTTTTTTTACCATGACCGTAAAGCTGTGAACATTAAGTTGATACTTTCAATCTGACCATTGTTTTTTCATATGCTATACTATTTGATACATAACGGCATACGTTAGTGTATTGTTGTACAATGCCTGCTTCCTTACCAGCCTTTGCGTGATACACATTAATGAATCAATTGTAAACCCTTCTGGCAAGGAGTAGGCAACTGCGGCTCTGCGGGGGGGGGGGCAAATGGCAAATGCCTCCAGTTATTTTTGCACCCCCCAGTTCCCCCAATTGTTCGCCTATATGCCGGAATTGAGTTCAGCAGCTTTTAAGCTTGCCCCTCTTGCCCCCTCCCAGATTAGTAGGTCTGGTGCCGCCTATGGAAGTAGGTTCGTTGTTTTATGAGTGGCATTCAGTTATCTGAAAAATAGGGGAAAAGAAAAGAATAATGCATCCCCAAGCACGTGTAAATTTAGTTAGAAATTATGTAGTGTCCTTCCCGTCTAAATGTGTCCAGAAGGATTGTTGAATTAATTTGTACCGAAACAATTCTTGAATTGGAGGGGAAAGCTGACACGGTATACAGAGCGGAAAATACATAGCATACATCCTAATATCAAAAGGTATTTTAAGGCTATAAATCTCAATAAATGCTGAAAAAAGTCCTGCCACAGTCCAAATAAATAGAAAGCAGTTAAAACAAAGTATTTTAAGAGAAACCCTTTCTTGATGTTCGTACTTACGAATCTGCTTTAATTCTCCTACACTCTCCGTATGTCTCTTGCCCGGGAGTGAAGCCAAATATGTAATTATCGTCACCATATTGATCCCTGGTCTGGCGCTTTCCAGGGTATTTAGCCATCGAGCTATACTTAGCCCTATGGTTGTATCCCAGGGGGATATGGTCCCTAGCTACACGGCACTTCCAGGTTGACAGGTTTCAGGTCTGACAGACACCCCCGAACAAAGATATTGACACAATTATTTAAGCGTGTGTTTTGGGGGCTATACGTGGAAAATGAAAGCTCCCTCTTGACAACTCGAATTACACAAATAAAATATAGCCGTGAACGTCGTTTTTTTGTGTGGAAAATTTTGCTTGGCATGATAAAAGTAAATGTATCAACAAATTTATGAAACCTTGCCGACTCTTAAATTTTTAATAACGACCCTCATATCCTTTGCACATGTTGCAATACGTATTGTAACTTTAACTTTTATTTCACAACCATTAAGTAAACAAACACAATCGTAAGCAAGACAGGTTGTAGGGGATAATTCCATTTAATTGACAACGACAATTCATAAACAACAATACATTCCTGTTCGTGCGACCTATTATTGTGTTTGCGGACATAATGGGTCGGCCTCTATGGTTCCTTCGACACAATGGGTCGGACGTAACGGTTTGTCGGACACTATGGGTCGGACATAACGGCTGGTTGGACACCATTGGTCGGTCATGATTTGTTTTCGGACACAATGGGTCGGACGTAAATATTCAACATGACGGATATAGTGGCGCGAAACTTACGAGCCAGCTTACTTTCACTTTGCTGATACATTCATCAAAGTATATACACCCAGGTGGACGTTGAACTGTACTTACTTCGTAACTTATCGGGTTAGCTTGGCATTGTATGTTAGGCATATTGTAGCTAAACGACTTGCAAGCATCGTCTTGCATACAGGCTGCAGCATACGTTACGAGTGAGCTGGTGTTTTTTTAATGGGGTAGTGTTTCCCAAAGGGAGCGTGATTGCGCATTATGCCGTGGTGAAGATGATACAGGAACCCCCCTTCCCGTAGGTCATGTAGCCGTGATGATGATTGGGAGGCACATTCCCGCGTGTCACAAACAAAGGCCGCCAGGGTGCTTGCTGTCAAAAGCGTTACTAAGTAGGCAGCCAAAACCGTGAAGAAAAGAGCCAACCTAATAATGGTATAAAATCTGGATTTCAGATACACAGGGTGTGGGTGTTTCAAAGACAAACGGCCAGCGCGGCGCACGAATACAATGCAGCGTGGGGTATGGGACTGCTTAAGGACCCCTAAAACTTTTGGTTACTAGATGCTCTGTCGTGCAATCTGAGCGCTTAAATGTCCCTTCTCGGGGCGGGAAAGGGCGATGTTATTAATGTTTAATATGATTACCTGCAATGAAACAAAGAATGATAGTAATTTATAAAATATATATGTAAACATGTAAAAACATAAAATAAATAAATAAACAAATACAACGTGTAGTAATGTAATAATTAATAGCAATCAGTTCTTATATAGAGCTTTATCATATCCGATGGACGTCTCAAAGTGCTTAGTATTTTTTTTCCTGCAAGGTATAATGAATGATGTTTTTGAAGTATGCGACCTGTTCCTTTACATAGCACCATGTAATGGTTTACAAGGTGATGTAGCGCAATCTGCAGCCGATCAAACCAGAAATACCAGGGCGAACCCCTTCTTTTTGTGATAAGTGCACTGTTTTTTTTTTACTTTACTTTTTTTTACACGGGACCTACGGCTTTACGTCCAATCCGAAGGACGCAGCACTAATGGTTAAGTGTCTTGCTTAAGGGCACAAGTGTCACGACTGGGACTCGAACCCACACTCTGCTGATCAGAAACACCAGAGTTTGAGTCTGGTGTACTTACCCGCTTGGCCACGACACGCCAATTCCGAGAACACAAACATTTGTACCTCGAACAAATTGTACACGGCACCAGAATGCAGCATACAGAAATAAACTCCTATGATCAACACTATTTCCTTCCATCAACTCTGTTTGTGTCTGTGTTATTGACGAATACAGCTTCGTTTGTTTATTGTCTGGGTCAATCTTTTTGTGACCAAATCCCAGCCGGTACTAACAGTATTCTCGATATACAACAAGGTACAACAAAATTGGCGGTCATTTTGAAATGTGAATTTTTGCGGCCATCTTGCAGTTGTGACATATCTTAAAGTACATTATAAATTACCAAAGCTTTATCTTGCACCATAAATGCCTCAACCAATACCAAACTACAACCTTCGATGTTATTTATTTTGTTGTTTATAAAACTTGTGGGCATTTCTATGTAATTGACGGCCATTTTTAATTTAGGTGGCCTTCTTGAATTCCAAACAAGGTTTTGTGGGTACTCCTTCTAAAATTGATTGGAATAGCCTAATGCACCAGAATGAAATGTTTGATGCTTTGAGTCGCTCTGTGAATGTAATTTTATTATGCCACATTTCGCGGCTTAGAATCTATCTATTTTTCTTAGTAGTTATATCCCCCGTTTCCTTTTCTTTTATTTCATTTTAAATTTCCATGAATTGTTTTTTTTTCCGTTATTGTTTTGTCCATCCTGTGGAGTCACGGACGGAGATATTCTAAAACACATTCTCTAGTCTGAATTTTTATGTCACATTTCAGCGTCTTATATTTTTAAACAATTGTAACAAATCTGAAGTGAATAAATAAATAAATAAATATATACACCAAATAAATTGTCCCATGCTAACTTATTATGTCATCTTCTTCAAGAAACCAGATCAAACTGCCGCCATAATTTCAAGTACTTTTTAATACGCATGTTTTTTTTCTACTTTGGCGTTCCTCATTTTTTGGTCTGTTTCTCTCACACGTCCCCCTTAAAGTGAAATTTAAACTAAATTTACCTGGATTTTGGTTATAATAACATTTCTACTTAGTATTAACTATAATGTATTTTATGCCAATTGCTTGTCACCTGTTTAACTCTAAATTCAGAAGATAACCCACTGATTTTATTCCTCGTCTGTTGATATGTAGTCTGCGTACATGGAGACCCTTTTATCTGTGCTCTTCATAACTGTCCATGTTTTTCATATGGTATTTATTTCCTTTGTTCATCTTTTTTTCCACGCTGGCAGCGGTGAACACAAACTTCGAAACCTTTGTAACTTACACGTTTTCAACATTGTCAACAAGGGGAAAAAAAGAAAAGAAAATCCGGTACTAATCAATGATCCGGAACTGGAAATGACTGCACCTGGTATTTAATAAACCTATCTAAATTGTATCTTGTAGAAGCATCGTTATACAGATCCTCTTTTTCAGAAGCAACCATGAACCAGTCAGTGAGAATCCTGATATCAACGTTGATCTTAGGTAAGAGTCTATGAGATCCAATCATTTCTTCTTTATGATCACATCAAAGGCACCTGTTTTGCTTCTGATCAGGTGGTGACGCAGAAACCAAACAACAACCAATCAAAACAGTATTGGAAATTTAGACAATGCAGCAAGAAAAAAACATCAACAAAAAGACTTATTGATTTAAATTTGTAATTGTGTTCTTATCTGAGTAAGATTTTGGGCAATTCGACCCCTCAAGAGTCTCCATACCTTGCCTATGCATTTATATAATTAAGGGAAACAACATTCTTAACAGTAAATAATATTGTCACTGGCCCTGAAAGGGTTTATAAAACTAATTCATTTGATGTGTGAGTTGTTCACTTCGACAACTATGTGCGTAGGCTTTAAATTGACCATTGTCAAAAAAAAAAAAAACCAACAAAAAAACAAAAACAAAACTTTTCATGCGAAAACATCTTACATATTCACACTTCCTAGGCTACATCTTCGAGGTCAATGCAAATGAAGCGGAATTTCACGTCTCCAACTTTACGTTGGTAGGCCGACATTTGGTGGAGAGAGTTGCTTCCTCGTCTCGCCTCTCCGCTGCAGAAATCGCAGACTTCTTGAATACACACAATAAGCTACGAGGCCAAACCGTGCCACAGGCGGCCAACATGCAATACATGGTAGTATTAAAAGTGTATTCGGTCATTGTTTAAGTTCATGTCTTAATATGGGGGTACTTTATTTGTGACCACACCGATAACCTACGTGGCGGACTATTACCAGACTAAGTAAACTTGCAGGGCCCGACCTTTTGACGAAGTTATTGCTATTACTAAAAACATTTTTATCTGAACGGAGTTTTGACAGATGATGCCGATTCAAATCTCCAGTGTCAGACCTGCAACTGTTTGGCAAACACTCAACGCATATCAAAGACCACTTGACTCTAGAAGAAAAACAAACCTTCCGCGTTATCTACAGCTCACTCACAGGAAAACAAGTATCATTTTGTTCCCTTGAATCAATATTTCGAGGTAATAAAGTGTTTCTGACGTTTTTTTATTTTTTTTTCCGATGGAGCGAAATGTTTATCAAGTCCATAGGTGGTCAATTATTTCTTCTTCTCCTCAACAACAATTATACTAACAATGTCCATTAATTTGTAAAGTGCCAAATTTGGGCTCTGCATTCTCC